>OZ025246.1:4886065-5238565 GCA_964019155.1 Osedax fenrisi | reverse complement strand
ACTCTTAACACACACACACACACACGCACACACACACACACACACGCACACGCACACACGTATACTATACGTCGTATGGTAATATACATTATGTTAATGAGAATCGAACGATACATCTTAGGGAGAACAGTAGTTACATACTAAGTATTGTTGTATTGTTATTATGTAATCTATAGTTGACCTCTTATGACCTCTCGTTGCTCTCGATGTGTACTTCCCTTATACTACTAGTCACGGTTGACATCGTGATACACTCTTTGAATAAGCCCCTCCCATAATAAGCCCCTCCCATATCTGTCAGCTCTCCTGCATCTACATCATAATCGCTTCATTATAATACTTACGTATAGTTGGTAATATCACTAACATAAGCATAATTAAGGTGTACACTGTACACTGTACACCCCTTAAGTTTATAGGCCACATTTGCGAATGTTCGTTCGAATTTGCGAATAATTATCGCGGTTTTCGGGTAAAATATGTTAGTTGTTTGCGGATATTCGAAAATGCGTTCTTTCGAGCGAATATTTATTTAAACGCGCTTTCGTATATTTACATTTGATTCGGGGTTACCGAATGGGCTAACAGCTGTACAGAGTTAGATAAGGTATACCTTATACCTATAGGTATAACGGTCATATAAAGTAGTGTATGCACTACAGTTAAGTTTACTTAACCACAACCGACCCGCATACCAATAGCTTCATTAATGCGTCTACCTCCAATAATGGTATCTATATACGTCCAACTAGTCACTATTATTATACACCTCTTAAGGGTAGGTATACACATATTATCTAAACCCTGGATCTAAACCAGTGGTTCCCTGTAACTCATTACCCAAACTCGGGTAATTTGGTTTTGTTTGTCGTGAGCCAATTTCTAAAAAATAATATAAACGCTTTATATGCAAATCATTTATTGACGACTAGTTTAATAATACAAACGATTGTATTGGGTATATTTTAAATTAAGAATTATCAGCACTATGGTCTCTGTACAAAAAGGTTGGGAACAATGCTCTCTAGACCTACATGTGCGTTGCGTTACGGAGATTTAACTTGCATTCCACCAAGAGTCTAGCATGTCGGCTCTACTGGTCGACTTAACATCTGATATATCAGCTCTATGTCTTACCGCGTGACGTTAGGGGCGCCGCAACAGCGGGGGGGACGGAGGTATATGTCCTCCCACTTTAAATATTGGGGCACCAATACATATACGTGGCGTACGATACACTCTACGTAGTAGCACGTGACTTAGTAGACTAATACTACATCACGTTATGTACTTTACTTACTAATAACCAGTTAATCATGTAATATCTCTAATAACTATGTATCTCTATGTACAATCGGGCTATCGATGCATATATATATATACAATATATATTATATATATATATATATATATATATATTGTATACACAATGGGTATTTGTATCGTTATGTATACATTACTACACTCACTCATGTGTTCATATGTTTCTGTATCTGTATTTATAACAAAGGATCGTTTATGTTTGCGCTCAGTGATAGTGTTGCCGTATGCTATTGTGTGTTTGTACTGTTACCGGTCGATTGTTCTACGATGAATCATTAAGCTATCTTCACACCAAGACAAGTACGGATAAACCGAACGGATTGAAAATCCGAGAATATTAGGTGTGAAGTCAATTTTAAATGTTCGGATAAATCCGTACGGATTTATCTGTACGGGTTTATTTACGACATGTTCTATAAAATCCGAGCACTGAACGGAATTATGAGGAATTTGAACGTAGTTTTAATGTAATTATAATTAAATTAATGTTTTTAAAATATATTCAGCTTTATAATAACGTATTGTCTAGAGCTAGAGAGAAATATACAAATATAATAAGAAACACAAACAAATCTATCTATATACGTATTGTATATGAATGACCTCGACATTAGTGTCACGTGACCCGTGTGTCACGTGACCCGTGTGTCACGTGTTCCGTATGTCACGTGGCTGTTGTGTTTACAACCTGAACCGTTATCACTACCGCTATTTACATATCGTTGTAATGCTTTCATTGTTATGATGTTTAAAATAGGGTATTCATTGATACTATAATGTTTAAACCTATAGGGATATATGACTATAGTATATATAAATATATATATATATATATATATATATATATATATATATATATATATATATATATATACAGTTTATTCTATCGGACGTAGAATATATTTACTTGATAAACTCGATGGTTAACTATACCGTCACATTAGTACTGGCGATTTATATTAGATTCAAAATAAATAAAGAATAAAAATAAATTTATATATTTATAAATATATATATATATATATATATATATAAATATATATATTGTATAACACTGTTAACGTTAAATACATAAATTAATAACACCAACACGATTCTTATTGTTTAAATAATTTATTTCCGTCCTCGAATAATAGGTAGCGAAACAAATAAATTATGTGATATAGTAATATATATATATAAATGGTAATGGTAAATACTAACCATTTGTATTGAACATAAGCTATCGAATTAGGTGACAGCCGAGATTGTTTAATGAGATTGTCGATATAGGGGGATAATAACGTTATTACGCAATAGGGGTCATCGTAACGCCAGAAGTATCCGCTAGAGGTCACTAGCTAGTGGTCAAGCGAAAGGAGAACACCTCGTTTAGTACCATTATACGCACATAATATCACCGAAATGGATACCGGGGTACGAGGCGGGCGTTTCTAGGCGCTATTATTTCATTTCTCGTAACGCAATTACGCGCGATAGGTGGCGATATAGCGCGTGATTCGACGAGAATTATCGCGATATCTACTCGCGAGTGTAGATAATTAATTAAGTAAATGTTACGAATTATGCGGCCCGGTATTGAATTAGAGACCAGAGTAAATAAGCTAATATAATCGCGTTGCGCGATAAGTAAATACTGATTTAGTATACGTCGCCCGCCTAATTATGTTTATATAATGCATATATTTATATATATATATATATATATATATATATATATATATTTATATATATATATATATATAAATATACGAGTAAGCATGTGGGTATATGTCTAAATATGTATATATATATACATATCAATTAAATAGAGAATTTTACCTAATATCACCACGCCTAAGAAGTATTTATTACTACATGGAGTGGTTAAACTTGAAGGTTAGTAATAATAGTAGTAGTAGTAGTAGTAGTAGTAGTAGTAGTAGTTGTAGTAGTAGTAGTAGTAGTAGTAGTAGTAGTAGTAGTAGTAGTAGTAGTAGTATTAGTAGTAGTAGTAGTGTAGTAGTAGTAGTTGTAGTAGTAGTAGTAGTAGTAGTAGTAGTAGTAGTAGTAGTAGTAGTAGTAGTAGTAGTAGTAGTAGTAGTAGTAGTAGTAGTAGTGTAGTAGTAGTAGTTGTAGTAGTAGTAGTAGTAGTAGTAGTAGTAGTAGTAGTAGTAGTAGTAGTAGTCGTAGTAGTAGTAGTAGTAGCAGCAGCAGCAGCAGCAGCAGCAGCAGTAGTAGTAGTAGTAGTAGTAGTAGTAGTAGTAGTAGTAGTAGTAGTAGTAGTAGTAGTAGTAGTAGTAGTAGTAGTAGTAGTAGTAGTAGTAGTAGTAGTAGTAGTAGTAGTAGTAGTAGTAGTAGTAGTAGTAGTAGTAGTAGTAGTAGTAGTAGTAGTAGTAGTAGTAGTAGTAGTAGTAGTAGTAGTAGTAGTAGTAGTAGTAGTAGTAGTAGTAGTAGTAGTAGTAGTAGTAGTAGTAGTAGTAATAGTAGTAGTAGGCCCGTAGCCAGATATTTATACCAGAGGGGGGGGGAAGGCCACACAAAATGTTAAGACTACAATTTAATAAATATAAACTAGTATACTAGTTATAATATCACTATTAGTAATTTACTAGTATACTATTTTACTTATATTGATGCACGATATGAATTACACGGGTATAAATAAACAATAAATAAAAATAAATTGTGTGTGTATATTAGGGGAGAGTGGGGTTGTATGAACAGGTGTCTTGCATGAGCCACTGGATATAGCAATTGTTTGCTACAGCAGAAATTTGATTTAACTGAACTAGTATCGACATCTATAATTAATACAGTTGCGGAAGTATCATTTTTAATAAAAAAATAAAAATAGTAACATTTTAATCATATTTTTAACTAAAGTACGCTCAAAAGTAAAAATTCTAGACAAGGTAATATATGTTATAACTTCTATAATAATTATTTGATTATTTTCATATTATATATATGATTTTAATATATAATTAACTTAATATTAATATAAAAATATATTTAAAATTTTAAATAAAATATTTAAATTTGATCAATTAATGATACAATTTGATATGGGGTTGAGTGAACCACTAAAAATTGGGTTATATGAACATTTTCAATCAACCCCATATCATATGTTAATATTTATATTATAATATTATAATATTATAATATTATAATATTATAATATATATTCAATGATCCGAATATAAATAAGTAATGATTAAATAGAAATAATATAATTAATTATATATCAATATAATTAATTAATTTAATTTTAATGAGGGTCAATTACTAATTTCATAATACTTATTTAAATATTATTTCTAGGAATCAAAAATGAGAAACTATACTCAACAAACTGATAGAATCATGATAAAACCCTTATTACAAGAGCAATCAAAGAAGTAAAACAGGGTATGTTCATTCAACCCCGCCTTTGGGGTTGAATGAACTTTTTTTTTTTTTTTTTATTAATTGTAATTATGAAATCTTATAAGTATTCCTTATATCTAAAAGTGATATATTAGTTAACTAATATTATATATTATGCAATACAATTTAAATAATTAAGAAAAATGTATTATTACCACAATGATAGCACTTTAAACAAAAACATGGTCATACAACCCCACCCTCACCTATACAGTATATAAATATAACTTTATATGCATATAATAAAATAAAAAAAATAAAATATAGTTTATTATGATTTCAAAAAAACATGGTGATTATAGGCGATTATAATGATCTTATATCTATAGATAATATAAAAAAAACTAAAATAAATAACAAAATAGATAGATCTGTTCGAACTCTGAATAACAATAGATTGAGCTAGATATTCAGGAAATACGAGGTGTATAGTATTGTGCGTAACACACAATAGCCTATGTTTACAAATATATCTAAACGCCAGTCTATTGATCTCATTAAAGCAGATATATAAACTATTGAGGCAAAGTTTAGTTTATATAGTACACGTATAACACGACATTGAATACGCTTGATTATACAACAGGTTAACAGGTAAATTACACAATAGATAAGTATACTGAATACTAGCAAGTGAATTAAACATTTAGTCATGGCAAAGCTTATAACGACATTTTATAATATTATATAGAAAATAGTTAGCAGTGCGTATCATATTATTAATGTATGTGGAGTGTATGAGGAGTGTAGTCTAGGTGAGAAGTTATAGTGAAACTGAGGGTAGTTATAGATTGATGAGTTGGAAGATATAGTAGAAAAGGATGAGTGGTTGATAGAGGATAACTGGGTCTTGAGAATATGATAGTATCGGTGTTAGTAATATTTAAGGAAATGGAGTTATGAGAGAACTAATGAGTGAAATCAGTAATACAATTACACATAGACATTTGAATTATACCAGATTCACTAGAACTAGGAAATAGCTATATATCTGAAGATCATCGGCATAAAGATGATATCATCTATATATTTCATCATATATTTATGATATCATCAACTACATATTTAATATTATATTTGTGAAACATTGATTTTATAGGAAGAATATAAACAATGAACAATATAGGGCCAAGAACAGAACCTTGTGGAACTGCATGTATGTTAAAATAAGGAGGAGTTAATATTCACCGAAGATGTTCCCAATGAAATAACATACATAAACCAACTGTGGAATTGACCATTTAAACTAATTTCATTAAGTCTATTATGTTTAAAGTGTCAAAAGCACTAGATAAGTATATTAATATGATATAGCATGGTGCTTTATTATCAAGATATATGAGAATATCATTAATGATCAAAATAAGGGCAGTTTCGGTACTACGATGAGGAATATACGAACTTTTATATTTATCAACAATAGCATTGGACATAATGTAATTAATAAGTTAATTGGACACAACTCTTTCTAATTTATTGGTTATGGATGATAACTGGGATATTAGACGATAAATTGATCAATTAGATTGGTCGAGAGTAGGTTTTTTCTTAAATCGGAATAATCTATGAATATTTCATTGAGTATTGACCTATTAGCAAGCAATACTTAAAAAACAATCAGAGGTCAGTTGGGAATCTAGAGCAGAATCATCTATAGTTAGCCAAGTCTCAGTAATAGCAGAAATAGACACTTATTTAATTTAAATTAGAATCAATAATTAATTGTGTAATAACATTAACTTTATTTCGTACTGATCTAGCATTGAGGAGTTGAAAAGAATAGTTTTTAGGAGAGTTCAGTGGTAGTCAATCATCAGTTGAATCTTTTGTATGTAATTCTTGAAAAAATCATATGATTGGCAGAATTTATTAAATCATTTTAATTTAAATTTATTTTTTTATATTTTGTAGTGTTATTGTATGGGTTTGGGTGGATATTTGATTGTGTTACTGATATTCTGTGATCTATTAACTTGTCTGCTCATATTTTAGTTAGAAAACCAAGTAGTTTTTTGTTGTTTGCTTATGATAGGGTAACTATTAATTAATTACAATTAAATTATTAAAAATTATTTTAATATTTATCATAATTTTAGAAAATATTTTATTAAACCATAAATACTGAATTGGATTATCACTATAATATCTATAACTAAAATACATACATTCTAATAAATAAATATAATATAAATACAATTATAAAATACAAATATAAATATAATTGAATATCTAGTAAATACTATATGAAAAAAACTTAATGTGAAACATGTTTAGGGGCCAACCTGATTTCAGGGTGGCATTGCCCCCGCAGGCCCCATCTTGGCTACTGGCCTGGGTAGTAGTAGTATATAATAGTAATATAGTACTAGTAGTAATGGGAATAATATCAGTAGTAGTTATAGTATTAGTAGTAGTAGTAATAGTATTAGTAATAGTAATAGTAATAGTAATGAAATGAATTTTTTTTTTAAAGAAACAGTTTGAATAATATATATAATAATGAATTATTTGCGAATATAATAAAATAGCTCCTAAGGCATATAAAGAAGTCTTTTTTAAGACTTATATGAATTATACACTAGATAGAGAAAAAAAAACAAATATAAATAATAAACAAACAAAATATTCAATAAATTGTAGTTTGTAGGTTAGAGGCTTATGCATATAGATATTATATATCAATAAGAGATAGACACATATGTGTCAAATAACTTGATGATATTTCAGCTTTTAGGTAAAGGGTTTACCAAATCCTGTGTTAGGTGCCTATCTTACGCCAGAAGATAGACTGCTGACATCCCTACTTCCGGAGACCTATCACCATGCATCCAACACACACATGCCGCTCTCCACTTTAATATACAAATCAAAGTATACATATATATATATAAACAATATAAAAAATAGATAGCCTCTAACAATAATAAAACAAAAAACACAAGAAAAAACAAAATTTAAATAAAATCAATTGTTAATAAACTGAATTTATTTAGATATTTCATATAAATATTAATTCATATTTTAATCGTTTTAAAAATAATAAATATAAACATTTACTTCGTCGTATTGGTGATGGAATGCTGTTCCAGCTTACCGGTCTGTAATAAACTGCATGGAATTTTTTAGTATTATTATAGATCATGGCTAAAATGAATGTATTTTTATTACGCCGTGAATATTTATTTAATGTTAATTGAAACATATTTTGTATATTGCTATGACAGTCATTTATAAATACTCTATACATAATTTTATAAGTTTTATATAATATTGTCAAAAGACATAATATTATTGTTAATATATGTACTAGAGGTATTAACTCGACTTTTCAAGTTAAATATTAGTTTTATTATTTTATTTTGCGCAATACATAATACATTCATTTTTGAAATATAATTGTTACTTAAATATGGGTACAATAAGTTAGATGGCTGTGAAATATAGAATAATAAATAAGTTTGAGGATGTATGTAGTAAGTGTATTACTTAATTTACGTAGTGTTGCTATTCTATAATATTGTTTCGATTTAACATTATTGAATTGTTATTTCCATGATAATTTATCGTCAATTATTAACCAAGGAATTTTATACTCCTAGATCGAGCTATAATAATATTATATAATGTATTATAATACCTCATATATTATTTACAACAAACCAAAATTAAATTTAAATTAGTAGTATTAATATTATTAAATTAGTAGTTTATAAATTAAGTTAATTTATTTATAACTAACCAGTTTCTTAATTGTAACAGTACTTTATTCATTGATAACTCCAATTGAATACTATTTTCATTAGAAAACACGAGGGTTGTGTAGTTTGTAAATAGTATATATTTACATTCATTGGATATATTTACTATATCATTAATGTATAGAATGAATAAAATCGGACCGAGTACAGAACCTTGCGGAACTCCATATTCAATACTATTAAGTTTCGAAGATGCATTATTATTAGAAACATATTGTTTCCTATTACTTAAGTAAGAAGTTAATAAAGATAACATTTTCCCTCTAAAACCATATTGACATGTTTTTTTTAATAACATTTTATGAATTATAGAATTAGTTAAATCTAATAATGCATCTTCAGTAGATATTTTATTTATAAAACAATATTGTGAGGTGTTTATTAACGAATGTTTAGAAATAAAACTATTAAGTCTGTTTTTTAATAGTTTTTCAATTATTTTAGAAAATTGTGAAACTATTGATATGGGTCTAAAATTAGAGGGATCTTCATAATTACCTCCTTTATGTAACACAATGACCTTAGCTATCTTTAAACAATTAGGAAATATACCCTGTACAAATATATTATGTATTATTGATTTACCTGGCTTATTGATATAATTATATTTTTAATAAATCTGAAAGATAAGTTATGATAATTTAAGCTTTTTAGATTTACAATTAGTTTTGTTTACAATATCAATAATGTCTTGGTTATTTACAGGTTTAATAAATAATGAATTATGTTGATTATGTATTGAAAAAGTGATATCATCATAATTAATGTTATTACCAAATTTAATAGCTAATTTATCACCTATATTACAAACAAAATTATTAAATGTATTACATTTATCATAATCTAAGTTGATATTTTTTATCAGTTATTTATCAGTTATTTTGTTATCTCTATTTGTTATTAATTTTGTTTTATTCCATATTACTTTAGAATTATTTTTATTATTTCAAAAACAAATATTGTAATAATGATTTTCTGCTTTTTTTAATATTTGATTCAAACTATTTTTATATTTTTTTGTAATTTGAATTATTAGAAACAGTATTATCTTTGAAAATTCAAAATATCATGAAATAATATAGATTTTTACATAATTTAAATTACATAACATTAAGATATATTATGATAATTATTCTATAGGATTTGTAAATTATTAGAATATTAGTTTTTAAATATTAGCATTTAAAAATGTAAACAATTTTGTAAAAAAGAAATATTTATTTTTTAAATTTTATTATCAACTCTATATCTATAATATATAGATAATCAAAAATAATTGATGTTAAAAATAGTCTATATTATTTATAATTAAATGAGTGTGACAGCATAGATTCTTAATAGCCAGGTCACCCATAGTAATCTCCCTCAGAGTCATATAGCTCTCTAGGGACGACCACGTCTGAATATTGGTAGTGGAGTATCGTCATTTACATACGACCACTTGCTGTCCATACATCATTATTTCATTACCTCAATCTACTAGTCTTTCTTCTCTAGAAACATGTAGGGACCTTCGTATACTTGCTGCAGTGTAGATATGTGTGAGTCATTACGGATGTATATAAAGTTTGATTTAGGAAATGTCTATGGTAAATCTTTGGACCATATATCTATCACGTAATTTATTAATTTGGAATACTTTGGAATGTAGGTAGTGAAGCTATATGAAAGTACTCGCCCGGTAGAAGCAGTGATGTACTTACGTATACTAATTATGCACTATAACAGCCTCTATCCTATTTTATAGTAGTTCTGATACATAGTAGAATTAATGCTAATGCGTTTTAAAAGTTATTGTCTTTAATTTTCGCTTTGAGTGAAGATGTTAATTGCCGATGAAAGCGTTAACTCTATACAATAACATAACATGGTGGGGTGAAAAGAAGGGTTTATATGTATTTAATATCTAGTAACGTCGATAGAACTATGTATATGAATGATATGAATTGCCTACCTTTTAAATAAACTTATTGATAAATATCTTAATTTTAATACATTTAATATTAGTAATCATTATTAAGTATCAATATTATTAATAAGTGTAGATCGTACCATGTAGAATATGAAAAAATGCTAATGAAATTTTAAATAATTTACTTTAAAAAAATAATATTATTAATTTTACATATTAAAATATATTATATTGTAATAGACCAAAGTATTAGATATATATATATAATATATATATATCTTATATATATTATATATATATATATCTAATATATATATATATATATATATATATATATATATATATTATATATATATATTATAATGTAATTATTAACATATTATAATATATTTTAAAAATTAAATCTTTATATATATATATTTAAAAAAATCAGTCATAATAATATTATAAATTATAATGCGTTGATCTCATCATATATAATATCTCACCAAATTGATTATTTAATTTTCTATAGTCGCCACATTGACGCCACTAGCCTGATTCTTTCCAGACCATATCCAGGGGTATTATCCAAGGCCTGTTCGACTTCTTATTATCTTTAAATTCTCTAGTCCCTCTGAACTCAATGTTTTCATCTGCGAGTTTCTCTATCGATAGTCGTCTTACTTTTAAATGGCACGATGGCAACTTGTTTATAAGTAATATGTTACAGAGTGTTTATTTGTTTATTAGTTTTTAATATTATAAAGACATAGAATAGATTTACAATATATATATATATATATATATATAAACTTTACTGTTACTTTTTTTGGTTTTAGGACTACGCTGTGCGTGAGCAATAATAATATATGCAATCGGCCGTCTGTAAAATATATATATATATTTATATAACGGATATACTATCATGTAACCTCATTTACCTGCGTATTTACCGAACTTACTACGATTTTAATAATAATATTGTACTTCATCAGTATGAGGAGACATTTTTATATTGAATTGACTTTTTAATATATTGTAATATCATCCGCATATTATGCAAGGTCATCGAGTGTTGAATGTTAGGGTAAACCAGGTAATATTTTATGTACAAAATAGCTATAATATTATATCATAATATAAATCTGTTATAAATTATTATTAAAATATGTTATATCATTATAAATGTGTAATAAATATATTATTTACAACACGTAAGTATATATATATTCAATTTTATAGAAATAATTTTGTTTTAATTATAAATGTGCAATATAACCATACACGTATATCAAATGAAATATGTATTTTACAAATTTATATATATATATATATATATATATATATATGTATTATTAGAAAAGGTAATTTTATTGATTTTATTTAATTACATTATTTATATATATATATATATATATCAATTTTTAAATACATATTTTTCGAGAAGGGTTTATATTTTTGTTTTAAATATATTGTATAAATATAATAGAAAGTAAATTAAAATTAAGTACGAATTTGGATCTATAAATAGAAGCCACTCAACCACATCAAGGTATCGCACACTAAGTGGATTTTTACTCACGTTTTCAACATAAGATTTACGGGAATTTCAACCTTAAATTTCATTTTTTTATAATCATTATTACAATATTACTTACAAATAAATAACACCTTAAAAAAAGTAATTATCATTATATAAGTGCATATATTTTAATATAATTATTTGTAATTATTTCTAAATTAAATAATTTAAAAATTTTTTATTAATCACATATGTCACAAAAAATATTACAATGCGGAAACATCCACGGAAATACACATATTTTTATATACAGCATTATACAGCCAGCAATACCTATATTGGATGTTATCTATATCCACAAATGGTGGGCCACAATACAATTGTAGCAAAGCCTTTTTCGAGCTTTGATTGTGGTATTGTTATGTGATAATATAAGAATATATAAAAGTAAATAAATAGAATATAACATTGTTAAAAATTACAATCAATTACTTTTCAATATAACTAATATATATAGTAGGTACTCTATAGATACTACTACAAATTTACTATTATTTAAACTAATTATATATATAGTAGGTATTAATCTAATTCCTAGTTACTTATATAATATAATAATAATATACTTAGTATAATACTATAATAGCAATACTAATATATTATAAATTAGGTTATCGGGAATATTGTGAATACAAAAACTGAAGTGATGCGAAAGAAGATAAAAGAATTAAGTGTTAAATGTGAGGAACAGGAATCTACCATAAAAAGAAACAGTACGTCGTTAGAAAAATTAATGTATGAATTTAATAGGATATTATAATTAATATATATATATATATAAATATAAATATTTATATATAATATACTAATATACTGAAAATAATATTATATTATTTTTATATTAATTAATTGATATTTAACTAATTTATATTTTTAATAAATTATATACATATATAAATATATATTTATATTTAATAAGTTTATAATACTTAATATATATGTATAGATTTATCATTGATAATAATTAATACATAATTTATAAATAGAATGGTAGTAGGTATATAATATTTCTAATATACTTATATAATATTCAATGATACTCATGTATATTTAAAGATATTTAAAGAAATATGAATATGAACATTTCTGCTCTTCCAACGAGTGGAACACACACATAACGGCCCGTACAATGGCGACGATGCAGCGAAGTCTCCTTTCCACAACGGACGGTCTATCATACTAAGCTAAATAAAATTATATCTGATAGAGATGTGAGACCTCGAGTTGAGAAGTATCTGATTATGAACGCAAACGAATAAAAAATATATAATATTAATACACAAGCTAACTTATATATATATATATAATAGATAATTTATAACATAAACTATCGATTAAAGTATATAACGTTAGATAATTAAATTAATTAGAGGTAAACGTAGTAGATATACAAAGGTACAAACAGATACGTGCTACGGAGCGCTTCCAGATGTAATAAATGCGAATTTAGTTTAATGTGGTCAAACCAGCTTGCATGACATGAACACAAAAATGTAGGTGTGAATAGTCAGATAAAATAAAATTTAAATGTCACGTGATCATCTGGGAAATATTTTCATAACCAGTTATAACAGGGGTATATAGTTATTAAATTATATTGTATAATCGCTCGCATCCGACGACTAAACATACCTGCGTACACTCATAAGGGAATTATATGTATAATATACCAATCAATTAAAACCATGAGAATATAAATACCTTTACCCTTATTTATATATGCTTGAATAATGTACATATCTACTACCATTGACGTTATAATATGAATGAAAGCGGAATAATTTCAATGGCTACATAGTACATTACATAAACCTCAATATAGTTACGCGGTTATGATATGTATTTCAATTACTAACTCCCAAATAATAATTGTACTATTCAGCAAATTATTAATTATATAAAAAAAAGATCCACTTTTTTTTAAATAGTCAATATATGCATAAATCAATTTACAATTTTATCGAAAAATAAGATTTAAAAAAGGTTGTATGTAGATAATAAATCCGAAATATCATGATTGGCTAAAGAAGAAAAAGCACATATATTATAGAAAATGAAGTCGACTACGCATTGCCCTTAGACAACTTTACTTTAATTAATGAAAATTGTACTAATGATGACAAAATTAAGGTACTAATCCATTATACTATAGCAGTAGCCATCTAGTTATATTAAAATATATAAAATTTATAGCTACTATATTTATAACTACTATATAGTTAAAAACCAAAAGTGAAGAGGCGAGTGCTCTCGAATGATGGACAGGCTTCCCATAAGCGATACTTCGAATGCAAACAGACTTAGAGTTAATTGAAAATCAACTTTTATAACATAATTATATATATATAAATAGTATGTATAACATTATTTGTAAAACATTATATTATATATAATTATTATAATTATTATATTATTAATAGATACATTTGTTCATTATAATTTTAAAATATTATAATATTCGACGACACGGTTAAAAGACAGATAGACATTTGGAGATAAGTGAATGACCTATGATGTGTCTCCTAGAATGGTATGTTACGGGTGCATTTGTAGTATGGGCGAATGGTGGGGCATGAACAAATATCGATCCATCCATGATTTTATGATCACTCATATTCATACCATGTTTCTGAGTTTAAAGTTTATTGGTTCGGGGGTATCTGGTATTGAGTGATACAACGGGAGAATGAGTCTCGGGTTGAGAAGTGTCTGATTATGAAGGCAAACGGATAAAAAATATATAATATTAATACACACGCTAACCTATATATATATATATATAATAGTTAATTTATAACATACTACATCGATTAAAGTATATAACGTTAGATAAACAAGATTTTATATGATAGAGATGTGAGTCCTCAGGTTGAGTATTGTCTGCATCTGATTTAGTCGCTTATAATATCTATTTGCAACTAACGGTTAAAGTGGAGAATATGGAAATTATAAAATCCAAAAAAGGTTAAAAAAGAACAAACATACTAGTAGGAGTACAAGTAGTTTAGAAAATGTAAAAAAAATATAATAAATATGTGTTGAACATTATAAGTTTCAAAGATAAAAATATTAAGTTAATGTTGGTAATTATATTATAATATCCTATATTGAGGATATGATTAATTACCTGTTTAAAATTAATTATATTTTTTCTCATCCCTATTTCCTAGTACTTAATATGTAAAACGTTGAACACTATTAATCAAAGTAAATAAATGAATACAAATATTACATTTATATTATATTAAAATTAAATTCTTTCATAAATATAATCTGCACGGAGTATGTATTGCATGAAAAAATCACTTGTGTAAAATAAAGTGTAAAATAAAAATTGTATATAAATTTATATATAATCTATATGTTCGATTCATTAATTGAATGATTTAATTGGTGTTGGTAGGCTTAAAGAGATTGGAAGAAAAAATCAATTCAAGTGATAAACAAGCACATATATTCATCGAAAATGATGTGGACTACTCACCCTTAGCGAACTTTACTTTTATTAATGACAATTTTACCAATGATGAAAAAATTAAGGTACTAATCCATTATACTATAGCCGTAGCCATCTAGATATATTAAAATATATAAAATTTAAATGTCCCGTGATCATCTGGGAAATATTTTCATAACCAGTTATAACAGGTGCAGCGGTATATTGCTATTAAATTATATTGTATAATCGCAGGCTTCCGACATACGATGACTAAACCACCTGATACACTCATAAGGGAATTATATGTATAATATACCACTCAATTAAAACCATGAGAATATAAATAACTTTACCCTTATTTACATATGCATGAAACCCATGCTTGAATAATGTACATATCTACTACCATTGACGTCATAATATGAACGACAGCGGAATAATTTCAATGGTTACATAGTATATTACATAAACCACAATATAGTTACGCGGTTATGATATGTATGTCAATTATTAACTCCCAAACAATACTTGTACTATTCAGCAGATTATTAATTATATAAAAAAAGATCCCATTTTTTTTAAATAGTCAATATATGCATAAATCAATTTACCATTTTATGGAAAATAAGATGTGAAAAAGGTGGTCAGTGGATAATAAATCCGCAATATCATGATTAGTTGAAATAAAAGAAAATACGCCGAAAAAATTGGTACTATTTGGGGAATTTTATAAAATAAGTGTTATCAGTCCTTGATATACATATAGATAGATTTTTATATTGACCCTGTTGAACGCACCTATATCCGTTAGAACAGGACGTCTGTTTTTTGAATCATTCAGAGTGATGATGGCATTAAAACGTATGCAGAAAAGTCATGTTTTTTGGATATTTGAAAATGTTACGTCAATGAGTCCAAAAGATAGAAACATAATCCATTACCTTGCGGTTATTGTCTGTGATGCATTCGTTTATGATTATATTAATGATATCTCAATTTCCATAGATGAATATATAGTTAAAAACCAAAAGTGAAGAGGCGAGTGCTCTAGAATGATGGACATGCTTCCCATAAGTGAGCTATCCCAGCTGCAAAGAGTTTCTCATAAATGGTATAGGGCAATCAAGCGATACTTCGAATGCAAACAGACTTAGAGTTAATTGAAAATCAACATTTATAACATAATTATATATATAAATATATGTAAAACATTATATTAGCTTTAATTTATTATTAATAAATACATTTTTTCATTATAATTTTTAAATATTATAATATTCGACGACACGGTTAAAAGACAGATAGACATTTGGAGATAAGCGAATGACCGACGAATACATATATTTTCTATATACATATCACCATTATACAGCCTACAATACCTATACTGGATTTTATCTATACCCACAAATTGTGGGCCACAATACAATTGTAGCAAAGCCATTTTCGAGCTTTGATTGTAGTATTGTTATATGATATATATATATATATATATATATATATATATATATATATATATATGTGAGTATACTACAATAATATAAGAATATATAAAAGTAAATAAATAGAATATAACATTGTTAAAAATTACAATCAATTACTTTTCAATATAACTAATATATATAGTAGGTACTCTATAGCTACTACTACAAATTTACTATTATTTAAACTAATTATATATATAGTAGGTATTTATCTAATTCCTAGTTACTTATATAATATAATAATAATATACTTAGTATAATACTATAATAGCAATACTAATATATTATAAATTAGGTTATCAGGAATATTGTGAATACAAAAACTGAATTGATGCGAAAGAAGATAAACGAATTAAGTGTTAAAGGTGAGGAACATGAATCTACCATAAAAAGAAACCGTACGTCGTTAGAAAAATTAATGTATGAATTTAATAGGATATTATAATTAATATATATATATATATAAATATAAATATTTATATATAATATACTAATATACTGAAAATAATATTATATTATTTTTATATTAATTAATTGATATTTAACTAATTTATATTTTTAATAAATTATATACATATATATAATATATATTTATATTTAATAAGTTTATAATACTTAATATATATGTATAGATTTATCATTGATAATAATTAATACATAATTTATAAATAGAATGGTAGTAGGTATATAATATTTCTAATATACCTATATAATATTCAATAATACTCATGTATATTTAAAGATATTTAAAGAAATATAAAATAGAATATAAATACCTTTACCCTTATTTATATATGCATGAAACCCATGCTTGAATAATGTACATATCTACTACCATTGACGTTATAATATGAATGAAAGCGGAATCATTTCAATGGCTACATACATAAACATTACAGTACATTACATAAACCACAATATAGTTACGCGGTTATGATATGCATGTCAATTACTAACTCCAAAACAATACTTGTACTATTCAGCAGATTATTAATTATATAAAAAAAGATCCACTTTTTTTTAAATAATCAATATATGCATAAATCAATTTACCATAATTTAAATCTTTAAAATCAATCTTCCCATAAGTGACCTTTCCAGCTACGAAGAGTATCACGTAGGTGTAATATCCTATAAATGGAATATTGCAATCAAAATATACTTCGAATGCAAACAGACTTAGAGTTAATTGAAAATCAACTTTTATAACATAATTATATATATAAATATATGTAAAATATTATATTAGCTATAATTAATTATTAATAAATACATTTGTTCATTATAATTTTAAAATATTATAATATTCGACGACACGGTTAAAAGACAGATAGACATTTGGAGATAAGCGAATGACCGACGAATACATATATTTTCTATATACATTATCACCATTATACAGCCTACAATACCTATACTGGATTTTATCTATACCCACAAATTGTGGGCCACAATACAATTGTAGCAAAGCCCTTTTCGAGCTTTGATTGTGGTATTGTTATATGATATATATATATATATATATATATATATATATATATATATATATATGTGAGTATACTACAATAATATAAGAATATATAAAAGTAAATAAATAGAATATAACATTGTTAAAAATTACAATCAATTACTTTTCAATATAACTAATATATATAGTAGGTACTCTATAGCTACTACTACAAATTTACTATTATTTAAACTAATTATATATATAGTAGGTATTTATCTAATTCCTAGTTACTTATATAATATAATAATAATATACTTAGTATAATACTATAATAGCAATACTAATATATTATAAATTAGGTTATCGGGAATATTGTGAATACAAAAACTGAAGTGATGCGAAAGAAGATAAACGAATTAAGTGTTAAAGGTGAGGAACATGAATCTACCATAAAAAGAAACAGTACGTCGTTAGAAAACTTAATGTATGAATTTAATAGGATATTATAATTAATATATATATATATATATATAAATATTTATATATAATATACTAATATACTGAAAATAATATTATATTATTTTTATATTAATTAATTGATATTTAACTAATTTATATTTTTAATAAATTATATACATATATTTATATTTAATAAGTTTATAATACTTAATATATATGTATAGATTTAGTATTGATAATAATTAATACATAATTTATAAATAGAATGGTAGTAGGTATATAATATTTCTAATATACCTATATAATATTCAATGATACTCATGTATATTTAAAGATATTTAAAGAAATATGAATATGAACATTTCTGCTCTTCCAACGAGTGGAACACACACATAACGGCCCGTACAATGGCGACGATGCAGCGAAGTCTCCTTTCCACAACGGACGGTCTATCATACTAAGCTAAATAAAATTATATCTGATAGAGATGTGAGACCTCGAGTTGAGAAGTATCTGATTATGAACGCAAACGAATAAAAAATATATAATATTAATACACAAGCTAACTTATATATATATATAATAGATAATTTATAACATAAACTATCGATTAAAGTATATAACGTTAGATAATTAAATTAATTAGAGGTAAACGTAGTAGATATACAAAGGTACAAACAGATACGTGCTACGGAGCGCTTCCAGATGTAATAAATGTGAATTTAGTTTAATATGGTCAAACTAGCTTGCATGACATGAACACAAAAATGTAGGTGTGAATAGTCAGATAAAATAAAATTTAAATGTCACGTGATCATCTGGGAAATATTTTCATAACCAGTTATAACAGGGGTATATAGTTATTAAATTATATTGTATAATCGCTCGCATCCGACGACTAAACATACCTGCGTACACTCATAAGGGAATTATATGTATAATATACCAATCAATTAAAACCATGAGAATATAAATACCTTTACCCTTATTTATATATGCTTGAATAATGTACATATCTACTACCATTGACGTCGTAATATGAACGACAACGGAATAATTTTAATGGCTACATAGTACATTACATAAACCACAATATAGTTACGCGGTTATGATATGTATTTCAATTACTAACTCCCAAATAATAATTGTACTATTCAGCAAATTATTAATTATATAAAAAAAAGATCCACTTTTTTTTAAATAGTCAATATATGCATAAATCAATTTACAATTTTATCGAAAAATAAGATTTAAAAAAGGTTGTATGTAGATAATAAATCCGAAATATCATGATTGGCTAAAGAAGAAAAAGCACATATATTATAGAAAATGAAGTCGACTACGCATTGCCCTTAGACAACTTTACTTTAATTAATGAAAATTGTACTAATGATGAAAAAATTAAGGTACTAATCCATTATACTATAGCAGTAGCCATCTAGTTATATTAAAATATATAAAATTTATAGCTACTATATTTATAACTACTATATAGTTAAAAACCAAAAGTGAAGAGGCGAGTGCTCTCGAATGATGGACAGGCTTCCCATAAGCGATACCTCGAATGCAAACAGACTTAGAGTTAATTGAAAATCAACTTTTATAACATAATTATATATATATAAATAGTATGTATAACATTATTTGTAAAACATTATATTATATATAATTATTATAATTATTATATTATTAATAGATACATTTGTTCATTATAATTTTAAAATATTATAATATTCGACGACACGGTTAAAAGACAGATAGACATTTGGAGATAAGTGAATGACCTATGATGTGTCTCCTAGAATGGTATGTTACGGGTGCATTTGTAGTATGGGCGAATGGTGGGGCATGAACAAATATCGATCCATCCATTATTTTATGATCACTCATAGTCATACCATGTTTCTGAGTTTAAAGTTTATTGGTTCGGGGGTATCTGGTATTGAGTGATACAACGGGAGAATGAGTCTCGGGTTGAGAAGTGTCTGATTATGAAGGCAAACGGATAAAAAATATATAATATTAATACACACGCTAACCTATATATATATATATATAATAGTTAATTTATAACATACTACATCGATTAAAGTATATAACGTTAGATAAACAAGATTTTATATGATAGAGATGTGAGTCCTCAGGTTGAGTATTGTCTGCATCTGATTTAGTCGCTTATAATATATATTTGCAACTAACGGTTAAAGTGGAGAATATGGAAATTATAAAATCCAAAAAAGGTTAAAAAAGAACAAACATACTAGTATGAGTACAAGTAGTTTAGAAAATGTAAAAAAAATATAATAAATATGTGTTGAACATTATAAGATTCAAAGATAAAAATATTAAGTTAATGTTGGTAATTATATTATAATATCCCATATTGAGGATATGATTAATTACCTGTTTAAAATTAATTATATTTTTTCTCATCCCTATTTCCTAGTACTTAATATGTAAAACGTTGAACACTATTAATCAAAGTAAATAAATGAATACAAATATTACATTTATATTATATTAAAATTAAATTCTTTCATAAATATAATCTGCACGGAGTATGTATTGCATGAAAAAATCACTTGTGTAAAATAAAGTGTAAAATAAAAATTGTATATAAATTTATATATAATCTATATGTTCGATTCATTAATTGAATGATTTAATTGGTGTTGGTAGGCTTAAAGAGATTGGAAGAAAAAATCAATTCAAGTGATAAACAAGCACATATATTCATCGAAAATGATGTGGACTACTCACCCTTAGCGAACTTTACTTTTATTAATGACAATTTTACCAATGATGAAAAAATTAAGGTACTAATCCATTATACTATAGCCGTAGCCATCTAGATATATTAAAATATATAAAATTTAAATGTCCCGTGATCATCTGGGAAATATTTTCATAACCAGTTATAACAGGTGCAGCGGTATATTGCTATTAAATTATATTGTATAATCGCAGGCTTCCGACATACGATGACTAAACCACCTGATACACTCATAAGGGAATTATATGTATAATATACCACTCAATTAAAACCATGAGAATATAAATAACTTTACCCTTATTTACATATGCATGAAACCCATGCTTGAATAATGTACATATCTACTACCATTGACGTCATAATATGAACGACAGCGGAATAATTTCAATGGTTACATAGTATATTACATAAACCACAATATAGTTACGCGGTTATGATATGTATGTCAATTATTAACTCCCAAACAATACTTGTACTATTCAGCAGATTATTAATTATATAAAAAAAGATCCCATTTTTTTTAAATAGTCAATATATGCATAAATCAATTTACCATTTTATGGAAAATAAGATGTGAAAAAGGTGGTCAGTGGATAATAAATCCGCAATATCATGATTAGTTGAAATAAAAGAAAATACGCCGAAAAAATTGGTACTATTTGGGGAATTTTATAAAATAAGTGTTATCAGTCCTTGATATACATATAGATAGATTTTTATATTGACCCTGTTGAACGCACCTATATCCGTTAGAACAGGACGTCTGTTTTTTGAATCATTCAGAGTGATAATGGCATTAAAACGTATGCAGAAAAGTCATGTTTTTTGGATATTTGAAAATGTTACGTCAATGAGTCCAAAAAATAGAAACATAATCCATTACCTTGCGGTTATTGTCTGTGATGCATTCGTTTATGATTATATTAATGATATCTCAATTTCCATAGATGAATATATAGTTAAAAACCAAAAGTGAAGAGGCGAGTGCTCTAGAATGATGGACATGCTTCCCATAAGTGAGCTATCCCAGCTGCAAAGAGTTTCTCATAAATGGTATAGGGCAATCAAGCGATACTTCGAATGCAAACAGACTTAGAGTTAATTGAAAATCAACATTTATAACATAATTATATATATAAATATATGTAAAACATTATATTAGCTTTAATTTATTATTAATAAATACATTTTTTCATTATAATTTTTAAATATTATAATATTCGACGACACGGTTAAAAGACAGATAGACATTTGGAGATAAGCGAATGACCGACGAATACATATATTTTCTATATACATATCACCATTATACAGCCTACAATACCTATACTGGATTTTATCTATACCCACAAATTGTGGGCCACAATACAATTGTAGCAAAGCCATTTTCGAGCTTTGATTGTAGTATTGTTATATGATATATATATATATATATATATATATATATATATATATATATGTGAGTATACTACAATAATATAAGAATATATAAAAGTAAATAAATAGAATATAACATTGTTAAAAATTACAATCAATTACTTTTCAATATAACTAATATATATAGTAGGTACTCTATAGCTACTACTACAAATTTACTATTATTTAAACTAATTATATATATAGTAGGTATTTATCTAATTCCTAGTTACTTATATAATATAATAATAATATACTTAGTATAATACTATAATAGCAATACTAATATATTATAAATTAGGTTATCGGGAATATTGTGAATACAAAAACTGAATTGATGCGAAAGATAAACGAATTAAGTGTTAAAGGTGAGGAACAGGAATCTACCATAAAAAGAAACAGTACGTCGTTAGAAAACTTAATGTATGAATTTAATAGGATATTATAATTAATATATATATATATATATATATATATATATATATAAATATTTATATATAATATACTAATATACTGAAAATAATATTATATTATTTTTATATTAATTAATTGATATTTAACTAATTTATATTTTTAATAAATTATATACATATATTTATATTTAATAAGTTTATAATACTTAATATATATGTATAGATTTATCATTGATAATAATTAATACATAATTTATAAATAGAATGGTAGTAGGTATATAATATTTCTAATATACCTATATAATATTCAATGATACTCATGTATATTTAAAGATATTTAAAGAAATATGAATATGAACATTTCTGCTCTTCCAACGAGTGGAACACACACATAAAGGTCCGCACAATGGCGACGATGCAGCGAAGTCTCCTTTCCACAACGGACGGTCTATCATACTAAGCTAAATAAAATTATATCTGATAGAGATGTGAGACCTCGAGTTGAGAAGTATCTGATTATGAACGCAAACGAATAAAAAATATATAATATTAATACACAAGCTAACTTATATATATATATAATAGATAATTTATAACATAAACTATCGATTAAAGTATATAACGTTAGATAATTAAATTAATTAGAGGTAAACGTAGTAGATATACAAAGGTACAAACAGATACGTGCTACGGAGCGCTTCCAGATGTAATAAATGCGAATTTAGTTTAATATGGTCAAACTAGCTTGCATGACATGAACACAAAAATGTAGGTGTGAATAGTCAGATAAAATAAAATTTAAATGTCACGTGATCATCTGGGAAATATTTTCATAACCAGTTATAACAGGGGTATATAGTTATTAAATTATATTGTATAATCGCTCGCATCCGACGACTAAACATACCTGCGTACACTCATAAGGGAATTATATGTATAATATACCAATCAATTAAAACCATGAGAATATAAATACCTTTACCCTTATTTATATATGCTTGAATAATGTACATATCTACTACCATTGACGTCGTAATATGAACGACAACGGAATAATTTTAATGGCTACATAGTACATTACATAAACCACAATATAGTTACGCGGTTATGATATGTATTTCAATTACTAACTCCCAAATAATAATTGTACTATTCAGCAAATTATTAATTATATAAAAAAAAGATCCACTTTTTTTTAAATAGTCAATATATGCATAAATCAATTTACAATTTTATCGAAAAATAAGATTTAAAAAAGGTTGTATGTAGATAATAAATCCGAAATATCATGATTGGCTAAAGAAGAAAAAGCACATATATTATAGAAAATGAAGTCGACTACGCATTGCCCTTAGACAACTTTACTTTAATTAATGAAAATTGTACTAATGATGAAAAAATTAAGGTACTAATCCATTATACTATAGCAGTAGCCATCTAGTTATATTAAAATATATAAAATTTATAGCTACTATATTTATAACTACTATATAGTTAAAAACCAAAAGTGAAGAGGCGAGTGCTCTCGAATGATGGACAGGCTTCCCATAAGCGATACTTCGAATGCAAACAGACTTAGAGTTAATTGAAAATCAACTTTTATAACATAATTATATATATATAAATAGTATGTATAACATTATTTGTAAAACATTATATTATATATAATTATTATAATTATTATATTATTAATAGATACATTTGTTCATTATAATTTTAAAATATTATAATATTCGACGACACGGTTAAAAGACAGATAGACATTTGGAGATAAGTGAATGACCTATGATGTGTCTCCTAGAATGGTATGTTACGGGTGCATTTGTAGTATGGGCGAATGGTGGGGCATGAACAAATATAGATCCATCCATTATTTTATGATCACTCATAGTCATACCATGTTTCTGAGTTTAAAGTTTATTGGTTCGGGGGTATCTGGTATTGAGTGATACAACGGGAGAATGAGTCTCGGGTTGAGAAGTGTCTGATTATGAAGGCAAACGGATAAAAAATATATAATATTAATACACACGCTAACCTATATATATATATATATAATAGTTAATTTATAACATACTACATCGATTAAAGTATATAACGTTAGATAAACAAGATTTTATATGATAGAGATGTGAGTCCTCAGGTTTAGTATTGTCTGCATCTGATTTAGTCGCTTATAATATCTATTTGCAACTAACGGTTAAAGTGGAGAATATGGAAATTATAAAATCCAAAAAAGGTTAAAAAAGAACAAACATACTAGTAGGAGTACAAGTAGTTTAGAAAATGTAAAAAAAATATAATAAATATGTGTTGAACATTATAAGTTTCAAAGATAAAAATATTAAGTTAATGTTGGTAATTATATTATAATATCCCATATTGAGGATATGATTAATTACCTGTTTAAAATTAATTATATTTTTTCTCATCCCTATTTCCTAGTATTTAATATGTAAAACGTTGAACACTATTAATCAAAGTAGATAAATGAATACAAATATTACATTTATATTATATTAAATTCTTTCATAAATATAATCTGCACGGAGTATGTATTGCATGAAAAAATCACTTGTGTAAAATAAAGTGTAAAATAAAAATTGTATATAAATTGATATATAATCTAAATGTTCGATTCATTAATTGAATGATTTAATTGGTGTTGGTAGGCTTAAAGAGATTGGAAGAAAAAATCAATTCAAGTGATAAACAAGCACATATATTCATCGAAAATGATGTGGACTACTCACCCTTAGCGAACTTTACTTTTATTAATGACAATTTAAAAAAGAGCAAACATACTAGTAGGAGTAGTACTAGTAGTTTCGAAAATGTACAAAAAAATATAATAAATATGTGTTGAACATTATAAGTTTCAAAGATAAAAATAATAAGTTAATGTTGGTAATTATATTATAATATCCCATATTGAGGATATGATTAATTACCTGTTTAAAATTAATTATATTTTTTCTCATCCCTATTTCCTAGTACTTAATATGTAAAACGTTGAACACTATTAATCAAAGTAGATAAATGAATACAAATATTACATTTATATTATATTAAAATTAAATTCTTTCATAAATATAATCTGCACAGAGTATGTATTGCATGAAAAAATCACATGTGTAAAATAAAGTGTAAAATAAAAATTGTATATAAATTGATATATAATCTATATGTTCGATTCATTAATTGAATGATTTAATTGGTGTTGGTAGGCTTAAAGAGATTGGAAGAAAAAATCAATTCAAGTTATAAACAAGCACATATATTCATCGAAAATGATGTGGACTACTCACCCTTAGCGAACTTTACTTTTATTAATGACAATTTGACCATGGATGAAAAAATTAAGGTACTAATCCATTATACTATAGCAGTAGCCATCTAGATATATTACTACTACTACTACTACTACTACTGTGAAGGGATGGCACTCCTTTCATAATAGTATGCTAGCATACTGTGTACAATTCCTATCACAATATTAAGGAGAAGAGTAAAGTAAGGAATAGACTATAAAAATGTTAATATAAAAAAAGGGGCCGAATGCTACTTAAAAAAATTTAGAAATAGAATTAAAAAGTATTGTGTTTACATGGCAGATAGATTATTAGGAATTTCATATACGGAAATAATGCAAGCTTATTACAATGCTGAAACATACACGGGAATACATATATTTTCTATATACATTATCACCATTATACAGCCTACAATACCTATACTGGATTGTATCTATACCCACAAATTGTGGGCCATAATACAATTGTAGCAAAGCCCTTTTCGAGCTTTGATTGTAGTATTGTTATATGATATATATATATATATATATATGTGAGTATACTACAATAATATAAGAATATATAAAAGTAAATAAATAGAATATAACACTGTTAAAAATTACAATCAATTACTTTTCAATATAACTAATATATATAGTAGGTACTCTATAGCTACTACTACAAATTTACTATTATTTAAACTAATTATATATATAGTAGGTATTTATCTAATTCCTAGTTACTTATATAATATAATAATAATATATATAGTATAATACTATAATAGCAATACTAATATATTATAAATTAGGTTATCGGGAATATTGTGAATACAAAAACTGAAGTGATGCGAAAGAAGATAAAAGAATTAAGTGTTAAATGTGAGGAACAGGAATCTACCATAAAAAGAAACAGTACGTCGTTAGAAAAATTAATGTATGAATTTAATAGGATATTATAATTAATATATATATATATATAAATATATAAATATTTATATATAATATACTAATATACTGAAAATAATATTATATTATTTTTATATTAATTAATTGATATTTAACTAATTTATATTTTTAATAAATTATATACATATATAAATATTTATTTATATTTAATAAGTTTATAATACTTAATATATATGTATAGATTTATCATTGATAATAATTAATACATAATTTATAAATAGAATGGTAGTAGGTATATAATATTTCTAATATACCTATATAATATTCAATAATACTCATGTATATTTAAAGATATTTAAAGAAATATAAAATAGAATATAAATACCTTTCCCTTATTTATATTGGCATGAAACCCATGCTTGAATAATGTACATATCTACTACCATTGACGTTATAATATGAATGAAAGCGGAATAATTTCAATGGCTACATAGTACATTACATAAACCTCAATATAGTTACGCGGTTATGATATGTATTTCAATTACTAACTCCCAAATAATAATTGTAATATTCAGCAAATTATTAATTATATAAAAAAAAGATCCACTTTTTTTTAAATAGTCAATATATGCATAAATCAATTTACAATTTTATCGAAAAATAAGATTTAAAAAAGGTTGTATGTAGATAATAAATCCGAAATATCATGATTGGCTAAAGAAGAAAAAGCACATATATTATAGAAAATGAAGTCGACTACGCATTGCCCTTAGACAACTTTACTTTAATTAATGAAAATTGTACTAATGATGAAAAATTAAGGTACTAATCCATTATACTATAGCAGTAGCCATCTAGTTATATTAAAATATATAAAATTTATAGCTACTATATTTATAACTACTATATAGTTAAAAACCAAAAGTGAAGAGGCGAGTGCTCTCGAATGATGGACAGGCTTCCCATAAGCGATACTTCGAATGCAAACAGACTTAGAGTTAATTGAAAATCAACTTTTATAACATAATTATATATATATAAATAGTATGTATAACATTATTTGTAAAACATTATATTATATATAATTATTATAATTATTATATTATTAATAGATACATTTGTTCATTATAATTTTAAAATATTATAATATTCGACGACACGGTTAAAAGACAGATAGACATTTGGAGATAAGTGAATGACCTATGATGTGTCTCCTAGAATGGTATGTTACGGGTGCATTTGTAGTATGGGCGAATGGTGGGGCATGAACAAATATCGATCCATCCATTATTTTATGATCACTCATAGTCATACCATGTTTCTGAGTTTAAAGTTTATTGGTTCGGGGGTATCTGGTATTGAGTGATACAACGGGAGAATGAGTCTCGGGTTGAGAAGTGTCTGATTATGAAGGCAAACGGATAAAAAATATATAATATTAATACACACGCTAACCTATATATATATATATATAATAGTTAATTTATAACATACTACATCGATTAAAGTATATAACGTTAGATAAACAAGATTTTATATGATAGAGATGTGAGTCCTCAGGTTGAGTATTGTCTGCATCTGATTTAGTCGCTTATAATATCTATTTGCAACTAACGGTTAAAGTGGAGAATATGGAAATTATAAAATCCAAAAAAGGTTAAAAAAGAACAAACATACTAGTAGGAGTACAAGTAGTTTAGAAAATGTAAAAAAAATATAATAAATATGTGTTGAACATTATAAGTTTCAAAGATAAAAATATTAAGTTAATGTTGGTAATTATATTATAATATCCTATATTGAGGATATGATTAATTACCTGTTTAAAATTAATTATATTTTTTCTCATCCCTATTTCCTAGTACTTAATATGTAAAACGTTGAACACTATTAATCAAAGTAAATAAATGAATACAAATATTACATTTATATTATATTAAAATTAAATTCTTTCATAAATATAATCTGCACGGAGTATGTATTGCATGAAAAAATCACTTGTGTAAAATAAAGTGTAAAATAAAAATTGTATATAAATTTATATATAATCTATATGTTCGATTCATTAATTGAATGATTTAATTGGTGTTGGTAGGCTTAAAGAGATTGGAAGAAAAAATCAATTCAAGTGATAAACAAGCACATATATTCATCGAAAATGATGTGGACAACTCACCCTTAGCGAACTTTACTTTTATTAATGACAATTTAAAAAAGAGCAAACATACTAGTAGGAGTAGTACTAGTAGTTTCGAAAATGTAAAAAAAAATATAATAAATATGTGTTGAACATTATAAGTTTCAAAGATAAAAATAATAAGTTAATGTTGGTAATTATATTATAATATCCCATATTGAGGATATGATTAATTACCTGTTTAAAATTAATTATATTTTTTCTCATCCCTATGTCCTAGTATTTAATATGTAAAACGTTGAACACTATTAATCAAAGTAGATAAATGAATACACATATTACATTTATATTATATTAAATTCTTTCATAAATATAATCTGCACGGAGTATGTATTGCATGAAAAAATCACTTGTGTAAAATAAAGTGTAAAATAAAAATTGTATATAAATTAATATATAATCTATATGTTCGATTCATTAATTGAATGATTTAATTGGTGTTGGTAGGCTTAAAGAGATTGGAAGAAAAAATCAATTCAAGTGATAAACAAGCACATATATTCATCGAAAATGATGTGGACTACTCACCCTTAGCGAACTTTACTTTTATTAATGACAATTTAAAAAAGAGCAAACATACTAGTAGGAGTAGTACTAGTAGTTTCGAAAATGTAAAAAAAAATATAATAAATATGTGTTGAACATTATAAGTTTCAAAGATAAAAATAATAAGTTAATGTTGGTAATTATATTATAATATCCCATATTGAGGATATGATTAATTACCTGTTTAAAATTAATTATATTTTTTCTCATCCCTATTTCCTAGTACTTAATATGTAAAACGTTGAACACTATTAATCAAAGTAGATAAATGAATACAAATATTACATTTATATTATATTAAAATTAAATTCTTTCATAAATATAATCTGCACAGAGTATGTATTGCATGAAAAAATCACATGTGTAAAATAAAGTGTAAAATAAAAATTGTATATAAATTGATATATAATCTATATGTTCGATTCATTAATTGAATGATTTAATTGGTGTTGGTAGGCTTAAAGAGATTGGAAGAAAAAATCAATTCAAGTTATAAACAAGCACATATATTCATCGAAAATGATGTGGACTACTCACCCTTAGCGAACTTTACTTTTATTAATGACAATTTGACCATGGATGAAAAAATTAAGGTACTAATCCATTATACTATAGCAGTAGCCATCTAGATATATTACTACTACTACTACTACTACTACTACTACTGTGAAGGGATGGCACTCCTTTCATAATAGTATGCTAGCATACTGTGTACAATTCCTATCACAATATTAAGGAGAAGAGTAAAGTAAGGAATAGACTATAAAAATGTTAATATAAAAAAAGGGGCCGAATGCTACTTAACAAAATTTAGAAATAGAATTAAAAAGTATTGTGTTTACATGGCAGATAGATTATTAGGAATTTCATATACGGAAATAATGCAAGCTTATTACAATGCTGAAACATACACGGGAATACATATATTTTCTATATACATTATCACCATTATACAGCCTACAATACCTATACTGGATTGTATCTATACCCACAAATTGTGGGCCATAATACAATTGTAGCAAAGCCCTTTTCGAGCTTTGATTGTAGTATTGTTATATGATATATATATATATATATATATATATATATATATATATATATATATATATATATATATATATATATATATATATATATATATGTGAGTATACTACAATAATATAAGAATATATAAAAGTAAATAAATAGAATATAACACTGTTAAAAATTACAATCAATTACTTTTCAATATAACTAATATATATAGTAGGTACTCTATAGCTACTACTACAAATTTACTATTATTTAAACTAATTATATATATAGTAGGTATTTATCTAATTCCTAGTTACTTATATAATATAATAATAATATATATAGTATAATACTATAATAGCAATACTAATATATTATAAATTAGGTTATCGGGAATATTGTGAATACAAAAACTGAAGTGATGCGAAAGAAGATAAAAGAATTAAGTGTTAAATGTGAGGAACAGGAATCTACCATAAAAAGAAACAGTACGTCGTTAGAAAAATTAATGTATGAATTTAATAGGATATTATAATTAATATATATATATATATAAATATATAAATATTTATATATAATATACTAATATACTGAAAATAATATTATATTATTTTTATATTAATTAATTGATATTTAACTAATTTATATTTTTAATAAATTATACACATATATAAATATTTATTTATATTTAATAAGTTTATAATACTTAATATATATGTATAGATTTATCATTGATAATAATTAATACATAATTTATAAATAGAATGGTAGTAGGTATATAATATTTCTAATATACCTATATAATATTCAATAATACTCATGTATATTTAAAGATATTTAAAGAAATATAAAATAGAATATAAATACCTTTCCCTTATTTATATTGGCATGAAACCCATGCTTGAATAATGTACATATCTACTACCATTGACGTTATAATATGAATGAAAGCGGAATAATTTCAATGGCTACATAGTACATTACATAAACCTCAATATAGTTACGCGGTTATGATATGTATTTCAATTACTAACTCCCAAATAATAATTGTAATATTCAGCAAATTATTAATTATATAAAAAAAAGATCCACTTTTTTTTAAATAGTCAATATATGCATAAATCAATTTACAATTTTATCGAAAAATAAGATTTAAAAAAGGTTGTATGTAGATAATAAATCCGAAATATCATGATTGGCTAAAGAAGAAAAAGCACATATATTATAGAAAATGAAGTCGACTACGCATTGCCCTTAGACAACTTTACTTTAATTAATGAAAATTGTACTAATGATGAAAAATTAAGGTACTAATCCATTATACTATAGCAGTAGCCATCTAGTTATATTAAAATATATAAAATTTATAGCTACTATATTTATAACTACTATATAGTTAAAAACCAAAAGTGAAGAGGCGAGTGCTCTCGAATGATGGACAGGCTTCCCATAAGCGATACTTCGAATGCAAACAGACTTAGAGTTAATTGAAAATCAACTTTTATAACATAATTATATATATATATAAATAGTATGTATAACATTATTTGTAAAACATTATATTATATATAATTATTATAATTATTATATTATTAATAGATACATTTGTTCATTATAATTTTAAAATATTATAATATTCGACGACACGGTTAAAAGACAGATAGACATTTGGAGATAAGTGAATGACCTATGATGTGTCTCCTAGAATGGTATGTTACGGGTGCATTTGTAGTATGGGCGAATGGTGGGGCATGAACAAATATCGATCCATCCATTATTTTATGATCACTCATAGTCATACCATGTTTCTGAGTTTAAAGTTTATTGGTTCGGGGGTATCTGGTATTGAGTGATACAACGGGAGAATGAGTCTCGGGTTGAGAAGTGTCTGATTATGAAGGCAAACGGATAAAAAATATATAATATTAATACACACGCTAACCTATATATATATATATATAATAGTTAATTTATAACATACTACATCGATTAAAGTATATAACGTTAGATAAACAAGATTTTATATGATAGAGATGTGAGTCCTCAGGTTGAGTATTGTCTGCATCTGATTTAGTCGCTTATAATATCTATTTGCAACTAACGGTTAAAGTGGAGAATATGGAAATTATAAAATCCAAAAAAGGTTAAAAAAGAACAAACATACTAGTAGGAGTACAAGTAGTTTAGAAAATGTAAAAAAAATATAATAAATATGTGTTGAACATTATAAGTTTCAAAGATAAAAATATTAAGTTAATGTTGGTAATTATATTATAATATCCTATATTGAGGATATGATTAATTACCTGTTTAAAATTAATTATATTTTTTCTCATCCCTATTTCCTAGTACTTAATATGTAAAACGTTGAACACTATTAATCAAAGTAAATAAATGAATACAAATATTACATTTATATTATATTAAAATTAAATTCTTTCATAAATATAATCTGCACGGAGTATGTATTGCATGAAAAAATCACTTGTGTAAAATAAAGTGTAAAATAAAAATTGTATATAAATTTATATATAATCTATATGTTCGATTCATTAATTGAATGATTTAATTGGTGTTGGTAGGCTTAAAGAGATTGGAAGAAAAAATCAATTCAAGTGATAAACAAGCACATATATTCATCGAAAATGATGTGGACAACTCACCCTTAGCGAACTTTACTTTTATTAATGACAATTTAAAAAAGAGCAAACATACTAGTAGGAGTAGTACTAGTAGTTTCGAAAATGTAAAAAAAAATATAATAAATATGTGTTGAACATTATAAGTTTCAAAGATAAAAATAATAAGTTAATGTTGGTAATTATATTATAATATCCCATATTGAGGATATGATTAATTACCTGTTTAAAATTAATTATATTTTTTCTCATCCCTATGTCCTAGTATTTAATATGTAAAACGTTGAACACTATTAATCAAAGTAGATAAATGAATACACATATTACATTTATATTATATTAAATTCTTTCATAAATATAATCTGCACGGAGTATGTATTGCATGAAAAAATCACTTGTGTAAAATAAAGTGTAAAATAAAAATTGTATATAAATTAATATATAATCTATATGTTCGATTCATTAATTGAATGATTTAATTGGTGTTGGTAGGCTTAAAGAGATTGGAAGAAAAAATCAATTCAAGTGATAAACAAGCACATATATTCATCGAAAATGATGTGGACTACTCACCCTTAGCGAACTTTACTTTTATTAATGACAATTTAAAAAAGAGCAAACATACTAGTAGGAGTAGTACTAGTAGTTTCGAAAATGTAAAAAAAAATATAATAAATATGTGTTGAACATTATAAGTTTCAAAGATAAAAATAATAAGTTAATGTTGGTAATTATATTATAATATCCCATATTGAGGATATGATTAATTACCTGTTTAAAATTAATTATATTTTTTCTCATCCCTATTTCCTAGTACTTAATATGTAAAACGTTGAACACTATTAATCAAAGTAGATAAATGAATACAAATATTACATTTATATTATATTAAAATTAAATTCTTTCATAAATATAATCTGCACAGAGTATGTATTGCATGAAAAAATCACATGTGTAAAATAAAGTGTAAAATAAAAATTGTATATAAATTGATATATAATCTATATGTTCGATTCATTAATTGAATGATTTAATTGGTGTTGGTAGGCTTAAAGAGATTGGAAGAAAAAATCAATTCAAGTGATAAACAAGCACATATATTCATCGAAAATGATGTGGACTACTCACCCTTAGCGAACTTTACTTTTATTAATGACAATTTGACCATGGATGAAAAAATTAAGGTACTAATCCATTATACTATAGCAGTAGCCATCTAGTTATATTACTACTACTACTACTACTACTACTACTGTGAAGGGATGGCACTCCTTTCATAATAGTATGCTAGCATACTGTGTACAATTCCTATCACAATATTAAGGAGAAGAGTAAAGTAAGGAATAGACTATAAAAATGTTAATATAAAAAAAGGGGCCGAATGCTACTTAAAAAAATTTAGAAATAGAATTAAAAAGTATTGTGTTTACATGGCAGATAGATTATTAGGAATTTCATATACGGAAATAATGCAAGCTTATTACAATGCTGAAACATACACGGGAATACATATATTTTCTATATACATTATCACCATTATACAGCCTACAATACCTATACTGGATTGTATCTATACCCACAAATTGTGGGCCACAATACAATTGTAGCAAAGCCCTTTTCGAGCTTTGATTGTAGTATTGTTATATGATATATATATATATATATATATATATATATATATATATATATATATGTGAGTATACTACAATAATATAAGAATATATAAAAGTAAATAAATAGAATATAACACTGTTAAAAATTACAATCAATTACTTTTCAATATAACTAATATATATAGTAGGTACTCTATAGCTACTACTACAAATTTACTATTATTTAAACTAATTATATATATAGTAGGTATTTATCTAATTCCTAGTTACTTATATAATATAATAATAATATATATAGTATAATACTATAATAGCAATACTAATATATTATAAATTAGGTTATCGGGAATATTGTGAATACAAAAACTGAAGTGATGCGAAAGAAGATAAAAGAATTAAGTGTTAAATGTGAGGAACAGGAATCTACCATAAAAAGAAACAGTACGTCGTTAGAAAAATTAATGTATGAATTTAATAGGATATTATAATTAATATATATATATATAAATATATAAATATTTATATATAATATACTAATATACTGAAAATAATATTATATTATTTTTATATTAATTAATTGATATTTAACTAATTTATATTTTTAATAAATTATATACATATATAAATATTTATTTATATTTAATAAGTTTATAATACTTAATATATATGTATAGATTTATCATTGATAATAATTAATACATAATTTATAAATAGAATGGTAGTAGGTATATAATATTTCTAATATACCTATATAATATTCAATAATACTCATGTATATTTAAAGATATTTAAAGAAATATAAAATAGAATATAAATACCTTTCCCTTATTTATATTGGCATGAAACCCATGCTTGAATAATGTACATATCTACTACCATTGACGTTATAATATGAATGAAAGCGGAATAATTTCAATGGCTACATAGTACATTACATAAACCTCAATATAGTTACGCGGTTATGATATGTATTTCAATTACTAACTCCCAAATAATAATTGTAATATTCAGCAAATTATTAATTATATAAAAAAAAGATCCACTTTTTTTTAAATAGTCAATATATGCATAAATCAATTTACAATTTTATCGAAAAATAAGATTTAAAAAAGGTTGTATGTAGATAATAAATCCGAAATATCATGATTGGCTAAAGAAGAAAAAGCACATATATTATAGAAAATGAAGTCGACTACGCATTGCCCTTAGACAACTTTACTTTAATTAATGAAAATTGTACTAATGATGAAAAAATTAAGGTACTAATCCATTATACTATAGCAGTAGCCATCTAGTTATATTAAAATATATAAAATTTATAGCTACTATATTTATAACTACTATATAGTTAAAAACCAAAAGTGAAGAGGCGAGTGCTCTCGAATGATGGACAGGCTTCCCATAAGCGATACTTCGAATGCAAACAGACTTAGAGTTAATTGAAAATCAACTTTTATAACATAATTATATATATATAAATAGTATGTATAACATTATTTGTAAAACATTATATTATATATAATTATTATAATTATTATATTATTAATAGATACATTTGTTCATTATAATTTTAAAATATTATAATATTCGACGACACGGTTAAAAGACAGATAGACATTTGGAGATAAGTGAATGACCTATGATGTGTCTCCTAGAATGGTATGTTACGGGTGCATTTGTAGTATGGGCGAATGGTGGGGCATGAACAAATATCGATCCATCCATGATTTTATGATCACTCATAGTCATACCATGTTTCTGAGTTTAAAGTTTATTGGTTCGGGGGTATCTGGTATTGAGTGATACAACGGGAGAATGAGTCTCGGGTTGAGAAGTGTCTGATTATGAAGGCAAACGGATAAAAAATATATAATATTAATACACACGCTAACCTATATATATATATATATAATAGTTAATTTATAACATACTACATCGATTAAAGTATATAACGTTAGATAAACAAGATTTTATATGATAGAGATGTGAGTCCTCAGGTTGAGTATTGTCTGCATCTGATTTAGTCGCTTATAATATCTATTTGCAACTAACGGTTAAAGTGGAGAATATGGAAATTATAAAATCCAAAAAAGGTTAAAAAAGAACAAACATACTAGTAGGAGTACAAGTAGTTTAGAAAATGTAAAAAAAATATAATAAATATGTGTTGAACATTATAAGTTTCAAAGATAAAAATATTAAGTTAATGTTGGTAATTATATTATAATATCCCATATTGAGGATATGATTAATTACCTGTTTAAAATTAATTATATTTTTTCTCATCCCTATTTCCTAGTACTTAATATGTAAAACGTTGAACACTATTAATCAAAGTAAATAAATGAATACAAATATTACATTTATATTATATTAAAATTAAATTCTTTCATAAATATAATCTGCACGGAGTATGTATTGCATGAAAAAATCACTTGTGTAAAATAAAGTGTAAAATAAAAATTGTATATAAATTTATATATAATCTATATGTTCGATTCATTAATTGAATGATTTAATTGGTGTTGGTAGGCTTAAAGAGATTGGAAGAAAAAATCAATTCAAGTGATAAACAAGCACATATATTCATCGAAAATGATGTGGACAACTCACCCTTAGCGAACTTTACTTTTATTAATGACAATTTAAAAAAGAGCAAACATACTAGTAGGAGTAGTACTAGTAGTTTCGAAAATGTAAAAAAAAATATAATAAATATGTGTTGAACATTATAAGTTTCAAAGATAAAAATATTAAGTTAATGTTGGTAATTATATTATAATATCCCATATTGAGGATATGATTAATTACCTGTTTAAAATTAATTATATTTTTTCTCATCCCTATTTCCTAGTATTTAATATGTAAAACGTTGAACACTATTAATCAAAGTAGATAAATGAATACAAATATTACATTTATATTATATTAAATTCTTTCATAAATATAATCTGCACGGAGTATGTATTGCATGAAAAAATAAAGTGTAAAATAAAAATTGTATATAAATTGATATATAATCTAAATGTTCGATTCATTAATTGAATGATTTAATTGGTGTTGGTAGGCTTAAAGAGATTGGAAGAAAAAATCAATTCAAGTGATAAACAAGCACATATATTCATCGAAAATGATGTGGACTACTCACCCTTAGCGAACTTTACTTTTATTAATGACAATTTAAAAAAGAGCAAACATACTAGTAGGAGTAGTACTAGTAGTTTCGAAAATGTAAAAAAAAATATAATAAATATGTGTTGAACATTATAAGTTTCAAAGATAAAAATAATAAGTTAATGTTGGTAATTATATTATAATATCCCATATTGAGGATATGATTAATTACCTGTTTAAAATTAATTATATTTTTTCTCATCCCTATTTCCTAGTATTTAATATGTAAAACGTTGAACACTATTAATCAAAGTAGATAAATGAATACAAATATTACATTTATATTATATTAAATTCTTTCATAAATATAATCTGCACGGAGTATGTATTGCATGAAAAAATCACTTGTGTAAAATAAAGTGTAAAATAAAAATTGTATATAAATTGATATATAATCTATATGTTCGATTCATTAATTGAATGATTTAATTGGTGTTGGTAGGCTTAAAGAGATTGGAAGAAAAAATCAATTCAAGTGATAAACAAGCACATATATTCATCGAAAATGATGTGGACTACTCACCCTTAGCGAACTTTACTTTTATTAATGACAATTTGACCATGGATGAAAAAATTAAGGTACTAATCCATTATACTATAGCAGTAGCCATCTAGATATATTACTACTACTACTACTACTACTACTACTGTGAAGGGATGGCACTCCTTTCATAATAGTATGCTAGCATACTGTGTACAATTCCTATCACAATATTAAGGAGAAGAGTAAAGTAAGGAATAGACTATAAAAATGTTAATATAAAAAAAGGGGCCGAATGCTACTTAAAAAAATTTAGAAATAGAATTAAAAAGTATTGTGTTTACATGGCAGATAGATTATTAGGAATTTCATATACGGAAATAATGCAAGCTTATTACAATGCTGAAACATACACGGGAATACATATATTTTCTATATACATTATCACCATTATACAGCCTACAATACCTATACTGGATTGTATCTATACCCACAAATTGTGGGCCACAATACAATTGTAGCAAAGCCCTTTCGAGCTTTGATTGTAGTATTGTTATATGATATATATATATATATATATATATATATATATATATATATATATATATATATATATATGTGAGTATACTACAATAATATAAGAATATATAAAAGTAAATAAATAGAATATAACACTGTTAAAAATTACAATCAATTACTTTTCAATATAACTAATATATATAGTAGGTACTCTATAGCTACTACTACAAATTTACTATTATTTAAACTAATTATATATATAGTAGGTATTTATCTAATTCCTAGTTACTTATATAATATAATAATAATATATATAGTATAATACTATAATAGCAATACTAATATATTATAAATTAGGTTATCGGGAATATTGTGAATACAAAAACTGAAGTGATGCGAAAGAAGATAAAAGAATTAAGTGTTAAATGTGAGGAACAGGAATCTACCATAAAAAGAAACAGTACGTCGTTAGAAAAATTAATGTATGAATTTAATAGGATATTATAATTAATATATATATATATATAAATATATAAATATTTATATATAATATACTAATATACTGAAAATAATATTATATTATTTTTATATTAATTAATTGATATTTAACTAATTTATATTTTTAATAAATTATATACATATATAAATATTTATTTATATTTAATAAGTTTATAATACTTAATATGTATGTATAGATTTATCATTGATAATAATTAATACATAATTTATAAATAGAATGGTAGTAGGTATATAATATTTCTAATATACCTATATAATATTCAATAATACTCATGTATATTTAAAGATATTTAAAGAAATATAAAATAGAATATAAATACCTTTCCCTTATTTATATTGGCATGAAACCCATGCTTGAATAATGTACATATCTACTACCATTGACGTTATAATATGAATGAAAGCGGAATAATTTCAATGGCTACATAGTACATTACATAAACCTCAATATAGTTACGCGGTTATGATATGTATTTCAATTACTAACTCCCAAATAATAATTGTAATATTCAGCAAATTATTAATTATATAAAAAAAAGATCCACTTTTTTTTAAATAGTCAATATATGCATAAATCAATTTACAATTTTATCGAAAAATAAGATTTAAAAAAGGTTGTATGTAGATAATAAATCCGAAATATCATGATTGGCTAAAGAAGAAAAAGCACATATATTATAGAAAATGAAGTCGACTACGCATTGCCCTTAGACAACTTTACTTTAATTAATGAAAATTGTACTAATGATGAAAAATTAAGGTACTAATCCATTATACTATAGCAGTAGCCATCTAGTTATATTAAAATATATAAAATTTATAGCTACTATATTTATAACTACTATATAGTTAAAAACCAAAAGTGAAGAGGCGAGTGCTCTCGAATGATGGACAGGCTTCCCATAAGCGATACTTCGAATGCAAACAGACTTAGAGTTAATTGAAAATCAACTTTTATAACATAATTATATATATATAAATAGTATGTATAACATTATTTGTAAAACATTATATTATATATAATTATTATAATTATTATATTATTAATAGATACATTTGTTCATTATAATTTTAAAATATTATAATATTCGACGACACGGTTAAAAGACAGATAGACATTTGGAGATAAGTGAATGACCTATGATGTGTCTCCTAGAATGGTATGTTACGGGTGCATTTGTAGTATGGGCGAATGGTGGGGCATGAACAAATATCGATCCATCCATTATTTTATGATCACTCATAGTCATACCATGTTTCTGAGTTTAAAGTTTATTGGTTCGGGGGTATCTGGTATTGAGTGATACAACGGGAGAATGAGTCTCGGGTTGAGAAGTGTCTGATTATGAAGGCAAACGGATAAAAAATATATAATATTAATACACACGCTAACCTATATATATATATATATATAATAGTTAATTTATAACATACTACATCGATTAAAGTATATAACGTTAGATAAACAAGATTTTATATGATAGAGATGTGAGTCCTCAGGTTGAGTATTGTCTGCATCTGATTTAGTCGCTTATAATATCTATTTGCAACTAACGGTTAAAGTGGAGAATATGGAAATTATAAAATCCAAAAAAGGTTAAAAAAGAACAAACATACTAGTAGGAGTACAAGTAGTTTAGAAAATGTAAAAAAAATATAATAAATATGTGTTGAACATTATAAGTTTCAAAGATAAAAATATTAAGTTAATGTTGGTAATTATATTATAATATCCCATATTGAGGATATGATTAATTACCTGTTTAAAATTAATTATATTTTTTCTCATCCCTATTTCCTAGTATTTAATATGTAAAACGTTGAACACTATTAATCAAAGTAGATAAATGAATACAAATATTACATTTATATTATATTAAATTCTTTCATAAATATAATCTGCACGGAGTATGTATTGCATGAAAAAATCACTTGTGTAAAATAAAGTGTAAAATAAAAATTGTATATAAATTTATATATAATCTATATGTTCGATTCATTAATTGAATGATTTAATTGGTGTTGGTAGGCTTAAAGAGATTGGAAGAAAAAATCAATTCAAGTGATAAACAAGCACATATATTCATCGAAAATGATGTGGACAACTCACCCTTAGCGAACTTTACTTTTATTAATGACAATTTAAAAAAGAGCAAACATACTAGTAGGAGTAGTACTAGTAGTTTCGAAAATGTAAAAAAAAATATAATAAATATGTGTTGAACATTATAAGTTTCAAAGATAAAAATAATAAGTTAATGTTGGTAATTATATTATAATATCCCATATTGAGGATATGATTAATTACCTGTTTAAAATTAATTATATTTTTTCTCATCCCTATTTCCTAGTATTTAATATGTAAAACGTTGAACACTATTAATCAAAGTAGATAAATGAATACACATATTACATTTATATTATATTAAATTCTTTCATAAATATAATCTGCACGGAGTATGTATTGCATGAAAAAATCACTTGTGTAAAATAAAGTGTAAAATAAAAATTGTATATAAATTAATATATAATCTATATGTTCGATTCATTAATTGAATGATTTAATTGGTGTTGGTAGGCTTAAAGAGATTGGAAGAAAAAATCAATTCAAGTGATAAACAAGCACATATATTCATCGAAAATGATGTGGACTACTCACCCTTAGCGAACTTTACTTTTATTAATGACAATTTAAAAAAGAGCAAACATACTAGTAGGAGTAGTACTAGTAGTTTCGAAAATGTAAAAAAAAATATAATAAATATGTGTTGAACATTATAAGTTTCAAAGATAAAAATAATAAGTTAATGTTGGTAATTATATTATAATATCCCATATTGAGGATATGATTAATTACCTGTTTAAAATTAATTATATTTTTTCTCATCCCTATTTCCTAGTACTTAATATGTAAAACGTTGAACACTATTAATCAAAGTAGATAAATGAATACAAATATTACATTTATATTATATTAAAATTAAATTCTTTCATAAATATAATCTGCACAGAGTATGTATTGCATGAAAAAATCACATGTGTAAAATAAAGTGTAAAATAAAAATTGTATATAAATTGATATATAATCTATATGTTCGATTCATTAATTGAATGATTTAATTGGTGTTGGTAGGCTTAAAGAGATTGGAAGAAAAAATCAATTCAAGTGATAAACAAGCACATATATTCATCGAAAATGATGTGGACTACTCACCCTTAGCGAACTTTACTTTTATTAATGACAATTTGACCATGGATGAAAAAATTAAGGTACTAATCCATTATACTATAGCAGTAGCCATCTAGATATATTACTACTACTACTACTACTACTACTACTGTGAAGGGATGGCACTCCTTTCATAATAGTATGCTAGCATACTGTGTACAATTCCTATCACAATATTAAGGAGAAGAGTAAAGTAAGGAATAGACTATAAAAATGTTAATATAAAAAAAGGGGCCGAATGCTACTTAAAAAAATTTAGAAATAGAATTAAAAAGTATTGTGTTTACATGGCAGATAGATTATTAGGAATTTCATATACGGAAATAATGCAAGCTTATTACAATGCTGAAACATACACGGGAATACATATATTTTCTATATACATTATCACCATTATACAGCCTACAATACCTATACTGGATTGTATCTATACCCACAAATTGTGGGCCACAATACAATTGTAGCAAAGCCCTTTTCGAGCTTTGATTGTAGTATTGTTATATGATATATATATATATATATATATATATATATATATATATATGTGAGTATACTACAATAATATAAGAATATATAAAAGTAAATAAATAGAATATAACACTGTTAAAAATTACAATCAATTACTTTTCAATATAACTAATATATATAGTAGGTACTCTATAGCTACTACTACAAATTTACTATTATTTAAACTAATTATATATATAGTAGGTATTTATCTAATTCCTAGTTACTTATATAATATAATAATAATATATATAGTATAATACTATAATAGCAATACTAATATATTATAAATTAGGTTATCGGGAATATTGTGAATACAAAAACTGAAGTGATGCGAAAGAAGATAAAAGAATTAAGTGTTAAATGTGAGGAACAGGAATCTACCATAAAAAGAAACAGTACGTCGTTAGAAAAATTAATGTATGAATTTAATAGGATATTATAATTAATATATATATATATATAAATATATAAATATTTATATATAATATACTAATATACTGAAAATAATATTATATTATTTTTATATTAATTAATTGATATTTAACTAATTTATATTTTTAATAAATTATATACATATATAAATATTTATTTATATTTAATAAGTTTATAATACTTAATATATATGTATAGATTTATCATTGATAATAATTAATACATAATTTATAAATAGAATGGTAGTAGGTATATAATATTTCTAATATACCTATATAATATTCAATAATACTCATGTATATTTAAAGATATTTAAAGAAATATAAAATAGAATATAAATACCTTTCCCTTATTTATATTGGCATGAAACCCATGCTTGAATAATGTACATATCTACTACCATTGACGTTATAATATGAATGAAAGCGGAATAATTTCAATGGCTACATAGTACATTACATAAACCTCAATATAGTTACGCGGTTATGATATGTATTTCAATTACTAACTCCCAAATAATAATTGTAATATTCAGCAAATTATTAATTATATAAAAAAAAGATCCACTTTTTTTTAAATAGTCAATATATGCATAAATCAATTTACAATTTTATCGAAAAATAAGATTTAAAAAAGGTTGTATGTAGATAATAAATCCGAAATATCATGATTGGCTAAAGAAGAAAAAGCACATATATTATAGAAAATGAAGTCGACTACGCATTGCCCTTAGACAACTTTACTTTAATTAATGAAAATTGTACTAATGATGAAAAAATTAAGGTACTAATCCATTATACTATAGCAGTAGCCATCTAGTTATATTAAAATATATAAAATTTATAGCTACTATATTTATAACTACTATATAGTTAAAAACCAAAAGTGAAGAGGCGAGTGCTCTCGAATGATGGACAGGCTTCCCATAAGCGATACTTCGAATGCAAACAGACTTAGAGTTAATTGAAAATCAACTTTTATAACATAATTATATATATATAAATAGTATGTATAACATTATTTGTAAAACATTATATTATATATAATTATTATAATTATTATATTATTAATAGATACATTTGTTCATTATAATTTTAAAATATTATAATATTCGACGACACGGTTAAAAGACAGATAGACATTTGGAGATAAGTGAATGACCTATGATGTGTCTCCTAGAATGGTATGTTACGGGTGCATTTGTAGTATGGGCGAATGGTGGGGCATGAACAAATATCGATCCATCCATGATTTTATGATCACTCATAGTCATACCATGTTTCTGAGTTTAAAGTTTATTGGTTCGGGGGTATCTGGTATTGAGTGATACAACGGGAGAATGAGTCTCGGGTTGAGAAGTGTCTGATTATGAAGGCAAACGGATAAAAAATATATAATATTAATACACACGCTAACCTATATATATATATATATAATAGTTAATTTATAACATACTACATCGATTAAAGTATATAACGTTAGATAAACAAGATTTTATATGATAGAGATGTGAGTCCTCAGGTTGAGTATTGTCTGCATCTGATTTAGTCGCTTATAATATCTATTTGCAACTAACGGTTAAAGTGGAGAATATGGAAATTATAAAATCCAAAAAAGGTTAAAAAAGAACAAACATACTAGTAGGAGTACAAGTAGTTTAGAAAATGTAAAAAAAATATAATAAATATGTGTTGAACATTATAAGTTTCAAAGATAAAAATATTAAGTTAATGTTGGTAATTATATTATAATATCCCATATTGAGGATATGATTAATTACCTGTTTAAAATTAATTATATTTTTTCTCATCCCTATTTCCTAGTACTTAATATGTAAAACGTTGAACACTATTAATCAAAGTAAATAAATGAATACAAATATTACATTTATATTATATTAAAATTAAATTCTTTCATAAATATAATCTGCACGGAGTATGTATTGCATGAAAAAATCACTTGTGTAAAATAAAGTGTAAAATAAAAATTGTATATAAATTTATATATAATCTATATGTTCGATTCATTAATTGAATGATTTAATTGGTGTTGGTAGGCTTAAAGAGATTGGAAGAAAAAATCAATTCAAGTGATAAACAAGCACATATATTCAACGAAAATGATGTGGACAACTCACCCTTAGCGAACTTTACTTTTATTAATGACAATTTAAAAAAGAGCAAACATACTAGTAGGAGTAGTACTAGTAGTTTCGAAAATGTAAAAAAAAATATAATAAATATGTGTTGAACATTATAAGTTTCAAAGATAAAAATATTAAGTTAATGTTGGTAATTATATTATAATATCCCATATTGAGGATATGATTAATTACCTGTTTAAAATTAATTATATTTTTTCTCATCCCTATTTCCTAGTATTTAATATGTAAAACGTTGAACACTATTAATCAAAGTAGATAAATGAATACAAATATTACATTTATATTATATTAAATTCTTTCATAAATATAATCTGCACGGAGTATGTATTGCATGAAAAAATAAAGTGTAAAATAAAAATTGTATATAAATTGATATATAATCTAAATGTTCGATTCATTAATTGAATGATTTAATTGGTGTTGGTAGGCTTAAAGAGATTGGAAGAAAAAATCAATTCAAGTGATAAACAAGCACATATATTCATCGAAAATGATGTGGACTACTCACCCTTAGCGAACTTTACTTTTATTAATGACAATTTAAAAAAGAGCAAACATACTAGTAGGAGTAGTACTAGTAGTTTCGAAAATGTAAAAAAAAATATAATAAATATGTGTTGAATATTATAAGTTTCAAAGATAAAAATAATAAGTTAATGTTGGTAATTATATTATAATATCCCATATTGAGGATATGATTAATTACCTGTTTAAAATTAATTATATTTTTTCTCATCCCTATTTCCTAGTATTTAATATGTAAAACGTTGAACACTATTAATCAAATTAGATAAATGAATACAAATATTACATTTATATTATATTAAATTCTTTCATAAATATAATCTGCACGGAGTATGTATTGCATAAAAAAATCACTTGTGTAAAATAAAGTGTAAAATAAAAATTGTATATAAATTGATATATAATCTATATGTTCGATTAATTAATTGAATGATTTAATTGGTGTTGGTAGGCTTAAAGAGATTGGAAGAAAAAATCAATTCAAGTGATAAACAAGCACATATATTCATCGAAAATGATGTGGACTACTCACCCTTAGCGAACTTTACTTTTATTAATGACAATTTGACCATGGATGAAAAAATTAAGGTACTAATCCATTATACTATAGCAGTAGCCATCTAGATATATTACTACTACTACTACTACTACTACTACTGTGAAGGGATGGCACTCCTTTCATAATAGTATGCTAGCATACTGTGTACAATTCCTATCACAATATTAAGGAGAAGAGTAAAGTAAGGAATAGACTATAAAAATGTTAATATAAAAAAAGGGGCCGAATGCTACTTAAAAAAATTTAGAAATAGAATTAAAAAGTATTGTGTTTACATGGCAGATAGATTATTAGGAATTTCATATACGGAAATAATGCAAGCTTATTACAATGCTGAAACATACACGGGAATACATATATTTTCTATATACATTATCACCATTATACAGCCTACAATACCTATACTGGATTGTATCTATACCCACAAATTGTGGGCCACAATACAATTGTAGCAAAGCCCTTTCGAGCTTTGATTGTAGTATTGTTATATGATATATATATATATATATATATATATATATATATATATATATATATATGTGAGTATACTACAATAATATAAGAATATATAAAAGTAAATAAATAGAATATAACACTGTTAAAAATTACAATCAATTACTTTTCAATATAACTAATATATATAGTAGGTACTCTATAGCTACTACTACAAATTTACTATTATTTAAACTAATTATATATATAGTAGGTATTTATCTAATTCCTAGTTACTTATATAATATAATAATAATATATATAGTATAATACTATAATAGCAATACTAATATATTATAAATTAGGTTATCGGGAATATTGTGAATACAAAAACTGAAGTGATGCGAAAGAAGATAAAAGAATTAAGTGTTAAATGTGAGGAACAGGAATCTACCATAAAAAGAAACAGTACGTCGTTAGAAAAATTAATGTATGAATTTAATAGGATATTATAATTAATATATATATATATATAAATATATAAATATTTATATATAATATACTAATATACTGAAAATAATATTATATTATTTTTATATTAATTAATTGATATTTAACTAATTTATATTTTTAATAAATTATATACATATATAAATATTTATTTATATTTAATAAGTTTATAATACTTAATATATATGTATAGATTTATCATTGATAATAATTAATACATAATTTATAAATAGAATGGTAGTAGGTATATAATATTTCTAATATACCTATATAATATTCAATAATACTCATGTATATTTAAAGATATTTAAAGAAATATAAAATAGAATATAAATACCTTTCCCTTATTTATATTGGCATGAAACCCATGCTTGAATAATGTACATATCTACTACCATTGACGTTATAATATGAATGAAAGCGGAATAATTTCAATGGCTACATAGTACATTACATAAACCTCAATATAGTTACGCGGTTATGATATGTATTTCAATTACTAACTCCCAAATAATAATTGTAATATTCAGCAAATTATTAATTATATAAAAAAAAGATCCACTTTTTTTTAAATAGTCAATATATGCATAAATCAATTTACAATTTTATCGAAAAATAAGATTTAAAAAAGGTTGTATGTAGATAATAAATCCGAAATATCATGATTGGCTAAAGAAGAAAAAGCACATATATTATAGAAAATGAAGTCGACTACGCATTGCCCTTAGACAACTTTACTTTAATTAATGAAAATTGTACTAATGATGAAAAATTAAGGTACTAATCCATTATACTATAGCAGTAGCCATCTAGTTATATTAAAATATATAAAATTTATAGCTACTATATTTATAACTACTATATAGTTAAAAACCAAAAGTGAAGAGGCGAGTGCTCTCGAATGATGGACAGGCTTCCCATAAGCGATACTTCGAATGCAAACAGACTTAGAGTTAATTGAAAATCAACTTTTATAACATAATTATATATATATAAATAGTATGTATAACATTATTTGTAAAACATTATATTATATATAATTATTATAATTATTATATTATTAATAGATACATTTGTTCATTATAATTTTAAAATATTATAATATTCGACGACACGGTTAAAAGACAGATAGACATTTGGAGATAAGTGAATGACCTATGATGTGTCTCCTAGAATGGTATGTTACGGGTGCATTTGTAGTATGGGCGAATGGTGGGGCATGAACAAATATCGATTCATCCATTATTTTATGATCACTCATAGTCATACCATGTTTCTGAGTTTAAAGTTTATTGGTTCGGGGGTATCTGGTATTGAGTGATACAACGGGAGAATGAGTCTCGGGTTGAGAAGTGTCTGATTATGAAGGCAAACGGATAAAAAATATATAATATTAATACACACGCTAACCTATATATATATATATATAATAGTTAATTTATAACATACTACATCGATTAAAGTATATAACGTTAGATAAACAAGATTTTATATGATAGAGATGTGAGTCCTCAGGTTGAGTATTGTCTGCATCTGATTTAGTCGCTTATAATATCTATTTGCAACTAACGGTTAAAGTGGAGAATATGGAAATTATAAAATCCAAAAAAGGTTAAAAAAGAACAAACATACTAGTAGGAGTACAAGTAGTTTAGAAAATGTAAAAAAAATATAATAAATATGTGTTGAACATTATAAGTTTCAAAGATAAAAATATTAAGTTAATGTTGGTAATTATATTATAATATCCTATATTGAGGATATGATTAATTACCTGTTTAAAATTAATTATATTTTTTCTCATCCCTATTTCCTAGTACTTAATATGTAAAACGTTGAACACTATTAATCAAAGTAAATAAATGAATACAAATATTACATTTATATTATATTAAAATTAAATTCTTTCATAAATATAATCTGCACGGAGTATGTATTGCATGAAAAAATCACTTGTGTAAAATAAAGTGTAAAATAAAAATTGTATATAAATTTATATATAATCTATATGTTCGATTCATTAATTGAATGATTTAATTGGTGTTGGTAGGCTTAAAGAGATTGGAAGAAAAAATCAATTCAAGTGATAAACAAGCACATATATTCATCGAAAATGATGTGGACAACTCACCCTTAGCGAACTTTACTTTTATTAATGACAATTTAAAAAAGAGCAAACATACTAGTAGGAGTAGTACTAGTAGTTTCGAAAATGTAAAAAAAAATATAATAAATATGTGTTGAACATTATAAGTTTCAAAGATAAAAATAATAAGTTAATGTTGGTAATTATATTATAATATCCCATATTGAGGATATGATTAATTACCTGTTTAAAATTAATTATATTTTTTCTCATCCCTATTTCCTAGTATTTAATATGTAAAACGTTGAACACTATTAATCAAAGTAAATAAATGAATACAAATATTACATTTATATTATATTAAAATTAAATTCTTTCATAAATATAATCTGCACGGAGTATGTATTGCATGAAAAAATCACTTGTGTAAAATAAAGTGTAAAATAAAAATTGTATATAAATTTATATATAATCTATATGTTCGATTCATTAATTGAATGATTTAATTGGTGTTGGTAGGCTTAAAGAGATTGGAAGAAAAAATCAATTCAAGTGATAAACAAGCACATATATTCATCGAAAATGATGTGGACAACTCACCCTTAGCGAACTTTACTTTTATTAATGACAATTTAAAAAAGAGCAAACATACTAGTAGGAGTAGTACTAGTAGTTTCGAAAATGTAAAAAAAAATATAATAAATATGTGTTGAACATTATAAGTTTCAAAGATAAAAATAATAAGTTAATGTTGGTAATTATATTATAATATCCCATATTGAGGATATGATTAATTACCTGTTTAAAATTAATTATATTTTTTCTCATCCCTATTTCCTAGTATTTAATATGTAAAACGTTGAACACTATTAATCAAAGTAGATAAATGAATACAAATATTACATTTATATTATATTAAAATTAAATTCTTTCATAAATATAATCTGCACAGAGTATGTATTGCATGAAAAAATCACATGTGTAAAATAAAGTGTAAAATAAAAATTGTATATAAATTGATATATACTCTATATGTTCGATTCATTAATTGAATGATTTAATTGGTGTTGGTAGGCTTAAAGAGATTGGAAGAAAAAATCAATTCAAGTGATAAACAAGCACATATATTCATCGAAAATGATGTGGACTACTCACCCTTAGCGAACTTTACTTTTATTAATGACAATTTAAAAAAGAGCAAACATACTAGTAGGAGTAGTACTAGTAGTTTCGAAAATGTAAAAAAAAATATAATAAATATGTGTTGAACATTATAAGTTTCAAAGATAAAAATAATAAGTTAATGTTGGTAATTATATTATAATATCCCATATTGAGGATATGATTAATTACCTGTTTAAAATTAATTATATTTTTTCTCATCCCTATTTCCTAGTATTTAATATGTAAAACGTTGAACACTATTAATCAAAGTAGATAAATGAATACAAATATTACATTTATATTATATTAAATTCTTTCATAAATATAATCTGCACGGAGTATGTATTGCATGAAAAAATCACTTGTGTAAAATAAAGTGTAAAATAAAAATTGTATATAAATTGATATATAATCTATATGTTCGATTCATTAATTGAATGATTTAATTGGTGTTGGTAGGCTTAAAGAGATTGGAAGAAAAAATCAATTCAAGTGATAAACAAGCACATATATTCATCGAAAATGATGTGGACTACTCACCCTTAGCGAACTTTACTTTTATTAATGACAATTTGACCATGGATGAAAAAATTAAGGTACTAATCCATTATACTATAGCAGTAGCCATCTAGATATATTACTACTACTACTACTACTACTACTACTGTGAAGGGATGGCACTCCTTTCATAATAGTATGCTAGCATACTGTGTACAATTCCTATCACAATATTAAGGAGAAGAGTAAAGTAAGGAATAGACTATAAAAATGTTAATATAAAAAAAGGGGCCGAATGCTACTTAAAAAAATTTAGAAATAGAATTAAAAAGTATTGTGTTTACATGGCAGATAGATTATTAGGAATTTCATATACGGAAATAATGCAAGCTTATTACAATGCTGAAACATACACGGGAATACATATATTTTCTATATACATTATCACCATTATACAGCCTACAATACCTATACTGGATTGTATCTATACCCACAAATTGTGGGCCACAATACAATTGTAGCAAAGCCCTTTCGAGCTTTGATTGTAGTATTGTTATATGATATATATATATATATATATATATATATATATATATATATATATGTGAGTATACTACAATAATATAAGAATATATAAAAGTAAATAAATAGAATATAACACTGTTAAAAATTACAATCAATTACTTTTCAATATAACTAATATATATAGTAGGTACTCTATAGCTACTACTACAAATTTACTATTATTTAAACTAATTATATATATAGTAGGTATTTATCTAATTCCTAGTTACTTATATAATATAATAATAATATATATAGTATAATACTATAATAGCAATACTAATATATTATAAATTAGGTTATCGGGAATATTGTGAATACAAAAACTGAAGTGATGCGAAAGAAGATAAAAGAATTAAGTGTTAAATGTGAGGAACAGGAATCTACCATAAAAAGAAACAGTACGTCGTTAGAAAAATTAATGTATGAATTTAATAGGATATTATAATTAATATATATATATATATAAATATATAAATATTTATATATAATATACTAATATACTGAAAATAATATTATATTATTTTTATATTAATTAATTGATATTTAACTAATTTATATTTTTAATAAATTATATACATATATAAATATTTATTTATATTTAATAAGTTTATAATACTTAATATATATGTATAGATTTATCATTGATAATAATTAATACATAATTTATAAATAGAATGGTAGTAGGTATATAATATTTCTAATATACCTATATAATATTCAATAATACTCATGTATATTTAAAGATATTTAAAGAAATATAAAATAGAATATAAATACCTTTCCCTTATTTATATTGGCATGAAACCCATGCTTGAATAATGTACATATCTACTACCATTGACGTTATAATATGAATGAAAGCGGAATAATTTCAATGGCTACATAGTACATTACATAAACCTCAATATAGTTACGCGGTTATGATATGTATTTCAATTACTAACTCCCAAATAATAATTGTAATATTCAGCAAATTATTAATTATATAAAAAAAAGATCCACTTTTTTTTAAATAGTCAATATATGCATAAATCAATTTACAATTTTATCGAAAAATAAGATTTAAAAAAGGTTGTATGTAGATAATAAATCCGAAATATCATGATTGGCTAAAGAAGAAAAAGCACATATATTATAGAAAATGAAGTCGACTACGCATTGCCCTTAGACAACTTTACTTTAATTAATGAAAATTGTACTAATGATGAAAAATTAAGGTACTAATCCATTATACTATAGCAGTAGCCATCTAGTTATATTAAAATATATAAAATTTATAGCTACTATATTTATAACTACTATATAGTTAAAAACCAAAAGTGAAGAGGCGAGTGCTCTCGAATGATGGACAGGCTTCCCATAAGCGATACTTCGAATGCAAACAGACTTAGAGTTAATTGAAAATCAACTTTTATAACATAATTATATATATATAAATAGTATGTATAACATTATTTGTAAAACATTATATTATATATAATTATTATAATTATTATATTATTAATAGATACATTTGTTCATTATAATTTTAAAATATTATAATATTCGACGACACGGTTAAAAGACAGATAGACATTTGGAGATAAGTGAATGACCTATGATGTGTCTCCTAGAATGGTATGTTACGGGTGCATTTGTAGTATGGGCGAATGGTGGGGCATGAACAAATATCGATTCATCCATTATTTTATGATCACTCATAGTCATACCATGTTTCTGAGTTTAAAGTTTATTGGTTCGGGGGTATCTGGTATTGAGTGATACAACGGGAGAATGAGTCTCGGGTTGAGAAGTGTCTGATTATGAAGGCAAACGGATAAAAAATATATAATATTAATACACACGCTAACCTATATATATATATATATATAATAGTTAATTTATAACATACTACATCGATTAAAGTATATAACGTTAGATAAACAAGATTTTATATGATAGAGATGTGAGTCCTCAGGTTGAGTATTGTCTGCATCTGATTTAGTCGCTTATAATATCTATTTGCAACTAACGGTTAAAGTGGAGAATATGGAAATTATAAAATCCAAAAAAGGTTAAAAAAGAACAAACATACTAGTAGGAGTACAAGTAGTTTAGAAAATGTAAAAAAAATATAATAAATATGTGTTGAACATTATAAGTTTCAAAGATAAAAATATTAAGTTAATGTTGGTAATTATATTATAATATCCTATATTGAGGATATGATTAATTACCTGTTTAAAATTAATTATATTTTTTCTCATCCCTATTTCCTAGTACTTAATATGTAAAACGTTGAACACTATTAATCAAAGTAAATAAATGAATACAAATATTACATTTATATTATATTAAAATTAAATTCTTTCATAAATATAATCTGCACGGAGTATGTATTGCATGAAAAAATCACTTGTGTAAAATAAAGTGTAAAATAAAAATTGTATATAAATTTATATATAATCTATATGTTCGATTCATTAATTGAATGATTTAATTGGTGTTGGTAGGCTTAAAGAGATTGGAAGAAAAAATCAATTCAAGTGATAAACAAGCACATATATTCATCGAAAATGATGTGGACAACTCACCCTTAGCGAACTTTACTTTTATTAATGACAATTTAAAAAAGAGCAAACATACTAGTAGGAGTAGTACTAGTAGTTTCGAAAATGTAAAAAAAAATATAATAAATATGTGTTGAACATTATAAGTTTCAAAGATAAAAATAATAAGTTAATGTTGGTAATTATATTATAATATCCCATATTGAGGATATGATTAATTACCTGTTTAAAATTAATTATATTTTTTCTCATCCCTATTTCCTAGTATTTAATATGTAAAACGTTGAACACTATTAATCAAAGTAGATAAATGAATACACATATTACATTTATATTATATTAAATTCTTTCATAAATATAATCTGCACGGAGTATGTATTGCATGAAAAAATCACTTGTGTAAAATAAAGTGTAAAATAAAAATTGTATATAAATTAATATATAATCTATATGTTCGATTCATTAATTGAATGATTTAATTGGTGTTGGTAGGCTTAAAGAGATTGGAAGAAAAAATCAATTCAAGTGATAAACAAGCACATATATTCATCGAAAATGATGTGGACTACTCACCCTTAGCGAACTTTACTTTTATTAATGACAATTTGACCATGGATGAAAAAATTAAGGTACTAATCCATTATACTATAGCAGTAGCCATCTAGATATATTACTACTACTACTACTACTACTACTACTACTACTGTGAAGGGATGGCACTCCTTTCATAATAGTATGCTAGCATACTGTGTACAATTCCTATCACAATATTAAGGAGAAGAGTAAAGTAAGGAATAGACTATAAAAATGTTAATATAAAAAAAGGGGCCGAATGCTACTTAAAAAAATTTAGAAATAGAATTAAAAAGTATTGTGTTTACATGGCAGATAGATTATTAGGAATTTCATATACGGAAATAATGCAAGCTTATTACAATGCTGAAACATACACGGGAATACATATATTTTCTATATACATTATCACCATTATACAGCCTACAATACCTATACTGGATTGTATCTATACCCACAAATTGTGGGCCACAATACAATTGTAGCAAAGCCCTTTTCGAGCTTTGATTGTAGTATTGTTATATGATATATATATATATATATATATATATATATATGTGAGTATACTACAATAATATAAGAATATATAAAAGTAAATAAATAGAATATAACACTGTTAAAAATTACAATCAATTACTTTTCAATATAACTAATATATATAGTAGGTACTCTATAGCTACTACTACAAATTTACTATTATTTAAACTAATTATATATATAGTAGGTATTTATCTAATTCCTAGTTACTTATATAATATAATAATAATATATATAGTATAATACTATAATAGCAATACTAATATATTATAAATTAGGTTATCGGGAATATTGTGAATACAAAAACTGAAGTGATGCGAAAGAAGATAAAAGAATTAAGTGTTAAATGTGAGGAACAGGAATCTACCATAAAAAGAAACAGTACGTCGTTAGAAAAATTAATGTATGAATTTAATAGGATATTATAATTAATATATATATATATATAAATATATAAATATTTATATATAATATACTAATATACTGAAAATAATATTATATTATTTTTATATTAATTAATTGATATTTAACTAATTTATATTTTTAATAAATTATATACATATATAAATATTTATTTATATTTAATAAGTTTATAATACTTAATATATATGTATAGATTTATCATTGATAATAATTAATACATAATTTATAAATAGAATGGTAGTAGGTATATAATATTTCTAATATACCTATATAATATTCAATAATACTCAAGTATATTTAAAGATATTTAAAGAAATATAAAATAGAATATAAATACCTTTCCCTTATTTATATTGGCATGAAACCCATGCTTGAATAATGTACATATCTACTACCATTGACGTTATAATATGAATGAAAGCGGAATAATTTCAATGGCTACATAGTACATTACATAAACCTCAATATAGTTACGCGGTTATGATATGTATTTCAATTACTAACTCCCAAATAATAATTGTAATATTCAGCAAATTATTAATTATATAAAAAAAAGATCCACTTTTTTTTAAATAGTCAATATATGCATAAATCAATTTACAATTTTATCGAAAAATAAGATTTAAAAAAGGTTGTATGTAGATAATAAATCCGAAATATCATGATTGGCTAAAGAAGAAAAAGCACATATATTATAGAAAATGAAGTCGACTACGCATTGCCCTTAGACAACTTTACTTTAATTAATGAAAATTGTACTAATGATGAAAAAATTAAGGTACTAATCCATTATACTATAGCAGTAGCCATCTAGTTATATTAAAATATATAAAATTTATAGCTACTATATTTATAACTACTATATAGTTAAAAACCAAAAGTGAAGAGGCGAGTGCTCTCGAATGATGGACAGGCTTCCCATAAGCGATACTTCGAATGCAAACAGACTTAGAGTTAATTGAAAATCAACTTTTATAACATAATTATATATATATAAATAGTATGTATAACATTATTTGTAAAACATTATATTATATATAATTATTATAATTATTATATTATTAATAGATACATTTGTTCATTATAATTTTAAAATATTATAATATTCGACGACACGGTTAAAAGACAGATAGACATTTGGAGATAAGTGAATGACCTATGATGTGTCTCCTAGAATGGTATGTTACGGGTGCATTTGTAGTATGGGCGAATGGTGGGGCATGAACAAATATCGATCCATCCATTATTTTATGATCACTCATAGTCATACCATGTTTCTGAGTTTAAAGTTTATTGGTTCGGGGGTATCTGGTATTGAGTGATACAACGGGAGAATGAGTCTCGGGTTGAGAAGTGTCTGATTATGAAGGCAAACGGATAAAAAATATATAATATTAATACACACGCTAACCTATATATATATATATATAATAGTTAATTTATAACATACTACATCGATTAAAGTATATAACGTTAGATAAACAAGATTTTATATGATAGAGATGTGAGTCCTCAGGTTGAGTATTGTCTGCATCTGATTTAGTCGCTTATAATATCTATTTGCAACTAACGGTTAAAGTGGAGAATATGGAAATTATAAAATCCAAAAAAGGTTAAAAAAGAACAAACATACTAGTAGGAGTACAAGTAGTTTAGAAAATGTAAAAAAAATATAATAAATATGTGTTGAACATTATAAGTTTCAAAGATAAAAATATTAAGTTAATGTTGGTAATTATATTATAATATCCCATATTGAGGATATGATTAATTACCTGTTTAAAATTAATTATATTTTTTCTCATCCCTATTTCCTAGTATTTAATATGTAAAACGTTGAACACTATTAATCAAAGTAGATAAATGAATACAAATATTACATTTATATTATATTAAATTCTTTCATAAATATAATCTGCACGGAGTATGTATTGCATGAAAAAATCACTTGTGTAAAATAAAGTGTAAAATAAAAATTGTATATAAATTGATATATAATCTATATGTTCGATTCATTAATTGAATGATTTAATTGGTGTTGGTAGGCTTAAAGAGATTGGAAGAAAAAATCAATTCAAGTGATAAACAAGCACATATATTCATCGAAAATGATGTGGACTACTCACCCTTAGCGAACTTTACTTTTATTAATGACAATTTAAAAAAGAGCAAACATACTAGTAGGAGTAGTACTAGTAGTTTCGAAAATGTACAAAAAAAATATAATAAATATGTGTTGAACATTATAAGTTTCAAAGATAAAAATAATAAGTTAATGTTGGTAATTATATTATAATATCCCATATTGAGGATATGATTAATTACCTGTTTAAAATTAATTATATGTTTTCTCATCCCTATTTCCTAGTACTTAATATGTAAAACGTTGAACACTATTAATCAAAGTAGATAAATGAATACAAATATTACATTTATATTATATTAAAATTAAATTCTTTCATAAATATAATCTGCACAGAGTATGTATTGCATGAAAAAATCACATGTGTAAAATAAAGTGTAAAATAAAAATTGTATATAAATTGATATATAATCTATATGTTCGATTCATTAATTGAATGATTTAATTGGTGTTGGTAGGCTTAAAGAGATTGGAAGAAAAAATCAATTCAAGTTATAAACAAGCACATATATTCATCGAAAATGATGTGGACTACTCACCCTTAGCGAACTTTACTTTTATTAATGACAATTTGACCATGGATGAAAAAATTAAGGTACTAATCTATTATACTATAGCAGTAGCCATCTAGATATATTACTACTACTACTACTACTACTACTACTGTGAAGGGATGGCACTCCTTTCATAATAGTATGCTAGCATACTGTGTACAATTCCTATCACAATATTAAGGAGAAGAGTAAAGTAAGGAATAGACTATAAAAATGTTAATATAAAAAAAGGGGCCGAATGCTACTTAAAAAAATTTAGAAATAGAATTAAAAAGTATTGTGTTTACATGGCAGATAGATTATTAGGAATTTCATATACGGAAATAATGCAAGCTTATTACAATGCTGAAACATACACGGGAATACATATATTTTCTATATACATTATCACCATTATACAGCCTACAATACCTATACTGGATTGTATCTATACCCACAAATTGTGGGCCACAATACAATTGTAGCAAAGCCCTTTTCGAGCTTTGATTGTAGTATTGTTATATGATATATATATATATATATATATATATATATATATATATATATGTGAGTATACTACAATAATATAAGAATATATAAAAGTAAATAAATAGAATATAACACTGTTAAAAATTACAATCAATTACTTTTCAATATAACTAATATATATAGTAGGTACTCTATAGCTACTACTACAAATTTACTATTATTTAAACTAATTATATATATAGTAGGTATTTATCTAATTCCTAGTTACTTATATAATATAATAATAATATATATAGTATAATACTATAATAGCAATACTAATATATTATAAATTAGGTTATCGGGAATATTGTGAATACAAAAACTGAAGTGATGCGAAAGAAGATAAAAGAATTAAGTGTTAAATGTGAGGAACAGGAATCTACCATAAAAAGAAACAGTACGTCGTTAGAAAAATTAATGTATGAATTTAATAGGATATTATAATTAATATATATATATATATAAATATATAAATATTTATATATAATATACTAATATACTGAAAATAATATTATATTATTTTTATATTAATTAATTGATATTTAACTAATTTATATTTTTAATAAATTATATACATATATAAATATTTATTTATATTTAATAAGTTTATAATACTTAATATATATGTATAGATTTATCATTGATAATAATTAATACATAATTTATAAATAGAATGGTAGTAGGTATATAATATTTCTAATATACCTATATAATATTCAATAATACTCATGTATATTTAAAGATATTTAAAGAAATATAAAATAGAATATAAATACCTTTCCCTTATTTATATTGGCATGAAACCCATGCTTGAATAATGTACATATCTACTACCATTGACGTTATAATATGAATGAAAGCGGAATAATTTCAATGGCTACATAGTACATTACATAAACCTCAATATAGTTACGCGGTTATGATATGTATTTCAATTACTAACTCCCAAATAATAATTGTAATATTCAGCAAATTATTAATTATATAAAAAAAAAGATCCACTTTTTTTTAAATAGTCAATATATGCATAAATCAATTTACAATTTTATCGAAAAATAAGATTTAAAAAAGGTTGTATGTAGATAATAAATCCGAAATATCATGATTGGCTAAAGAAGAAAAAGCACATATATTATAGAAAATGAAGTCGACTACGCATTGCCCTTAGACAACTTTACTTTAATTAATGAAAATTGTACTAATGATGAAAAAATTAAGTTACTAATCCATTATACTATAGCAGTAGCCATCTAGTTATATTAAAATATATAAAATTTATAGCTACTATATTTATAACTACTATATAGTTAAAAACCAAAAGTGAAGAGGCGAGTGCTCTCGAATGATGGACAGGCTTCCCATAAGCGATACTTCGAATGCAAACAGACTTAGAGTTAATTGAAAATCAACTTTTATAACATAATTATATATATATAAATAGTATGTATAACATTATTTGTAAAACATTATATTATATATAATTATTATAATTATTATATTATTAATAGATACATTTGTTCATTATAATTTTAAAATATTATAATATTCGACGACACGGTTAAAAGACAGATAGACATTTGGAGATAAGTGAATGACCTATGATGTGTCTCCTAGAATGGTATGTTACGGGTGCATTTGTAGTATGGGCGAATGGTGGGGCATGAACAAATATCGATCCATCCATGATTTTATGATCACTCATAGTCATACCATGTTTCTGAGTTTAAAGTTTATTGGTTCGGGGGTATCTGGTATTGAGTGATACAACGGGAGAATGAGTCTCGGGTTGAGAAGTGTCTGATTATGAAGGCAAACGGATAAAAAATATATAATATTAATACACACGCTAACCTATATATATATATATATATAATAGTTAATTTATAACATACTACATCGATTAAAGTATATAACGTTAGATAAACAAGATTTTATATGATAGAGATGTGAGTCCTCAGGTTGAGTATTGTCTGCATCTGATTTAGTCGCTTATAATATCTATTTGCAACTAACGGTTAAAGTGGAGAATATGGAAATTATAAAATCCAAAAAAGGTTAAAAAAGAACAAACATACTAGTAGGAGTACAAGTAGTTTAGAAAATGTAAAAAAAATATAATAAATATGTGTTGAACATTATAAGTTTCAAAGATAAAAATATTAAGTTAATGTTGGTAATTATATTATAATATCCTATATTGAGGATATGATTAATTACCTGTTTAAAATTAATTATATTTTTTCTCATCCCTATTTCCTAGTACTTAATATGTAAAACGTTGAACACTATTAATCAAAGTAAATAAATGAATACAAATATTACATTTATATTATATTAAAATTAAATTCTTTCATAAATATAATCTGCACGGAGTATGTATTGCATGAAAAAATCACTTGTGTAAAATAAAGTGTAAAATAAAAATTGTATATAAATTAATATATAATCTATATGTTCGATTCATTAATTGAATGATTTAATTGGTGTTGGTAGGCTTAAAGAGATTGGAAGAAAAAATCAATTCAAGTGATAAACAAGCACATATATTCATCGAAAATGATGTGGACTACTCACCCTTAGCGAACTTTACTTTTATTAATGACAATTTAAAAAAGAGCAAACATACTAGTAGGAGTAGTACTAGTAGTTTCGAAAATGTAAAAAAAAATATAATAAATATGTGTTGAACATTATAAGTTTCAAAGATAAAAATAATAAGTTAATGTTGGTAATTATATTATAATATCCCATATTGAGGATATGATTAATTACCTGTTTAAAATTAATTATATTTTTTCTCATCCCTATTTCCTAGTACTTAATATGTAAAACGTTGAACACTATTAATCAAAGTAGATAAATGAATACAAATATTACATTTATATTATATTAAAATTAAATTCTTTCATAAATATAATCTGCACAGAGTATGTATTGCATGAAAAAATCACATGTGTAAAATAAAGTGTAAAATAAAAATTGTATATAAATTGATATATAATCTATATGTTCGATTCATTAATTGAATGATTTAATTGGTGTTGGTAGGCTTAAAGAGATTGGAAGAAAAAATCAATTCAAGTGATAAACAAGCACATATATTCATCGAAAATGATGTGGACTACTCACCCTTAGCGAACTTTACTTTTATTAATGACAATTTGACCATGGATGAAAAAATTAAGGTACTAATCCATTATACTATAGCAGTAGCCATCTAGATATATTACTACTACTACTACTACTACTACTACTGTGAAGGGATGGCACTCCTTTCATAATAGTATGCTAGCATACTGTGTACAATTCCTATCACAATATTAAGGAGAAGAGTAAAGTAAGGAATAGACTATAAAAATGTTAATATAAAAAAAGGGGCCGAATGCTACTTAAAAAAATTTAGAAATAGAATTAAAAAGTATTGTGTTTACATGGCAGATAGATTATTAGGAATTTCATATACGGAAATAATGCAAGCTTATTACAATGCTGAAACATACACGGGAATACATATATTTTCTATATACATTATCACCATTATACAGCCTACAATACCTATACTGGATTGTATCTATACCCACAAATTGTGGGCCACAATACAATTGTAGCAAAGCCCTTTTCGAGCTTTGATTGTAGTATTGTTATATGATATATATATATATATATATATATATATATATATATATATATATATATATATATATGTGAGTATACTACAATAATATAAGAATATATAAAAGTAAATAAATAGAATATAACACTGTTAAAAATTACAATCAATTACTTTTCAATATAACTAATATATATAGTAGGTACTCTATAGCTACTACTACAAATTTACTATTATTTAAACTAATTATATATATAGTAGGTATTTATCTAATTCCTAGTTACTTATATAATATAATAATAATATATATAGTATAATACTATAATAGCAATACTAATATATTATAAATTAGGTTATCGGGAATATTGTGAATACAAAAACTGAAGTGATGCGAAAGAAGATAAAAGAATTAAGTGTTAAATGTGAGGAACAGGAATCTACCATAAAAAGAAACAGTACGTCGTTAGAAAAATTAATGTATGAATTTAATAGGATATTATAATTAATATATATATATATATAAATATATAAATATTTATATATAATATACTAATATACTGAAAATAATATTATATTATTTTTATATTAATTAATTGATATTTAACTAATTTATATTTTTAATAAATTATATACATATATAAATATTTATTTATATTTAATAAGTTTATAATACTTAATATATATGTATAGATTTATCATTGATAATAATTAATACATAATTTATAAATAGAATGGTAGTAGGTATATAATATTTCTAATTACCTATATAATATTCAATAATACTCATGTATATTTAAAGATATTTAAAGAAATATAAAATAGAATATAAATACCTTTCCCTTATTTATATTGGCATGAAATCCATGCTTGAATAATGTACATATCTACTACCATTGACGTTATAATATGAATGAAAGCGGAATAATTTCAATGGCTACATAGTACATTACATAAACCTCAATATAGTTACGCGGTTATGATATGCATGTCAATTACTAACTCCCAAACAATACTTGTACTATTCAGCAGATTATTAATTATATAAAAAAAGATCTAATTTTTTTTAAATAATCAATATATGCATAAATCAATTTACCATAATTTAAATCTTTAAAATCAATCTTCCCATAAGTGACCTTTCCAGCTACGAAGAGTATCACTTAAATGGAATATTGCAATCAAAAGATACTTCGAATGCAAACAGACTTAGAGTTAATTGAAAATCAACTTTTATAACATAATTATATATATAAATATATGTAAAATATTATATTAGCTTTAATTAATTATTAATAAATACATTTGTTCATTATAATTTTAAAATATTATAATATTCGACGACACGGTTAAAAGACAGATAGACATTTGGAGATAAGTGAATGACCTATGATGTGTCTCCTAGAATGGTATGTTACGGGTGCATTTGTAGTATGGGCGAATGGTGGGGCATGAACAAATATCGATCCATCCATGATTTTATGATCACTCATAGTCATACCATGTTTCTGAGTTTAAAGTTTATTGGTTCGGGGGTATCTGGTATTGAGTGATACAACGGGAGAATGAGTCTCGGGTTGAGAAGTGTCTGATTATGAAGGCAAACGGATAAAAAATATATAATATTAATACACACGCTAACCTATATATATATATATATAATAGTTAATTTATAACATACTACATCGATTAAAGTATATAACGTTAGATAAACAAGATTTTATATGATAGAGATGTGAGTCCTCAGGTTGAGTATTGTCTGCATCTGATTTAGTCGCTTATAATATCTAATTGCAACTAACGGTTAAAGTGGAGAATATGGAAATTATAAAATCCAAAAAAGGTTAAAAAAGAACAAACATACTAGTAGGAGTACAAGTAGTTTAGAAAATGTAAAAAAAATATAATAAATATGTGTTGAACATTATAAGTTTCAAAGATTAAAATATTAAGGTAATGTTGGTAATTATATTATAATATCCCATATTGAGGATATGATTAATTACCTGTTTAAAATTAATTATATTTTTTCTCATCCCTATTTCCTAGTACTTAATATGTAAAACGTTGAACACTATTAATCAAAGTAAATAAATGAATACAAATATTACATTTATATTATATTAAAATTAAATTCTTTCATAAATATAATCTGCACGGAGTATGTATTGCATGAAAAAATCACTTGTGTAAAATAAAGTGTAAAATAAAAATTGTATATAAATTGATATATAATCTATATGTTCGATTCATTAATTGAATGATTTAATTGGTGTTGGTAGGCTTAAAGAGATTGGAAGAAAAAATCAATTCAAGTGATAAACAAGCACATATATTCATCGAAAATGATGTGGACTACTCACCCTTAGCGAACTTTACTTTTATTAATGACAATTTAAAAAAGAGCAAACATACTAGTAGGATAGTACTAGTAGTTTCGAAAATGTAAAAAAAAATATAATAAATATGTGTTGAACATTATAAGTTTCAAAGATAAAAATAATAAGTTAATGTTGGTAATTATATTATAATATCCCATATTGAGGATATGATTAATTACCTGTTTAAAATTAATTATATTTTTTCTCATCCCTATTTCCTAGTATTTAATATGTAAAACGTTGAACACTATTAATCAAAGTAGATAAATGAATACAAATATTACATTTATATTATATTAAATTCTTTCATAAATATAATCTGCACGGAGTATGTATTGCATGAAAAAATCACTTGTGTAAAATAAAGTGTAAAATAAAAATTGTATATAAATTGATATATAATCTATATGTTCGATTCATTAATTGAATGATTTAATTGGTGTTGGTAGGCTTAAAGAGATTGGAAGAAAAAATCAATTCAAGTGATAAACAAGCACATATATTCATCTAAAATGATGTGGACTACTCACCCTTAGCGAACTTTACTTTTATTAATGACAATTTAAAAAAGAGCAAACATACTAGTAGGAGTAGTACTAGTAGTTTCGAAAATGTAAAAAAAAATATAATAAATATGTGTTGAACATTATAAGTTTCAAAGATAAAAATAATAAGTTAATGTTGGTAATTATATTATAATATCCCATATTGAGGATATGATTAATTACCTGTTTAAAATTAATTATATTTTTTCTCATCCCTATTTCCTAGTACTTAATATGTAAAACGTTGAACACTATTAATCAAAGTAGATAAATGAATACAACTATTACATTTATATTATATTAAAATTAAATTCTTTCATAAATATAATCTGCACAGAGTATGTATTGCATGAAAAAATCACATGTGTAAAATAAAGTGTAAAATAAAAATTGTATATAAATTGATATATAATCTATATGTTCGATTCATTAATTGAATGATTTAATTGGTGTTGGTAGGCTTAAAGAGATTGGAAGAAAAAATCAATTCAAGTGATAAACAAGCACATATATATAGTAGGTATTTATCTAATTCCTAGTTACTTATATAATATAATAATAATATATATAGTATAATACTATAATAGCAATACTAATATATTATAAATTAGGTTATCGGGAATATTGTGAATACAAAAACTGAAGTGATGCGAAAGAAGATAAAAGAATTAAGTGTTAAATGTGAGGAACAGGAATCTACCATAAAAAGAAACAGTACGTCGTTAGAAAAATTAATGTATGAATTTAATAGGATATTATAATTAATATATATATATATATAAATATATAAATATTTATATATAATATACTAATATACTGAAAATAATATTATATTATTTTTATATTAATTAATTGATATTTAACTAATTTATATTTTTAATAAATTATATACATATATAAATATATATTTATATTTAATAAGTTTATAATACTTAATATATATGTATAGATTTATCATTGATAATAATTAATACATAATTTATAAATAGAATGGTAGTAGGTATATAATATTTCGTATATACCTATATAATATTCAATGATACTCATGTATATTTAAAGATATTTAAAGAAATATAAAATAGTATATAAATACCTTTACCCTTATTTATATATGCATGAAACCCATGCTTGAATAATGTACATATCTACTACCATTGACGTTATAATATAAATGAAAGCGGAATAATTTCAATGGCTACATAGTACATTACATAAACCACAATATAGTTACGCGTTTATGATATGCATGTCAATTACTAACTCCCAAATAATAATTGTACTATTCAGCATATTATTAATTATATAAAAAAAGATCACATTTTTTTTAAATAGTCAATATATGCATAAATCAATTTAGAATTTTATGGAAAAATAAGATTTAAAAAAGGTGGTCAGTGGATAATAAATCCGCAATATCATGATTAGTTGAAATAAAAGAAAATACGCCGAAAAAATTGGTACTATTTGGGGAATTTTATAAAATAAGCGTTATCAGTCCTTGATATACATATAGATAGATTTTTATATTGTACTTGACCCTGTTGAACGCACCTATATCCGTTAGAACAGGACGTCTGTTTTTTGAATCATTCAGAGTGATGATGGCATTAAAACGTATGCAGAAAAGTCATGTTTTTTGGATATTTGAAAATGTTGCGTCAATGAGTCTAACAGATAGAAATATAATAATCTGTTACCTTGCAGTTAGTGTATGTGATGCATTCGTTTATGATTATATTAATGATATCTCAATTTCCATAGATGAATATATAGTTAAAAACCAAAAGTGAAGAGGCGAGTGCTCTCGAATGATGGACAGGCTTCCCATTAGTGAGCTATTCCAGCTACGAAGAGTATCACGTAAATGGTATATTGCAATCAAATGATACTTTGAATGCAAACAGACTTAATTGAAAATCAACATTTATAACATAATTATATATATAAATATATGTAAAACATTATATTAGCTTTAATTTATTATTAATAAATACATTTTTTCATTATAATTTTAAAATATTATAATATTCGACGACACGGTTAAAAGACAGATAGACATTTGGAGATAAGCGAATGACCTATGATGTGTCTCCTAGAATGGTATGTTACGGGTGCATTTGTAGTATGGGCGAATGGTGGGACATGAATAAATATCGATACATACATGATTGTATGATAACTCATAGTCATACCATGTTTCTGAGTTTAAAGTATATTGGTTCGGGGGTGTCTGGTATTGATTGAGTATTACGGGAGAATGAGTTTTCAAAATATAGATGTTTATTTCAAAAAATAATTAAAGAATACAGAAAATGTATAGAACATTTGTTTTAAATGTAGAATATTTTTTTTTTTAATTTTGAAACATATTTTAAAAAATGCAGAAAAATTCTAAATGTAATATAAAGTTATTCTAAAAGTATAGTGAATAATGTAATAATATAATATTTAATATTTAAATGTAATAATTATTATAATAGGGTACACATTTTATATATTAGCTCATACGCTAATCTTGTGTTTACTATCAAAGGGCTTGTCAATCTATTAATCTATAACTACATTTTAAATAAAACAATCATCTTATCATAATATATATAACAATTAATGATACAAAATTATACTAAATATATTGAATATATTAATTCTATTAATTATTAATTCATATATTAATTCTATTAATTATTAATTCATATATTAATTAATAATTAATAATCCTATATTATATATATTGAATTATTAAATTTCATTTCAATAACACAATATATTAATTCATTAATATGCATTTAACATTATTACATAATTATATGTATTTATATTAATATGAAATATATTCATATTATAATGTATTTATATATATATATTATATACACCAAAGATTTTGCGAAGCAGAGATATAACACTCCCTATCTACGCAACGTGAATAGTATTCATACATCCTGTTGCTAAAAACAGTTTCAAATAGATTTATGTTTGCAACGATACTACAATGTTTTCATTTCTCTATTAAATTATATGCAATATAAATTAGATTTTACTCCCCACATAGATATTTATATCATTTAAAAGCAATATATCCTATTGATTTGTTATATAATAGTAATGAACACTTAGTTTTCATAATAAAAATAATAATTTAAATCATATTATTTATCATTTTTAAAGTGCAGTTTGATAAGAATTTACATTATAAACAACACATAGTTCTTAAAATTGACCTTATATATGTGGCGCTGTTGGTTTTTTTATACAAAATAGAATTACACGATTTCGCGTGAGTGTTATATCTTTCTTATTCTTCTATCTTTCTGACAAATCTTTGTATATACTATAATATTAAATATTACTTACTATATTTGAATATTTGCATATCTTTAAGATACATCTATTATATATTATTATTATAATTATGTTAATTGTATTAAAAACTAAGCAATACTATGATATACAAATTATTATATAGATTATAATGTTATCAAAATATGATACTACAACATATGATTATATTGTATAATGTGTAATGTTAATTATATCAATTAAGGGTAAGTGCATTATATTCTATAAATAAATGTGTACTTGTATTTAATAGGATACATAGTAGTCTACTAAAAGTGTGTTGATTTATGTTTTATTTATTTAATTAATATAATATGAAAACAATGATATATATTATATAGATTTATAATAATTGCATTTTTTTAGAATACAAAAGTAATTATTTAATTTAAATTATGTTTAACTAATAATTAATTTAACCAATTTTGAAAATAAAAAGTAAAATTATGAATATTGTGATTATGAAAAAAGTATGAAATATATAAAAATAATTAGATAAAAATACTTATCACATTTTCTTATTATAATTGAAGAGTTACTTATGAATGCTGCGTATCTATATATATATATATATATATATATATATATATATATAATATTCTTTGTTAGCATTTAAAATTCTTAAAAAAATCTTATATTCATAAAATTATGTACGATTATTAAATTAAATTATTTTTTTTTAATTACTATTATAATTTATTTAAATGATAACTAAGTGTGTATTATAAGTAAAGTTATATTTTAAAGTAACATCATTTATTTATATGTCATTATAAAGATAATATTTAATATTTAAAAATAATATATTAAAACATAATTTTTTTCTCAATTTTATATGTCACCCTTAAAGGGGTATTCTAATTAATAGTACACTACTTTAAATTAAACTAATTAATATTAAACTAATTAATTATATACTGATTAATATTATACTAATCAATATTATTCTAATTAATTATATACTGATTAATTATATACTAATTAATATTTCACTAATATTATATTAATTAGTATTTCACTAATATTATTATATTACTTTCAATTATACTAATTAATTATATAATTAGTAATAGTATAATAATTATTATTATACTACAATAAATTATACTAATTAATTATATAATTATAAATATATTAATATTACTATTTAATACTATACCCTATAATATTATATTAAAGTCTAAGAATGCATTTAGTTTATTTAGATTAAATAAATTTGATAGTAACTATATCATATAGTTACTAATGAGTAATGTATTGATGCTTGCCATTTTAATTTTAATTTTTAATTTAAAAAAATAAAAAATTGTATTGGTTGATATAGCATACTGTTTCAAGCACAACTATTTAGGAACATATAATATTATAGTGAGAATGGTAACAAGGTGTATCCCATGGCAATTAATTAGAAAAACTAATTTATAGCAACAATTTCCGGAAATACTTGTACTTGTAGTAGGATACTTATAGAGAATACCTTTATAAATATATCGATTTAATTGTAATTATATCTTCAAGATATTTTATATTAGAAAAAAACAGGTAAACTAAATAAAATAACGGTATCGTTACAATCTGTGTATAAATTTCTATATTAAATATATATGTGTAATGCTATTTATAATATATTTTGAAAAATTGCTATAAATATATATATTTAGATTCCCTGTGTATATATATACTTATATTATAATAGAATACAATTTTAAATATCATACTTTTTTTTATTATAAATGATGTGTTATAGGCTAACAATCAATAGTACAAATCTATGTATATATCTATCTATAATAATATGTATACATATATCTATAATACAAATATTATTTTATTTATTTCATAAGTAAAATTAAACTTCTAAAAATTAATATTATATGGAATCAATATATAGATGTTAAAAATTTGTCGAGAATTAAAAAAGTCTGAAATTTACTCACTGATATCGAAGTTCAGTAATACCAATTAAAATATCAACGAGGTAAGAACACACTATCATCAATTTAGTACGCTTTTATATGTAAATAGATAGGAAAACAGTATTTTCATTAAAAATACATCTTCTTACTCAATATTTTGTAGATAGCCAATTTTGTTTACTATAAAGTTTATATTATAAAGTTTATAAAACTATAAACTCAGATTATATATAGCTATAAACTAACTTTTTTTTTAATAAATTATAATTTCAATATAAAATTAGAAAAAAATGATATTACTAATTTTAATATTATTTTAAATAGAGTACTTGTTTGGTTTGTTTTGGTAAATATAATATTACACACATTCATTACATAATAAATAAAATTTAAAATGATATGGGATGTTACACTTATCCAGCTTTAACATGGCTGTATCACGATCTACAGGTTCACATTTACCAGAAGATAAGTTCTATCAGACATTCAAGTGCAAGAATGGCAACAGAGTAATCGTTTCTAAAGTTAAGATAACGAATATCACTGATAAATGGTCAACTTATCACATTTGTGAGGGTTAATCTGAGGATAAGTCATATCCCCGGTGAACACCTTATATGAATTGTCACGTGTTAATTTCTCAAGGTATCACATGATAATTCCCCAATAAAATATAACCTGGAGAATGTGAATCATGATCTACATACTACTGCGAAAGTCACTTTAGGAGTCCTTCTTTTTGTCTTTATCATTAATACTGAAATGGTAATTTAAATAGTAAATTATTAATTTTTAAATTATTCATGTTCTTATGTTATGAAATAAATATTAATAAATGTACTAACTTAGAGCAATTTTTATTTAATTATAAACTATATACTTATCAATACAATACTTATTAGTATATTTCAAATATGAATTATCATATAATAATATAGAATTTTTAAAATAATTCTCTCTGTTCAGATATTTCTAGTTTATAAAAATAATTAAATGTTGGCAATATTCATTCAAATAACATATATGAATGTAGCCATATAATATGATATATAGCCATATAATATTAATATTTCTAAAAATAATTTATAATGAATATTTTCTATAGAATATTATAAAAAATAATAATTTATTCTTGTATTTATTTTTATTATATATGTATTATATTGAAAATATAAAAATATGGCTACATGTTTGTATAGTTTTATGTTTCCTTTGTACATCACAAAAAAATCAATAGAATGATACATTTTTTTGTTTGTGAAGCTTTATATGGAGTAATGTATCCACTTTTAATACACTTATAATACTTATACATTTAATGGTGTACTAAGATATCACCTTATCTTAACATATTTTATAAATAATATATTATTACATATATTTAATAATAATATATTGGTGTTTATTTGTTTAAAATTAATCATTTGTATATGGTATGTTTCAATTAGAAAATCTTACATATTTAAAAAAAAATTACAAATATATAAAAATAGAAAATATATTTTTATATATTTTAGTAGAAATGCTAAAATTATGTTAACCTTTAACCTTTCCCATAGCATGTGGGTGTCATAGAGGTGCTGTCGAATTTCATATAGCATTTCTACATCCTTCTCTGCTCATCGTGGCTCCCATTGCTTTTACCATATCCATGCCAGTCCATTCAACAATACTATCATTGTAATTCGGTCGTCCTCTTCTTCTCTTACCATCTTTCCAACAGTTCCTTGCAGAATTGTTTTTGATATTGTGTCAGATCTAAATTATACAAAATTAAAATTCTAAGAAAAGTAATTAATACTAACAATATTAATGATATTTTTTAAATGTTATAAATAACTCAAATAACAATTATTAATACATTATAAATATATTAATTCATAAATATATACACATTTTAATAATACATTAATTTAATAATAATGTTAAATAATAAATTGTATTTAATATACATACATAAACATATTATTTAATATTAATAGTACCATTAATTATATTATTTAATATAATATTAAATATCTAATTTAAAAACATCAATAATGTATATATATATATATATATTATATTTTAGTTTGATTTCTTACTTTGGTTTTATATTTTTGTTATTTTTTAAAGTAAATTACATATCAAATATAATCTAAAAATGATTGTAATTAGTACATTAAAATGGATGACGTCGAAAACATCCGGCATTATATTCGATTAATATCGTTTATTTAATCGAATTGGGAACGGTTTTCTAAATGTTATCAGCAATTGAGGCGTCGGCGAGCGGGCATAGCGCTATATATATTATATATATATATATATATATTTATATATATATATATATATATATATATTATATAATTTAATATAATATATATATAATATAAATATAAATACAATATATTTTATATAAGCTTTATCAATGTCGGTATGCATTGATGAGTGAATATAAACATATAATCTAATATTGACTGTATTGTACAGTTAAAATAACATAGTGTATATAGTATATATATATATATATATATATATATATATATATATATATAGTACACTAAGCGCAGTCACAGCCCGCCTCAAATACTGGTAACATTTTGAAAACTATTCCCAACTCGTGCAGTAACCTTTTATATCAAATATTTAAATAAACAATTATTAAATTTGTTGTTTAATTGAGATAAATACGTTAAAATAGGTTAAATATATTTTTAATTATTTATTTTAAATTTATACACTGTTAATAATACTATTAACATTTTAAAAATAGAAAATAGCACATTTATAGAGTTCAACAAAATATTCCGACATTTGAATAATCTCATTTAATCAATGATTAATATACAAAAATAATATATAATAATATTAATAATATAATAGTTTATAAAGTTATTTTTAAATACTATTTTATAATTAATTTTAAATTAAATTTAGAAAGAAAATGAATTTGTAATATTTAATTTTACTTGCTTGGAGTTAACTTTAGACTTATTATGCTGGAGCAATCATATATGTTATTAACATATTATTTCGAGATATAATAAATATAAAAACTTAAATTATATTATAATGTAATATGTTATAAACAAATATTATAATCCTACATAACTATACTATTAAAAAATTGACAGGTGTTGATTTATTTTCAATAATTAGGAATATACTATTATCCGAATGTATTTTTAAGGATATGTTTAGGATATATCATAGAGCTAGAGAAATATATCATCGAAATATATCATAGAGCTAGTTTCTCTCTAGCTCTGTGGGATATATTATGGATCTTTTATAATACTCGATATTATTTGTCTATATTATTGTTACATTATTTTAATTAATGTACTAATCTCTTATACAAATCATGCTAGTCGTTTTATTTCATCCTTATTGAATATGATATTCTCCCTGCTTTTATTGTATTATCGTTTGGGGGGTTTTCTTAAAATGTCGCTTTTTTACAGTGGAATAATATCCATGTTAATATGCTGTGTTGATGAATTAATAAGTTTCCATATGCTTCCAATTTAGAAAGAAATGTATAGCTAATGTTTCTGGTCGTAAGGGATAACATACATTTATAAAAGATATATTTGTATCGTATATACGCGATAAGACCGTAAGAAAAATAGTGCGTAATTAAATAAAACAGGCTTCACGCTTAGCCAATCAAATGCAAGGCAGTAAATTACCCAAACAATATAACCATAAATAAAGTGTCAATCAAGTAACAAAACTAGACCGTATTTATATATACTTATACCAAATATTTTGCGAAGCAAAGATATAACACTCCCTATGCATGCAACGTAATTTAGTAATATCCCCAAACGCTGCTAGCAGGGTGGATATTGAATCTGGCCGCCTAATAATTTTCATATTTGATGGGGCGTGTCTAACTTCTCAAAGATAATTAAATATTCAAATATTTAAATATAAATGACATTTCTGTAAATATTCAAATATTATAATATTAAAACATGTAAATAAATGTAATGAGTATTCAGATATATAGAATATATACAAGTATATACTAATATATTGTATATTGCCCATTTAACATATAGCATATTGTGATACGTATAGATATTATTTAAAATGTCTAAATAATCACATTTAATAAAATAAATACGGAAATATCGTATAAGAATTATTCTTCGAATAAATAAACATCTATTCAATACGCATATACACTTGAATAATAAGTTTATGATAGTATATATGTTATATATAAGTATATATGATTCATTTAACTTATATTTTACGATGATGCGTATTAATATTATTTAAATGGCAAAATATTCACATTTAATCAATATAAATAAGTATATATCGTATAAGAATAAATAAACAACTATTCAATACGTATATAAACTTGTCTATTCAATATATTACCAAAGCCCGGGGCTTTGATATTACTAGAATTATATTTATAATACTTATATAGTAGGTTATTTATTAAACTTGCCTGACAATGTAGTCATTTAAATTTACTAAATATAAAGTTTACAATCATAATTACACATATGGAAATATTATTGTGAATTAGAGGCGCCATATGTATATGACTAATAGTTTATTTATAGGTGATGACGCGCTATCATATTAGAATAAATAAATGTAATTCTATTAAATAAAATATAATTATATGTTTTAATTTTATGTTTATATTTGTAATACATAACTATATAGAATGTGTATAGGCATATATAATATATGATATTACATTAACATATTTATTTTAATAACTTACTTAAACATAAAATTAAAACATATAATTATATTTTATTTAATAGAATTACATTTATTTATTATAATATGATAGCGCGTATAAAAAGAGATTTAGAGTATATTAGATTACCAGGTTACCAATAGATCTAAACTCATAGAGCTAAATACAATAGAGCTGTATATAATAGTTATAGTTATATTTAGTTTTATTTATTTATATTGTTATAGTTATATACTCTAACTATATGAATATATATTATATATATATATATATATATATATATATATATACCTTGTTACCTTGTGCCGTCGAGTCGTAACCGACCCCTGGCGACGTCCATGACAGTTCATCTCCATATCACTCTATTTCTGGCTTCTGCTAGTATCTTCATGATGTTGTCGTTGGCTATATAATTCTGCACATTGTTCAGCCACGTTATGTGTGGCCTACCCCTTCGCCGTTGACCATCCATCTTTCAAATCATCAGCTGTAGCTCCATCGAGTCCGCTCTCACCACGTGTCCGAAGTATGATAAGGCAAGTTTGACAATTTCTGCCTCTAGCGTTCTTTTGGGTTTTATGCTGGCAATGATTTCTATATTTGTCTTCCTATATATATAGGTCATTCCCAGCAGGTTTCTCCAACACCACATTTCGAAAGCATAGATTTTTGCTCTTTCCTTCTTCTTTAGAGTCCAGGTTTCTGCACCGTATAGAATAATCGGGAAAATAAGTGTATGTACAATTTTTACTTTAGTGGCGAGTCTTAAATCTCTATCTTTAACAATTTTCCTCAGACTCCCCATTGCAATTCTTCTGCGTAATTCCATATCTATTTGTCCGTCACTTGTTATCAAGGCTCCCAGGAACACAAATCTGTCAACTACTTCTATATTTTCGCCATCAACTATTATAGAATCTAGTTCTCCTGTTGCCATCACCTTAGTTTTTTTGACATTTAGATATAACCCAGCTTTCTCACTCGACGATTTTACTTTTTCTATAAGTTATATAAGGTCCTCTCTATTACCGGCTATCAATGTGGTGTCATCCGCATATCTCAGGTTTGATACTTTCCTTCCACCTATGCCAATGCCTTTGTCCCACTTATCTAGAGCCTCTCGCATTATCTTTTCTGCATAGATGTTGAATAGCAATGGAGATAGAATGCAACCCTGGCGTACTCCTTTACCAATCGGTATGTTGCCTGTCTCTCCATACTCTGTCCTTATAGTCGCTTCCTGATTTGTATACAAGTTACTAAGCATGACAATCAAATGTTCAAGTACTCCCATACCTTTGAGAGTGTTCCATAATCGTTGATGGTCTACACAATCAAATACCTTCTTGTAGTCAATAAAACACATGAATAGTTCTCTTTGATTATCCCTAGCTCTTTCCATCAGCCATCTCAGGTTTGATATGTGGTCATTAGTTCCTCTACCTCTTCGGAACCCGGCTTGTTCGATCGGTAGTTCAGGGATAAGAAGGCCTCCAGTCTTTTTTGTAGAACTCTCAGAAGTATTTTGCTAGCATGTGAGATTAAGGCAATAGTTCGATAATTCCCACATTCTTTTTTATCTCCTTTCTTGTAAATAGGGACATATATGGACTTCTTCCAATCATTTGGCCATGTCTTCATTTTATATATGCTATTACATAGATTTGTCATGACTCTAATTGCCTCATCTCCTTCTGCTTTTAGAAACTCTATCGGTATGCCATCACAACCTGGAGCTTTTAAAATTAATAGTAGTATAATAATAGCAAAGCCCTTTGATAATAGCATGATATTTTAGGCTATTATATATGCTATTATGTTGCTATTATGCGGCTATTACTGTCAGCTAGATAGGGCGAATATTTGTCGATATTTGTAATATATGGCGTAACTATACAATATTGAATACTAAAATTCATTTATATATAAATAATTATTTATATTTTATTATATTATTTCATTATTATAATTTATAATTTTTACTACTTGATAAGGGTATTCCACTGTCACGAATAAGTGCAACGATAATGACGTTGATGCTCTGAAGACGAAAGGAAGAACATCCATCGATAATGGTGTAACGAAAAGGACAATGGAAAGCCTTAGAATAGCAAAAGAAATAGTGAGAATCGGTACATGGAACGTAAGAAAATTAAATAATGGTAATTTAGAAGTAGTCAAGAGAGAAATGGAAAAGACTTATGTGGATCTGCTAGGAATTAGTGAGATGAAATGGACAGGTATGTGACACTTTACGTCAGATGAACATGACATATATTATTGTGGACAGGAGACCTTAAAACGTAATGGAGTGGCATATATATGTAATAATAAACTCCGAAGATGTGTGATGGGTTTTAACCCAGTAAATGACAGAATTGCCACAATACGCATACAGTGTAAACCCATAAACATAACTGTAGTTCAAGTATACGCTCCGACATCCAGCTCAGAAGAAGTGTATATAGTCTTTATATTATAGGAGACTTGAATGACAAGGTTGGAAAAGATATATCAAATGGCATTACTGGTAACTTTGGTCTAGGGGAGAGAAACGAGCGAGGTGATCAACTTGTAGAATTTTGTAGTAGAAATTACCTTCGAATCATGAATACATTCTTCAAGTTGCACCCACGGAGGCTTTATACATGGAGATCGCGGGACAAAATTACTAGAATTGATTATGTTGTATGTAATACTAGATGGAAAAGCAGTATAAAGAGAGTTATAACACTGCCTGGAGCAGATTGTGGCACTGACCATAATGTGATAATAGCAGACATCAAGATCAAACGAATACAACGATCAAAACAAACTCCAATATATGATATTGAAAAAATCGGACTTGATATAACAAATAGGTTTAACGAGCTCACACCAAAAATAGAGAACCTAACGAACTCTGGAATGATATTCATAATATACTAAAAAAAATACAGCGTATAAAAATATCCCAAAAGTCAAAAGAAAGAAACTTTCTAACTGGCTATCTGAGGAAGCTTTAAAAATTGCACCAGATATTATTAGTATTGACATTGTTTTTAAAACTCATGTTATATACAATGCCTAGATTTAATAACATATCATACAATTATTAACTATCTATAGTGAACTATACAATATTTAATAATAATGCATTTTTAAGGATTTAATATTAGAGATAAAGCAATTTTGGTCACGGACGATAACACGATGATATATGGGGAACTTTAATGACATATAGAAAGATCATTAAACTCAATACAAATTATGGTTTATAAATGACTGGTGGATATAGATTTATATTTTTATGTGAATGATATAGATAGGCAGTCGGTTTAGGAGAAGTTTTAGGATGTGCATATATATATATATATATATATATATATATATATATATATATATATATATATATATATATATATTAAGGTAGGGTTGTTCTTATTAGGAAGTCAACCACACTATCAAGACATGATAGTACTTGTGGCAAGAGAATAGCATAACCAAAATAATGAAATAGTGAAATTATGCTAGAATCATCTTGAGAGATCCAAATGAATAAAATAATTCCGCAAGTGTTTACGATTTCTTAATATTTCTATCAAATGATACACATAGATATCAATGTAAATTGTATATATGTGCTTATATATAGTTATAGAGTTTAAAGTTTATAAGTAACATACAAATATGTGTACGTACGACGTACGATGATATCTATGTGTATCATTTGATAGAAATATTAAGAAATCGTGAACACGTCGTACGTCGTACATTGTACGTTATATTAGAAAGTCGATATATTAGAAACTTAATATCTCAGAATGTGTCGCGTTTCTGAGATATAGAATTATTCTTACATGTATTTACACAGGTACACAAGTTGTGTAACACAACTAAAAAGTATGAGTTAGCGGGTTTATAAATTATCTAGATTATAAATAGGCGAAAGTTTGCAGTATATTCTATTACGTAATATACTATATATAGAATTTCGCGTTTTTAATATACAGAGTTTGTGAGTTATTGAATTTGTCTTATTTGTATTTATATAGGTACAAAAACAAACTAGCATTAATACGTCTGAGTTAATGGGAATTTATTGCATTTATATATATATATATATATATATATATACACAAAAACAAACTAGCATTAATACGTCTGAGTTAATGGGAATTTATTGCATTTATATATATATATATATATATATACACAAAAACAAACTAGCATTAATACGTCTGAGTTAATGGGAATTTATTGCATTTATATATATATATATATATATATATATATATATATATATAAATACAGTGTACACTGTACAGTGTACAGTGTCCCTTTTGTCACAAAGAATTTAAAGTTTGAAATATAAATTATTATTTTAAAATAAAATGTATAATATTCCATGTATAATAGTAATGACGCCATCTTATTATCTTTGTTGTTTACACATATTAACATTAATATTTAAAATTAATTATGTATTTGTATTATATTTAATGAATTAATATAATATATAACATTATTTATATTTATTATTAATATAATATCTATATTTCATTTTTATATCTACAAATTACCAATATTAATGTCTCCTAAAATTCGAGAAAATACACCATTTTACAAAGTATTTATGCGGTTCATAACCGGCGCCAAAAATATATGACTAATAGTTTATTCGATATCGCAGCTCACGCTTTCGGAGTTGAAACGTATATATATATATTGAGAGAGATACGTACTTTATATATACACACACACACACACATTTATTCACGAGTTTTTTAACAAAGGAATTATGACTAGGTATTATAGTTATATATGGAATCATAGGTTTATAGTTTACCTTAGGCTAGATATAGCAATAACGATCTAGGTCAAATACTATCTATATATTATGACACGTCTATATCTAGAGGCGGGAGTCTCAATTGCGAAAGCGCGCGCTCCGATATTGAATAAAGTATTAATCATAGATTTTTGGCGCCGGTTATGAACGTGTTCCATTTATTTCAAAATAATTCAAAAAAATAATTAATTTTTAAAATTAATATATATAATTATACTTTACATAAATGTGAGATATTAGATTATATTGAATTGTGGATATAAGTTAGATATAAATGTCCTTTATACAAATAAAATAAAAAAAATAAAAAATATGTAAACTTATTTTGTATTTCATATTTCAAATAAAAATCCAAACAAATTTACAAATGATGTTAATTTTTTTTCTATAAATTATATATTTTAATTTTTTAAATTAAATTGTAATAATTTATTTATATTAAATTATACGATTTTTAGATATTTTTTTTTACTACAATTATTTTATAAAATTTGGCCATCTAGATTGTTATGAAAAATATGTTGTATTGTTAATACTACTTGTAATATATGTTCCTAGGATATATCCATAGTTGGCTTAACAAAAATCAATCAATTTGATAAACATTGAATAAAACTTCTTTCTAGATCTCCCCCATGTTCAATTTTATATGTATTCAATGTTAAAATAAAAAGGAACTATTTAAGACATAGGTCTAAAATTGTAAACACATATTCATCATAGCATACATAATTGTTATAGATGTGAAGGTTTATAAAATTACGAAAAAAAAATTAGTACGAACAGGTCTATTGTACAGTGTACAATATAGGTGTGTATACTTAATTAAATTCTTGGGATGGTTATACAAGAGTGACCAAACTAATAATTTAGAAACATAAGTTCCTAGAAACAATAGTTTTTAGTATTATTATATTAATTATATTTTAATAGTATATCTACCTATAGAAATTATTATGTTATTTAAAAGTTGATTTAAGCCATCCCATATTATTTCACTATATTTAAAAAATACCTCATCTAATATTAATTGAACCACACAACTTCATTTTATTGTTATTATTTTGATATATTTTATATACATGTATATATGTATTATAAAATAATATTATATTCTTAATAATAAATAAAATATAGACATTAAAAAAACTATTTTTAACATTCATAAATTTACTAACTTTATTAAAATTCTTTATAAAAATTGTAGCTATATTTAATTAATAATTAAATATATTATATACATGTACTAGATTCATTACTATTGTTGAAATAATTAATAATTAATTATATTATATACATGTACTAGATGCATTAACATTATTGAAATAACTTGGACGTTTAAATATATTTAATCAGTGAATTACTATCAAGTATATGCTATATATATACATATATTATTAACACGTGTGTAGTATAATAGTTGATATTAGACCATTGAGATTTCTTACTGTGATATTAAATTACAAACTATGTGTGAATCTTTATGAACCGGTATTTTAATACATTATTAGTTAGTATTCATTACCGCATTATTACATACAATATTGTTAAAATGTACTCTGGGTATACATTAGTGTACTATTTCAAATAGTTGACTGGTCTCAAATCTTTCAAATCATGGTCTCAAACCTTCAAATCCCTATTCCCTATAAAATATTGTAATCTCAAATCTTTCAAAATCACTATCTCGAAACTTTCAAATCATATTTTATATCATATACAGTATCTAGATTATAATGCATATCATATGTTACCTCTCATACTACTACTAATAATACCTATATTACTACTAATAGTTTAATCATATAAATCACTTAATATATCCGTTATTATTAGTAAATTATTAATACTCATTTATTAAAACAATAATAACTTTTAAAATTAAAATATAGGTCAGATTATAAATACTGTGATCCTATTGGCTATTGCATTAGCATAGATAATTAATTATAATTGATCCAAACATACATTTGTATGTTACCTAGATGGTATTGCTATTATATTTCTATTTTATGTTGATAAACTATAATACTATGGATCCAAAATACGAAAATATATTTACAAACAAAATTGAATATTGGAGAATCGATAATTAATTTTAAAAACCTAATTGAAATCATAAAAAAAGTATTTGATATCTTCAAATATTATAAAATACACGATATTTTAAGAACCGAACCGAAAAAATAAGTATTTGATATTTGAGATCGATGATTTGAAATTTTACAGCACTAGTATACATCTGAAAATACAATATTGTATTAAATAAAAGGCATATTTTAAATAATATCTTTATTCTCAGATATTATTATTAAATCTTTATACAACATTAATGTTGTATAACATATTTAGATGAATAAAACATACATAATATAAAGCTATGAATTTATATGATTTATTTAATTTCCATTTTTTTTCTGCGAAAAAAGTAATCATATATAAAAAATATTTGTTTTATTTATTTAGTTTTCTTCGGATATAAAATTTAGTACCAATTGATCATTCACACGAATCATAATCTGAAATATAAATACTCGGTATATATAAACTTAGGTATTATTTAACTTAGGTTATTCATGTATTTACATAAATATTCCTAAAAATACACAGTAATACATAGTTCATGATAAGTCATTTTATATTTGCTTGCCACTTTAATGAGTTAATGAGTAAATGAATATATATATATATAATCAGATTAATTTTGTAAATTAAGGTTATATAAATAAAAGGCAATATTAATACAAAAATGATTTACAGTATATAATAGTTATTAAGTTGAAATAACATTTAATTTAACCATGAATAGTAAGTTCATTTGAGCCCATGTGATCTAATATTGCTAGTTTATTATATAATCTGGTATGGAATTTGTGGAATGAACCTTTTTGAAATATAGTATTAAATAAAATCAGTCTATTTTCTGATATTATATATATTTTTCTTATTGAATTAAATTTCCTATTGTTATAAATTATATATTATCAATGAATAATTCCATATCTCCTAAATATTCATTCATTTTTATTATATGAAATTAAATGTTATGATGCATCAAAACACAAACCTTTAATATAATCAACTCCATCATTATATATTTTATTGAATTATTGATTTATAATTCAGATGCATTCTTTAAATTTAAGTAAATTGATTATAACTGATAATTTATAAATAAAGGATACATTAGTAAATAAAGGGGGGTATAAGATAGTTTATTTTCATTTGGAATTAAAAATCAAATATAATTCATAATTTATATAATGAATTGATAAGAAAATATTGATGTTTTATTAAAAAGTCAATATAAAAACAACAATTTATTGTTTATAGTTGATCTAAAATATTATAAATTTGCCTACTTTAAAATCAACAACTTTGACACAAGTATTAAGTATGAATGATAAGGTAATGGATAGGGGGAAGGGATGTGGGTAACACAGATGTCTATGTTTAAAGAATATAGAGGATATTGATATATTGAATAATGCATTTAAATAAAACATGTAAAATAGCATAATATAATATGAGTGGTTAATAAAGGGTTAATGCATATACGCAGTCTAAGGGGAAGGTATTAGGTACAAAATATATGGCACATAACAGGAGTGTTAGGGATAGGGTTAACTAGAAGAGGGGTAGGATTGGGTGTTTGTAAGGGGGTAAGGGTGTAAGGCACTTTAAAATATCACTAGAAACAATATAAACAAGTCTCAATACCTATAATATACGGTTAATAAATAAATAGTAACAACGGTGGTTGTTACAGTAGTAATAGTAATGATAATCGAAAATAATACGCATGTGTGAAAATATTAATCAAAGATGGAATGTGAAAAATTAATAGTAATAATACGATGTATTGATGCAAATTGATCAGCGGTCAAACTAATGTTAAGGTGTGATCGTCTATAACGCAGGTGGTTTACAAGGCCAGATTACAAGGCGCTAGTGGTCAATATCACGTGGATCTATCGGTCAAGTGTCCGTTGCAATACCAGTGGTCAAGTGTCCACGATACCAGGGGTCAAGTGTCCGCAATACCAGGGGTCAAGTATCAGCAACATCAGTGGTCAAGTGTCCGCGATACCAGGGGTCAAGTGTCCACGATACCAGGGGTCAGAGGGCACGGGGTCGTAAGTCCGAAGCGCTGATGAGTTTCCAGTAGAAGCCTATCTCTTACTCTCGATGAAGAGATCTCTTTCTTTAGTTTGCCTGGCGAATGTGTCGCGCAGTTAGTAAGGTGATTAGACGTATGATATATATTATTAAAATACGGTGGATTATTTTAATATGGAGTAAGTATCATACTATCTTATATTGTAATATTCTAAATAATATAGATTTTAGTTATTTAAAAAAAAATCTATCGAAATAAAATGTGTCTTTAGAATTTGATTGAAGACAAATTATACTCTTCATATTACATAACAATTTATTAGTTTTTTTAGAAACATTTATTTAAAACCAATTCAAATTGTAAAATATGAAACATATAAATATTATATATACCAAAGCAATATCATAGTTTTAATTTTTATAAATATTATATAATATTAATATAGTTTGTATATTTTACAATTTGAATTGGTTTGAAATAAATTAAAAAAAAACTAATACAATGTTATGTAATATGAAAAGTATAATTTTTCATCAATCAAATTCAATAGGAAAAATATTATTGATTTTTTTTAAAAGAATTAAAATGTATATATATATATATATATTTATAATAATATAATATAAGATATATAAAAATATAAACATTTAATTTAATATAATAATCTATTTTCAGTCTAGTATATTAATAAAACTATCACTTAAAATATACACTATGTTTCAATATTAAGGGCATGTCGCAGCACAACAATGTATTAAGATAGCAAATAATGGGTCTATACAAAGTTAGGCACAGAGAATTCACTTCAATGAATTGAGTTACATTTTTTTCCATTATATTAAATACATTCACAATCCTATACCTCAAACTTTTTCATGTGTATTATTCATATATAAATATATACATAAAACACTTTATATATTGTAAAATGTAAATTCTATAGAAATTGATATTTTTTCAATTATATATAACAATATTGAATAATATGTTCTATAGGATTGTGTATATATTTGTTTTTTATACAATGCTACAAAAATTAGTATGATACATATAATAGTTTTTTAGTTCTCTACATTTATACACACATACCTATAGTGAATTTATTTATTCTGAGTAAATTCCCTTTTAAGTTACACAGCATAAAAAAGCAATTGATTTTATTTTGAAAATATATAAATGTAATTGAAAACAACTAAAAAATTAGAATAACTAATTGAATAATAATAATTTATATTATGAATAATATATGTATAATATATATAAGTATATATAATTATATATAATATATAGTATAAATGATAATGTAAACAAAATAAAATAAATATAAAACTAAAATATATATAACTCAAATAAATAATATGAATACAAATAAATAATATGAATACAAATAACTAATAATAAAATATAATGTATATATGTGTGAATACAATATATATAATATTCAAATAAAGTAAGTAATATAGTAAAAGTAATAATGAAATCAAAATCATAAACCATTATGAAAATATAGCAAAATGCAAATAACAGAGTTTTCAATGTAAACAAATATAGTGTCACCTGTCTACTCTCTAATTGGCCAGTATGGTCACATGATATAGAATTTATGTATGCAATGATATAGAATAATTCAATGTAAACAATCTCGTTTTTATTTCATATACATCGGAAATATATAAGTTATAAAACATTATAAACTAAAATAAAATAGTCTGGAATAATAAATAAATAATAAATAAAATAGTGCGTGCGTGCTATGACATGCCCTTAATTACATGAATTGAATACGCAGGGGCGCTGCAACAGGGGGGAACGAGGGGGATATGTCCCCCCACTTTAAAATCTAGGGGGACCACCTATGTATTGGTCCCCGCCCCACTTTTACCACAAAATTAATTCTGATTGGTTGGTCCCTCCCCCCCTACATACACACCATCGTTCCAGCGCCCCTAACTGACACCAGACAATGTTAGTGTATCAGATATTGTATCCATGTATTAACAAATACGGCACGTCATTTCATCGACTATATATGATCGTAGTTGAATAGACCATAGTTTAGTAGTACCCCCTACATACACACCATTGTTCCAGCGCCCCTAGCAATACTAGCCAGCCTTACCTAATATCTCAGTGACTGAACCAGCGCAGGGACCAGTGTAGTCCTCTGGTAGATATTCTCGCGGTAACATCGACATAGGTACTTCATTGTACACGTCTTCTAGTGATGACATCTTTATCTGAAGGAGGGGGGGGGTGTAAGGTTATGCTGAGGGGTAAGGAGAGAGGGAGAATTGTTGTGTTTTATATATTTAATTTATTTTGAAATATTTAATATTTTATTAAATTATCGTAATTTTGATTATCTATAATCAATAAACATAAAATCAATATTATTTATAAATACTAATATACAAGTCTATTAACAATACTCTATTATTATTTACTTTAAGGGGATGGTACTCCTTCACATGTACATATTAAAAATAGGGAAAGTAAACATTTATAAACAGCCAACACTTTTAGTCTATTATATGTTTTGAGTCAAAACTTTTGACATAATTTGTTATAAGTTGAAAAACATAATCTATATATTTATAATAAAGATGAGAGAATTATGTTTTGGTATTTATATTTGTTAAATTAGAAAGAAACATGGTATATAATTATTATTATTATATAATAATATTAATTAAAATAGGAAAATTAGTAAATATGAATATTAACTAATATATATATATATATAAATATATATATATTTGATATTTTTTAACTTGATATATATATATATCAAGTATAGTAAAATCCATTAATAAAATAATAATATAATATGGAATTAAGTGGATTCATAAAAATCAAAATATTAAGAAAATCATGTTAATGTTTAGTGAGATATTTCCATACAAATATATTAACATACTTTTTTATAATAAACAATAGTTATATAGAAATAGTTATAGAAAATTAAAAAAAAAATTATTTATTTTTATAATATATAATATATACATTCTATAAACATAATATTTATATATAGATAAGAAAACATTTACTATTACTTTATAACATATAATATATACAAATTCTATAAATATAATATTTATATATAGATAAGACAAATAAAACTATTACTTTATAATATTGATTTTATATTAGATGAATGTATAATTTTATTACTTTATTTTATAATTTATTTATTGATTTTTATAGAATTTATTTATTATTAACTTTTCAAATACTTTTATCTTAGAATAATTTTGTTTGCTATATTGTTATATATAAATGAGTGTTTAGATAAAAGTACTGAAGAGATTTGCCTAATTTATTTTGCTATATATAAATAACATATGCATGCACATTGCATTGCACAATTCCAGAGAGTCAATATTCACAAATATAATTATTATGTATTCGATTTTATAAAATTGGTGAACAAATAAAATAAGAATATATCTATTATTATACATGTACATTATATATTTTTAAATTTTGTTGGTCTCTAGGATTTTTTATAAGAATTTCCTTTTTATATAACAAAAAACAAATATAGAGTCAATATTCACAAATATAATTATTATGTATTCGATTTTATAAAATTGGTGAACAAATAAAATAAGAATATATCTATTATTATACATGTACATTATATATTTTTAAATTTTGTTGGTCTCTAGGATTTTTTATAAGAATTTCCTTTTTATATAACAAAAAACAATTTTTAAATTCAATGATTTTTTTTAGAAATACTCAATACACAGGGGCAATGCGTTCCCTATCTATATACATATATAGTAAACAAAATGGCCGTCCCTTAGTGATATTCCCTTAATAAAATATTAGGCATTATGAAAAAAATCATAAAGATCTATTAATTAAATTTTATTCATAAACAAATTTAATATTAATTAAATTTTAATAATACATTATTATTAATGTGTAAATTATTCTAAATAATTATGCTGAGCAAATTGATAACATTATGAAATATAATTAATACATTACTTTATCCTAATTTATATATTATACATTTTCACATGGTTCTTATATAATAGATTAAAAATTAATTATATTATTCCAATGAATTTATTAATTTAACTATACCGAAATACACGATAAATTACTAAATCTTATTAAGTAAGGATAACTAAGAATCGTTATCCTAATATAAAGCAAATGAATAGATTATTAACATAGATCGATAATATTGATTATATTATTATTATTATCAAATTTAAGTTTTTATACCAGTGTAATTATGGAAGCAGAGATTATCGAGATAAGTACCCTTCATCGAGAGATAAGATGATAAGAAACTTACCCGTGATACAATCTTCTTAGGCAGGAACGGTTTGATCAACGCGAATATCATATAGATGAGGTAGCCGCTGTTAAGGCATTGTATCCTCTTCACTCGGGCGGGGAAACCCTGTTTAGCGTGGTATGGTGATATGTGTAACTTAGTGTAGAGCAAAGTGAACTATTAATGCTTATTGAGACATGTAAGAATATACAGTTAATGAATGCATTTTTTTTGAATGAATTTATTTATCGTATATTGGCTATAATAATCGGAGGGAAACCAAGAAACTATGTTTAGCTTATACTAAGGATACTCTTAATACAATAATAATAATAATAATAATATAGTAAGATTATATTTGTATTTATATTAAAATCTATGGTGTGGAGTAGTACTGTAAATGAACTCACTTTTCGAAATATCGAACAATATTGTTGAAGTATCTATACTTGTAAATAAATTGAGCCAAGCATTTCGATAGAGGTGTAACCATGGGTATATGATGCCAACACGAGACTTTTAATCTACAAGCATACAATGAACCAAGACTATTACGTAATGAGCTCAAACCAAGTTGATACTCTTACTAGATATAACCGAGCACAAACGATGATTTTTATGTAAAATTGTAATCATAATGTGTATATATTTATTATAAATATAAATAATAATCTATATATCTCTTACAATCTGTATATAAATAAATGTTATTATTTCCATAGGTGGCTAATTTATGTTTTTATTATTTTTAGTTTTTTAATATTTAATATCTTCATCGATGCTTTGGGTAACCGAGACTGGGACTGCATAGATGCTTTGGGTAACTGAGACTGCATCGATAGTTTAGATAATTTAAATTAATTATATTATCAAACATATGATAGCGAGTTCGATAATTGCATAAAAAGTTCAAATGATGAAAGTACGATACTCAAATTTAAAGTTAGAAAGTCATAAGTTCAAAATTTGTAAAGTTCAAGACCAATTTTTTTTTCAAAGTTCGATACTTGTTCGAACTGTCCAAGTTCATAGCACTAGTGTGTACTAACATTCCCTAGTATAGTTGGTTAGTAGGTTATGTTATGTGTATAGGGTTATAGTGTGAGTGAGAGGGAAGGAGAGAGGGATATATGATGTATATACATACGTTTATAAAACAACATGCTATATGTATAAATCATTTATTATAATATACTTAAAATTATATTAATATATATTATGTATATTTACAAATGTAATACACACATATATATATTAATGATTTAAAGTTGTTAATTGTATGGTGTATTGCATGCCCTTAATATCTACACACACATACAGAGAACAACGACTGTAAAGATCTATACATATAATACGATAACTCACTAACGTCCATACATTTAGACATGGAGCGCAGCTTTTCGAAACTCCAGTACAATTTATGTCTCAACGTGAAATGGGAACAGTCTATCACGTAATGCAAGCCTTGTTTTTGTACCTGATATAGTAAGTATTGTATCGTTATTGTTGGTAAGTTAATATATAAATTTTACATTATGAATGATTATGAAATACGAAATATATATGCATAACGTATAAATAAGTAAAATAATATAAATTATAGTATATTCCCTTATTGTGATAATCTTGCATCCCATTGGACAATACTCATATCATATTTATCGCTATAGGATACATTTAATTATAAATAAACAAAGATTATTTGATATTTGTAAATGTATTTAAATTGATATATATCACATAGTTATATCTCATTTATTTAACGAATTATTTACTAATTATTACTGGTAATTTAAATTATATATATATATTAGTACTTCATATAAAATACTCTTTTTATATACTTATATGATGATTTAAAGTATACTAGATAGATTGAATGATAGATAAATATTTTATTAATTTATTTCTAACATGAAAATAAAAATAAATGTTTGTAAATAATAATCTGGAATAGCGTGTCTAATGATTCTTTAATATACAATAATGTTATAATGATATAGAGATGTGTGTTAACGATCAATACATCATTATTATTATTACAAATAAATATACTATGTATTGATTATTTTACAAATTTTATATTTCCTAATTATAAAATGTGCTATCAAAGTAATTATATCATAGTAATTATAAATCTAATATTATAAATAAATAGAATATAATTTTCTATATATTTTTGGTCACAAATTAAATAAAATTAAAATTCTAATAAAATAATTATTAACAACTGTATTAATACTATTTTATAATGATATTATCAGTTACAGAGTTATAAATACATTCTGAAATACTTTACATATTAATATTATAATACTAAATTCATTTGATGTCTATAGATATTTTTATAAAAATAGGTATTAGGGTGCATTTTTTTGTAACATATGTTATAGGTATATACCATGTTAGTAAACGTTTGTTTGTAACGTACCAACGTCCCATCAGTATTCATATACATGTAAATGCTTATGGATCGTTAGGACATTGGTACGTTAAGAACAATGCAACATCTCAACTTACCAATGTCCTATGTACCAACGTCCCATCTACACAATGGAATGATAGTATATATTATGGTGCAGTTTTCATAGTTATACCAACGTACAATCTGTATCCATTACATGTGTGATAAATATGACTTATTTGCATATAATTGCGGGCGTTTCAGATGGTACGTTGGTATGTTACAAAAAAGTGGTAACTTTTTGAAATATAATTTATTTGTTAAAATTAACTAACAAAAATATATATTTACATTATTATAAAATAAATAATAATTAGTTATATTCATATAAGTATAGTTATATATTGAAATATAAATAAATACATCTAAATCAATATAAATATTTTTCGAAATTGCCAAACAAAATAAACAAATATAAATATAGTTTTCGATTACGAAATAGTATTATAATACGTTTCACCCGCGGCGTCAACCTTTTCGTTGAGAAGGTCGTAGAAGGTCACAGCCGAAGCGGTTCTAATCACGCTGTCCGCGTTGTACTGCGACGAAGATGTGTCCAGTGCTCCTAATATGGGCGGAGGAGACGCCATGTCAATAAACAGTGGATATTCATTATAGTTGGTGGACGATACGCAGCTACGAGTCATAGCCTATCACATTAGTAACTATAACTTCGAAGGGACATTAGAGCCATATATGGTTATAAGTGAAAACTTCATCTAAGTTCCTGGATGGGATGAAAGGACTCCAACAAAAATAACAAATAACATACGTAACTATAACAATATGCAGCCACGACATTAGTCCTATGACGAGAGTGACATTAGTTTCGAGGCGGGCATCACCCGTGCAACGTTACGAGGTCGTACCGAGCTGTACACTAAGAGTGATCATTGGATAACATTTTTTTTGATCAGTGATTCTAAGGTAAAGGAAGATGTTTTAAGACATTTGCAATAAAAATTATTCAATTTGAGCTCTTATTGACGACGCGATAATCCGTTAAAAATTAGTACAAAATTTCATTGATAAGTATTATAGAAAAATACATTATAACACAAAATATACGAAAATACATGAAAATGATTGACTTATTTTTATATATTATTTTATAAGTTCCGGGTTGAAAAGTATTGGAGAACCCATATTCAGCTGAATGATCACTCTTACTGTACACCTTCGTAATGTAATAGGCCACACCCACAATTGAACATTAGATATAACCACCGTAGCAGTAGTATATGATACAACGCACACTGGAAGGTCTATATGGTTAAGCTAGAAGAGTTAGGGATACGTATACGCTATCAATATACACTGCAGTAGTATCCCTCAAAGCCATCAATACCTCAACGATAACCTTCACATATAAAGAACTGTATATCCTTATTCTGAACTTCAAATATATTCGTTTTCGACACGTTGTACACTTGTCTGTACTTATTATTACATTTATTTATTGTTTTTTATATATTATTGTCACACTATAAGAATTTTATAATTGAATTAGTGTTTAAATAAATCATCATCATCATCATAGTGTGGACTATACTGTATTGATGCTAAACTAACTTCACTCGCGAGCAATTCTTTCACAGTACCTGGAGAGAAAGCAATTCGTACAACTTATGGATAGATAAGTACATGGAATCTAGGGTATAAGGAGAAATCACTATCCTCAGTAATGTATTGTTAAATATTAAAGTCACATTATTTGTATTTATATTCACAGCAATCAGAAATGTTTTTTTCCATGAGGCATCATTAACCCATGCATATAGTATGACATGCAGTAACATTAAACATTGCACTAATAGACTAGTTAATTAAATAATGTTTTCAATTCATTGTAGGTTATATAATCATATCATGACCATATTAAGAATATAAAAAGACATACAAATATATATTTATCAAATTAATACCATACAAAATAATATATCAACTTGGGTATAATGATTTAGAGTCTAAATTTTAAACAAAGATACAAATGCAATTATTATTATAAGCATATAGTTTATATATAATTGTATAATATATATATATTACTTAATATTACATCACAAGTAATCGATACGGAATTGTGAAACTAGTTTTTAGAGAAATATGCCTTGGGTGTCCAAGGTTGTGTGATTGATATGTGCTGTATAGCATTATATCATCTGACATAATTGAGTTACAAACATGTATGTATATATATATATATATATATATATATATATATGTATTTGTATATGTGTGAATGTGTGAATAACTATGTATGTAGCTATGATAGTGTGGAAATACTTATAATTTGTATTTAAATGTAAATATATGCATACATATGATTATATAATATACATACAAATAGAAATATGAGTGAATACGTATATAATCTATATATATATAAATGTTTAATTATAGAATGTTGATTTAATTATAGATTATTGGGTGATAAATCATTTCATACTTATACACTGTATTGTATATTATAAACAGTGATACACTGATGGTGAAAGACAAAGTGTATTGCACTCTGTATTGTATTATTACAAACCGATTCTTTGTATTAGCACCCTTTCTCCACTCTGATTGAAACCAGGCAAAGGAATGAAATACCTATAGGAAGGGAATCCAGTATTATAATTTGCTATGTGATACTGTTATAATGAATATATATATAAGGAAGATTACATACAACATGAGTTTAGGGTTTCAAAGCAATATTACTATAATGATATAAACAGGATGTTTATAAGACAAGATAATATAGGTATAATAATTATTCATACTGGATATAAACTATCTATCTATATCATCATAGATATATCATTAATTATACTTATTACTAGGTCAATTTATTATTTCATTATTTACATAGACACAGTCACTACACAGACAATATATAAATGTATATAAATGTAACTATTTTGCTGGTATAACAGAATGTTAGTAGAATATGCAAAAGAATAACAAAAATGTCTCCAACATATAATTATTCTATAAATACTAAATATTATTATTATTAAATATATATAATTTTAGCAGAAAAACAACTATAGTTAATAAACATAAAATGTCATAATAAAGGTTTAAATTCAACCCCTAAATTGTCCAAAAGGGTAACACTCAAACCCTCAAAGTGGGTTACGATAGCGATGATAAGGTGAGCGTACTCCTACTAACCCCGTGTCCAGTACAGACTGTACGTCGGGTGACTGAGTGTCCAGATCCGTGAACCAATGAGGTTTCAGCGTTTTAGCTTTCATCGAGGCTCGCAGCTTCTCGCGAGCGCTCGTTTGGTTGAAATCTCGAGTCCTCAGGAATCGAGACAGGTACTGCGTGTCTGTAGTATGTTATCGAGGAGGAATGATAATTACATACTAGCGGTTACACACGCTAATGATAAGTGTATGTACTAGCGCGTTATTGTATCGATATTCGTTAAGTTATATAGTTTATTTGTGTAATCATTATATACAATTAGTAATTTTTATTTTATGATTTATTATATTTTTATTTTCAATAATTCTATTTGTTTGCTAGATTACGATTATATTTATATTTTCAATTTACGTAAACAAGTGTATTTCTTTATCCTATTTTGTTTAGAAACATAATATATTCACTATATATTATGTTCATAATATATTCACAATATATTAGGTATAATTATAAAATCAATATATTTATGAAATATAGGAATATGCAATATAAAACGTGTTGTATATGTATATAATTTAAATGATTAGTAATGGATCTATATAATTATAAGGTAGATTATATTGGAATACAACTAGCGATAACATCATAGGAATTAATCATACTTATTTTTGTAAATGTATTTACATTGGGTTTTTGTGAATAAATAAATGTATTACTACTACTACTACTACTGCTACTGCTACTGCTGCTGCTGCTACTACTACTGCTGCTACTGCTACTGCTACTGCTACTGCTACTGCTACTGCTACTGCTACTACTACTACTACTACTACTACTACTACTACTACTACTACTACTACTACTACTACTACTACTACTACTACTACTACTACTACTACTACTACTACTACTACTACTACACATACCCAGAAGACACGAGAACTTATCTTGACTCTGAATCCATCGCCTCAGATCATCGGTAGCCTGTTTCTCCTCGAGGGTCATCTCTATCCAGCGCCCCTCGCTATCAACGCTGCCGTCTGTGCTAGCGTTGGCATCCGTGTAGGTACTGGTGTCGGTATTGGGGTCGGTACTGGGGTCGGTGGTGGTGTTGAAGGTGTCAGAACTGGCATCGGTGTAGATGTCGGTGTCAAAGTTGTCGTCGGAGTCACTTCCTTTGTTGCCGGGGCGGGTGGTCATCGCAGGGCGGGTCTGATGTCTACAATGTTGGCATTGTTGTTGAGTGTGAGGTCGACACTGTTTTAATGCAGCTATACTATGAGTTATCGTAGAGGACATAGAGAGGGAGGGAGAGAGAGAGATAGAGAGAGGGAGAGAGAGAGAGAGAGGGAGAGAGAGTGAGAGAGAGAGAGGGAGAGAGAGAGAGAGAGAGAGAGAGAGAGAGAGATAGAGAGAGGGAGAGAGAGATAGAGAGAAAGAGAGGGAGAGTGAGAGAGAGAGACATGGAGGATATATAGCGTAATTTAAACTATTTTATTCGATTACTACGATTATTCTATAGGTTATATGTATAATGTTTTAACTTATATTAATGTTTATTGTATCTTTGATGAATGACAATTATTATAAATATATATATATATATATATATATATTTGATAATGTATACAAAAGAAATAAAAAATAAATATAAAATACCATATAGCTAATAAACATAATAACTTTATATTGACTAACCATTACATTATGTAAGATGTTGTGTTTTAATATACACACATAGTATTGATCACATAGCTTTCATAGTTTATTACTTATACATTTATACATATTGATTATTTATTTCTTACATAGGAACAGTAATCATTACATATGATATCTTATTATAATATTATCTATACCTGGGAGGGGGTAAAGTATGTATTTGTATTTGTTTGGTGCGTCTATATTTGTATTTTTAATTAAATACACTCATTTGGTATGTTGGTATTTGTATGTTGTATTTATATATATTAATGTAGTGTATTTGTATGCATATTAAATGACTAATTAGAAATGTAATTATGTGTATAGTTGATTAGAGTATTGGTTAGTTCATATATATTATCCTAATAGACTTCATTATTAAAATTAAATAAAACAATAATTGTATATGTAGTTTAAATTAATTAAAAATTAATTTATTTATTAACAATTTTTAAATAATTTTATTTCTAATAAAATTAGTGGCATATCCTTAAATACTCGGGTATCCTATTAATAATAACAATAGATATATACAATTATTCTACTACATAGGTGGAAGAGTACACGTTGTACAGTACCACGTATACAAAAATATGGATATAACATCATATCTATACTATCTACATACAATGTAGAGCACACTGATTTTGATTAAATATTAATGCACTATATGAATGAATGAATGAATGAATGACTACTATTTATTTTACTTGTATAATGTAAATAAATAATTAATACACATGGCATATGTATACAATATAATATAGTTATATAATGAGTAAAAAAGGAACCCTCTAATAGCAATATAGATATTAATTAGTTTGTATTCAATCACACATTACATTGGATATCAATGAAAACACTGCACAATGTGCAGTGCACATACACTATGGCAGTGTTGTAGTGCCAGTTGCATATCAATATGTGTTAGATGCACCTATTACGATGGCTTGGCTAGGTTTAGCTGATAGAGTAGAGTAGTATGGTAATATAATGATTTTAATATTGACAAATATATTCCAATCTCCCTACTGTAAACACATACACCTAGTGAGAAGTTGTCGCCTAATAATTGATATATATAATGTCATATAATATGTCGCTTACTTTTTTATCTATGACATATGTCAGTGATTTATATGTAAAACAAACAAAAAAGGCCTCGTTGTATAATAAAGTGTATTTACGCAATTGTTTAATGTCAGTAATTCAACTCACTAGATAGCAGTCATTAATTACATTCCAGTGTATAACAACAGCGACGTATTGCAAACGTTTAGCCTATTAATGATGAATTATTCATAAAAAAGGTGATAAATTTATATATAGACTAATCAACGATATAGAAATATTGCAGCATCATGTGTTTGGTTAGATAGGTAGGTGTAGCGGTAGTAGTAGTAGTATGGAGAAGTAATTTAATCAGGAAGTCATGTCATATAGGTAACTTACTTGGGAAATAATTAGTAACTTATAAATGTAGTGTATATTCATATCAAATACCATTATGTCACCAAGTGACAATCTCTAAATATATATATATATATGTGTATTAATTGTATTGATAAGCAGAAATGATATAATAATCCTGACAATGCTAACTCTAATAATACTGATATATATATATATATATATATATATATATATATAATTCAGAAGTTGTATCAAACAACTGGGTAGAAAACAATGAAAGCTTATCTAAGTATACCCTGTGAATTACTATTGAATGGAAACCACCAATTCAAATATATATAAGTACACAATACATACAATTTGATAGCAATGTTAAATGGTATGCAATAGGAAGTAACATTACATTACTAAATACTATGGGATACATTCTGTAGTGTAAAACTAAGCATGCATCATCGATATAAAGAAAGTGGATAAGCAATTGACGCACGCAATGCATGTAAAAGATAGACACATGAATGACACTTTTATCGATAAATTAACAAAATGGTATCAGTGATTTTGATTGGATATTAGTCATATTATATATGTCAAATATTGAAACAGTAGTCTTTTCGTCGAAATAGATTAAAGTGACTTCTATCTATATCAATGGATTTAAATTATAAATATCAATAAAATCAATAAAATAGTATTATAACTTCAATTTAAATACACAAAATTACGAGGAATATTGATATTATGTATTTTAAAAATATAATTTTATTTTTAGTATAGATAGTACATTACAATTGGTAGTAATTATCAATATATATATGTATAATAAATATTATTATAAATAAAAAGTAGTGGGCCAGATAGTGGGTTTCGACTGCAGCGCTTGTAGCGGATAGTGCCATACACTACATTCAATTGCTTATCCACTTTCTTTATATCGATGGCATGCATACACCAATGCAATAATAAGCTTACATTATAGTATTGAGTGTAAGTATATTTGTAATTTGTATATATTTTTTATATATATTATTATATATTTTTATTATATTTTATTATTATTTTATTGTTATATACATGATGATTTCTTGGTATTGAGAGATATATTTAATTTATTGTATTGATTTTTTTATGAGACAGAACACCAATGAACAATATAGAATTGTAAAATATGTATTTATATTTATTCGTTTTTGTATTAATTCTCTGATTACAAAGAGCAGGTTGGTATCTTGATAAGTTCAATAGAACTTATATACCATACCTGGGTTTTTGATCTCTGTCATCAACTGTATCTGATATTATAATTATTATATATATATATATATATGAATTATAAATATATTTATATATAAAATATAATGTATATTTTATATGAGAACATAAATAATAGTAGGTTTATTACTTAAAAGGTGTATTATTGATTGATTGATTACATTATATATATATATATATATATATATATATAATATATAAATAAATATATATAATAAATTGTATATATATATATATATACAGTCAAAGCTCGATAACTCAACATTGACGGGACGTGGTTTTCATGTTGAGTTAGCGAGTATGTTGAGTTATCGGATGTATAAATTAATGACTTAATTAATGTTTTGTTCACATAAATACATTCAAAATAGTACTCGTATGATAATATAATAATTGTAATTTTATTTTTACGTTTATATAATTATATCCATATATTATTAAATAAAACCATGTTGATTAATGTATGTTGAATTATAATTATAACAAATATATATATTTGTTGAGCAATGTAGTTTCAAAAGATACAAATCCAACAACATATGTTTGTGATATTTTGATTTTTCATAAATGTTGAGTTATCGGATGTATATTTACCTGTAATGTATAGGCTAGGATTATAAAAACGATGTTGAGTTATATGTATGTTGAGTTATATTTGTTGAGTAATAGGGTTTTTGTTAACATGTAAAAGATACGAATCCAACCAAATATTTTGTGGATGTTGAGTTATCGGCAATGTTGAGTTATCGGCATGTTGAGTTACCGAGCTTCTACTGTATATATATTTAATTATTAGTTATTTTACAAAAACTATTACCAATATTGATTATTCTATAAAAATATGGTAATTATTTGACCACACACACACACACACACATATATATATTAAGGATACAGATGAGTGACTCATTAATGATACTGGCTAGTATTAAAAACACCATTACACTGTTGATAATATGACACATTCATTGAACTGAGTGCACTGAACTGTAAAGGGAGTGTGTTGACACAGAAACAGACGGACTTGACTAAAACTAGGATTTATAATGAGTAGGGTGGTATTAGTGTGTGGACACCAATATTATATATGTTCTATAGTATATACATCATATATACATCATATATATATATATATATATATATATACAATGTATATAATAAGAATATGTAAACTTATATTATATGTAGATGTAGTTGTAAATGAATACCATTCTATATATAAATCTTAATAGTTCAGTCTCTATGTGTATAATTTATATATATATATATATATATATATATATATAGGCTATATAATATAGCATACATTTGTGTTAAATACATAGAGTGATTTTGAAACACTAAATCAATGTATATCAGGTGATATATCAGTAATCTCTACATCAGTAAATCAAGCACTTCAATGTGTGAACTCTTTGAAAAAAAGTGAATAATTTCAAAGTTGTTTACAACTAGGTTAATGTAACATTATACAACTTGCCAGAATATACTACACCCTCATAGTATATACTGTATATAGTATACAGTATACATATTAGAATTATAGTCTCATTAAGACTGTATGCATACTCATACACATTAGTATAGCAGGGATATTCCAATAAAGGAAACGCTCTTTCTTCATTATAAATTTAATATGTATATTTTCTAAAGTATTTCATTTAATTTTAAATTCTAGATACATATATAATTACATACATTGTACATATGGATATTTTAAGTTAATAATTGGCAGAGGCTTCAATAATAGAAGTATTATAATAGCTAATTGATAAAACATACTTCATCAATAATACAGAAACTATAATTTTGTTATGAACAAATCGGGAAATTGTTATACTAAATAAAGACAGATTAAATTTGAAACAAAATCTTAATGAACCCGAAATTATAGAAATCTGAAATAATGTGGGTATTGAATTATCCGAATGTACTCGAGATTATTGACAACACTAGTATACACTATGTATGTAATTACTTATAGTATATGGTACACACTGTATATAGTATACCCTGAATTTATAGATATATATATATATATATATATATATATATATATATATATATATATATATATATATATATATATATATATATATAGTATACAGTGTATACTAAATACCACATAAATAGTATACACTGAATATATAGTATACACTCTATATATTATAAATATAAGAGTTTTTTGACAAATTCGCAAATTATTTTAATAGACCAATTACTAATCTATTTATATATATACATGATGCAGTGAAAAATTTGTGAAATGAGTCACATAGTATTATAATATCCTATTACTAATATATTCGTAATAGTTATTTATAGCTCGTATACACTGAGTAATGAAGGAGAATGAATCATCACATAGTCTACCTATTTAATAGGCTATATATTGATTATCTTTGGCATTATTTATATATATATAGATTAAGAACATTATATATATGGATAACAAGGGATGTGTGAAAATGGGTATAGTAAGGTAGGTTGTATAGAGTTATATCACTTCTTGAGGGCTATATTAGTATAGTATACAATATATATATATATTGTGATTTCAATAAATAAATATTAGTATTATTATTATATAGTTCATAAGCGATAATTTATTTTATTTCAAACATAAACAATGTAAATCAATAACACAACATTATTTATTAGTAATATATTAGTAGGAATACAACGACAACAGAATAAGTTAGGGGTTGAGGGTTGAGGACATATATATTACATCTAAGTAGGATGTATCTTAGTAGTAGAGGGTGAATAAGAGGGTGATATCTCATGAAAGCAGGGGTTTTGGAAGAGCTATATATAGGACCTCTACTAGATATGCTAGCCATTAGTAAAACATCTTATATGTATATACTTGGTATGGTAGTCATTAGTAAATAATCAGCATAATCATATATGTATATTAGCCTGGCTAATTAGTCACTACTGCTATATTCACAAAACCCTCATTGAGATAGGTTATTAAGTAATGTATGATAGCATATTATGTTTTATAGTAGTGTCATGTTGGTGTTATTAATAGTGTTTTAGGTAAAGTGATATGTACTCTTGATATAAGGATGTGAAACATTAAAACACGATTATATAATACATATACACATGTGCGTATATTGTGATACGTACGTATATGCGCGGATTACTAAAACTATACTAGTAGCATGATAGAAAAACGTAGATAATGAAGAATAAGAAATGTGGTGCATGATACCAATCTATAGTATTTAAATGGATCGATGAATCAGATGATTCGAATTATCGATTTCATATAAATACCTACATCACGATCATACGAAGAAGACGACAACTTATCATTGATCCATGCACGTAGCGGGGGTTATAACGCTGTAAATGTGCTAATGAAGCGATGCGCCATCTATATATAGTGGCGTTGATGATGGAATCTGCGGGGGAATGATGACTAAGCATTGATGACTCATCTAACATCGTGTAGTCGCGACGTGAGTAATACTAATTATTATATAATACAAATATAATATTATACATAATAATAATGATATTTATTAGAAGAATTTACTTTTTTTCTTCTGTTAATTTACAAGTACATGTATATATATAAATAATGTGTTCTACTAAAGGGCTTCAAAGTAATATAGCTTATATTTGCTGTGGTTATCGTCAGTGTAAATAATATATAAATAATTAATTAGGTATTATATGTTTGTTGTTGTTGTTGTTGTTGTTGTTGTTGTTATTGTTGTTATTGTTGTTATATTGTTTTTGTTATTGTTGTTGTTGTTGTTGTTGTTATTGTTGTTGTTGTTGGAGGCAATAACATATTAATATGGATACATGTTCTTGTTTGTATTCCATCAAGAAGTCTATACCTATATCTATATCTCTACATCGAAATCACTGCAGTGGTGAAACGTATATACAGATAATCAAACGGTTGTTGAGCGTATGTGAAGAATTTGAGTTTACAATTAACTAGAGAATCTCCGGCAATAATAGGTGACATTTCTAGATGAGATTTACAGCAATTAGATAAACTATACCATAGTTATTCCCCAAAATAATACCATTTAAGATATAAACAGTGAGTAGGTTTATACGTTAAATAATAAGGTAGATGTAAAAAATTGAATATTTTAGAAATATTTAAATAGTAAAAATTCAAGATTACAAATATATTTCAGTGATATCATGTAATACATATGATAAAATATGTATATATTTAATTCTCAGACGACTTATTAAATACTGACTTCAATATAGTATATTCATTTTTGCATACATATATATATATAATATATTATATATATATATATATATATATATATATATATATATATATATATATATATATATATATATAAATATATATATAATAAGGTGAAGAGATATAAGGTTTAGATCATTGTAACATATATTCTATAGCGTATGTAAATCAATAATGTTAATACATTTATTTATTTTGTTTTGTCTCCTGTCATTTTGAATATCTATTTTCTATATTCAATAAATTATATTATTATATTTATTTATTATTATATATTAAATGCGTTTATGCATTTAATGTACATGTACACTTTTACAGTACAGTGTAAATTATATAATTAATTAGTATACATAATACAATACTTTTTAGTGTAATTTATTCTATATATGTATAACATGTACTATTATGAATAAACTATATGTATATGTGTTAATCGTTAGAACTCCATTTAACTTCACTCTATTTTACTTATTTAACATGATAGGTATAAGAAAATCGATTACATTTAATTATACCACTAGATCTTATCTACCATTGTATCATATCAATGGTTATATCTATCTTAAGAAATAAAAACACAGAACAATTTTGTTCACTTATATATATTCTATCAATGCATTGACATTTATTATAACATGTTCACTATACACTGTATACTATACAGTGTATAGTGTACATAATACAGTGTATAGTCTATATAACAGTCTACAGCATATTGAGTGGTAAATTTACATTCATTATTTGTATTGTATAATATACATACATATAGTGGCACTGCAACAGGGGGGGGATGGGGGGATATACCCCCCGCCCGACATTAAAATCTAGGGGGACCTCCTATGTATTGGTCCCCTCCACTTATACCACCAAATTTATTTTGATTGGTTGGTCCCCCCTACATACAACATCGTTACAGCGCCCCCACATACATGTAGAATGTGATTCAATAGATGAATATTATTATTAAATACAGTGAACAAATCAACAATAATGGATTAAAAGTAAATTGATTACCTCAACATATTTCACAATAGTATGTTACATTAGATATTATCTATTGGTATATCGTGTATAGCTTTTCTACCATTAAATTGTGAGTATAATATATATATATATATATATATATATATATATATATATAATATATAAATAAATATATATGTATATAATATAGCATGTATATATATTGATACAATTTATAATATATTTTAGAATAAATAATCTGTATACTAGAGGAAGTAAGCCGCTCAAATCAGGCAAAAATTGCTATTCACTTTAAATAAGTCAGCCCATTTTGAATATACTCGCTGATTTCCACCGGGTAGTAAATATTACAATAAATAGAGTATATATAGCATACATATAAGCGATACACAGTGTATTATACACTGGATTAACGCGTTATCTATTAAGTTATAGAATAATGGTGATTTGTAGAGTTGATGCATGTATCTCAAGCATTTGAGATCATTTTACATCACTTGTACATTGACAGTTTAAACCAGTCTATTTTGATCGCAGACTGTCAAACTCGAATGAGAAACTCGCGCATTATAATTGTACACATTATTCATATATTATAAAAACATTATTATGATGATTAATAGTTCATGTATTAGAGAGTTCACAGTTAGGCGTGGGTATTATATTAATACATTTGGTATGTGAAAACGTTCTGCTTTTCATAATTAACTAATACATATAATATATACGATAATCATATGGGTACCAGTAAATTCGAACCAGGTAAACTCAGACCACTTTTGAAGAAAACTCGGACAAATCTTATGCTTTAACCTATATTATAGAAGTATACTATATCTAGTTATTTTAAACTGGTCCGAATCTTCTTCAAAAGTGGTACGAATTTTATTTCAAAAGTGGTCCGAGTTTACCTGATACGAATTTACCTGGTATTCAATCATATATGATATATAATATATCATATATAATATAATATCATAATTATGTGTATTATATCCTATTAGCCAAACAAAATAACTACAACTACTCCTTATTAATTATTATATAACTTATAAAGTCAACTGGATAACAGTCACGAACGGCGAATTGAAAATGCGAATGCGAGCGAGCGGGGTCAAAATGGGCGGAGCTTAAACGCAGAATAAGTTGTAAACAGTAGTATATACATAGTCACATACAAATACAGTATATAAATAGTACATATAAATAGTACATATAATTAATAGAATTTCAATACGAATGTAAAACACACGAGTATTACTATGCATAAATACTATATATCTATATAGCATAGCGTATGCACAGGTGTAGTACTACGCCTAAATACACTGTAAAATATCAAGACCTCCTATAACCGAGGTTATAGGAGGTCTTGAAAATATACACATACAGTGTATCTTATCTAAAAATAACTCAGGCATTATATAATCCTGTGAGCGCCTAAGCTCCGCCTCCTTTTGACCCCGCTCGCTCGCATTCGCATTTTCAATTCACCGTTCGTGGATCTCCCCCAAGTCAACTTATATGGGTCCGATGATTGGATGATCAAATTATCATAAAGCATATGTCAAGACACATTCTGAATTTTTTAAATAATTGGTGACCATCTTGAATGCCAGTAATCTCGTACGAGGTAATTTCGAACGACTTATTTAGTAATCTCGTACGACTTAATAAATTTAATTTATTTCATAATTATACAGTTCTTATACGAATATTATATTCAATATCTATATTCAATATAGATAATACAATATAATATTGTTATATCATATATTATATGATATCAATATATTATATATTATATAATAAGTTATTATATATAATCGTATAAAAACTGTATTATTATGAAATAAATTAAATTTAACAAGTCGTACGAAATTACTCGTACGAGGTTATTGGCTACCTACGACGATTATAAATTATAAGGGGAATACGGACGGTAGGCAAAAATTAAATAACTATAAATAGCAAATTTCGGGCAAGACGTGCATTGTACGTCGTGCAATACACGTCGTGCATTACCCGAATTCACTATACACTCTAGTGCACACGAAATTTAAATCTAAATGATAAAAATATAATATATATATAGAATAATGCCTTATAAAAATATACGTATACACCATTCGTATTAATTAATTAATTAATATTTTCGTATTGATTTTTTTAGGTTGTTTGATTTATTTGGTTTAGTTTTATTATTCTGTTTTGTTAGCTGCATTATTATAATGATTATATCCCAAAGTGAGCCTATAAAAAGTTATTAGTAACTACAAATAATGTATTCGCGCGTGAACTTTGTTATTTATAGTTATTTAATTTTTGCCTACCGTCCGTACATCCCAATTATAATACATGAATATGAATATTTGGAATTTATATTATAAAATTATACATATCATTATATGTATATTACATTTTGTACATTATATTTAAATATGTATATTATATGTATAATACTAATATACAATATCTGAGATTATATTAAATAATCAAATTTAATTTGTAATTATTTATAATAATAATTATGTAATAATTTGAAATTATTATTAACATAATATATTGTTTATAAAATAGAGGCAATACTTACATTATAAATTATTTACTTCTTCGTAAAAATAATACAAATAAAAAATGTTTTTATTATATTTGTTGTGGTTGTTTAGTGAGAATTATAAATATTTATAAATCAGAATTTTATAGACCTAAATTGAAATCCTAAAATTAGTCTATATAAAATATATTATTTACCAATGATTATAGAATTATTATTATTTTCTTTAGCAACCTATTTAAAAGTTTATTCTAGGTTTATTTTAAATTAATATGTATATAATGATATAATATATATATAAATATACCAGTAAATTACTATCATCACATTATATTTACACATTATTTAATAATGTTAATTACGAGTTTATTTATGAAGTATTTAATATAAATTAATAACATTTATCAATTATAATTTATTTTGTAATTAATAATCTTTTAAATAATTTAATTATTTTAAATCATTAAAAATGTATCACCCCTCATATTTATGTTTTAAATATTATATAATATATTAATTATTATTTAATAATTAAATATGATAATTATTATATGAATATTAATGATAATTATGATAATATTTAATGTTGTAATTATATTAAATATTATATTAATATTTAATATTAATATTAATTTAATATTATATTTAATATAATATTATATTATATTAAATATAATATAATATAATATTATAATAAATTATTAACATTATTAAATACTTAATTATAAAATTTATATATTATATAATAAACTAACCGTTTACAAAATATTTTGATATCATTATTGCCATCTAAATCTGATACTCTTAAATCTATAGTTAAATCGTGATATAGTTTAAAACTATCCAACCAAAAAATATCCCGAATATCCTGAAATTGTAATTTTTATTTGGATGATACGGGCGGTAGGCAAACATTAAATAACTATAAATAACTAAGTTAACGCGTGGCTCACAAGACGTGCTTCTTTTATATTAAACTTTTATATTATTTGTAGTTACTAATAACTGGGTATAGACTCACTTAGGGATATGATTCAAATAAAAAAAAACAGAAGAATAAAACTAAACCACATAAATCAAACAACCCAAAAATATCAATCCGAAAAGAGGATGACACTCGTATGTGTATACATCATATATTAATACGAACGGTGTATACGTATATTTTTATAAATACGCATTATTCATTATATATACTTGTTTCTAATTTAGATTATATTTCCGTGTGCACTTTCGTAGAGCGTACAATGAATTCGCGCGGATCGTCTTTGGCGCCTAGCGTGAACTTTGCTATTTATAGAACTATATCACATTATTAATTATATTAATTATTACAAATAACTTTATTTAGTTTTTGCCTTATCTCCGTATTGCCCATTTTTTTTATTAAAAATATATATTTTCCATTGGATCAATGATTGGTATTCAACTTTTTCAACTTTTTTTGTTTTAGGACTACGCTGTGCGTGAGCAATCGTCCATTGGAGATGTGGTATATAATTATTATATATAATATAATATATTGTATTGTATCATACAATTTGTATGGTACATTATATTTAGTATATAGTATATACTATATATAATATATCATACAATTATTGTAACAATATACTATATTGAAATATATTTCAATGATTTCGAAATATGCTAAAGATATTTATTTATTTTAAAATAAAGTGTCTTAACTTTTTCAAATTTTTATATCTTTATAAATATGTTATTAAAAATACAAATTTATTTATAAAGTAGGTTTTAATTTGAACATGTATTCTATATTATTTTTATCAATTTCTAAATAATATAGTTTATATTATTCATTATATTACAATTATCGGGCGACAGCATAGAAAAGATATTGATCTTAATCTGAAACCTTTTTCATAAATAATTATATATTTCATACGAAAAAAAATGTACAATTTAAAACTTCTAATAAATATGTATTATTATTATTATTATTTAGGTGGAAATTATTAATCATTAAAAGAGTTGGTGCACAATTGAAAATTATTTAATATATAATTAATAAATAATATAATACCATATAATAATCAAAGAGTAAAATAAAATATTCAAAAAATATACAAAAAAATCGTTTTAGATCGTATATTATATAGTTACTAAAGATGTTGCTAAGTAAAGATATATCATCTCCTACTTAACGTGTATACTAGTGATATCGCGCTAAGCGATCATATGTTAAATAAGAGATCTCATACTATTTGTAATTAAAATGAAAGGTCTCTCATACTACATAAATCCACATATATTCATATATTATATTACTATTATGTACACACGTGTGAATTATTGTAAAACTTACATTAAATATAATACTATTAATAATGCTTATTTAATTTCGTTAATTCCACTAATTTAGGAAACGGTTATACCTATTGTTATCGATTATCGTATGTGTACGCGTAAATATCGTACATGCGCATCTATCAACGCGATACCAACGACTGTTATTACGTGCGCACATTCACGCGTGACCGTCTCGCATGACCGCCCCAAGCGCAGACGTCTAGCTATATATAGCGTACCGCCGCTGTATATAATCACTTCCTAATTAAGTCACCTAATATATACATAAGCCTCGTACGACATTCGCCTAAATACATTCAATCGTTACCTCAATACAATACGTTGTACTTAAAGTCTTAAACGCTATATAACAGTATCCTCATTCACGATTATAATACAGAGTATACGCTTCCAACTTCCAACTATTCCATTAGTACCGCCATCAACTTACTATTCCATTAGTACCGCCATCAAATCTATTCGCAACAGATTATTCCCCATTCATTATCCATCTCATTTTCCACACCTCCTCTATACTAATTCACACACATTTTACTTACACCTCCGCGCTTAAACACACATATATAACACCTACGATGTATTGATCTTATTCGGCCATGTATACGTGTGACTGAGTCTGTAACAACCCTTATATAGGCGTATTCTCTTTTATAAGTCAGTTTACCGAACACCAGATATAACTACTTCTAGTACCGGATTAGTTGTACATCGCGAATCAACAATAATCCTCGGCTTATTCGTGGATAAAGTACGCTTTGATTCTCATATCTTCTTCGGCATAACCATTAGGGCCGCTGCAACAGGGGGACATGGGAGATATGACCCCCAATACTTTAAAATCTAGCGGGACCTATTATGTATTGGTCTCCCCGCCACTTTTACAACAACATTTATTTTGATTGATTGGAACTACATACACACCATCGTTACAGCGCTCCTAATAACCATATATAATGCAAGTTCGTTAATTCATACGACTGACATAATTGTCAATTGTAATTAATCTCTGTAGATATAGTAGTTGCATGTGAACCGAACGCGTTCATTTCATCCTCTCGATGGACTAGTAATCTATAGTTATTATCTAAATCGGATATATATATAATATACATTGTATACTACACATTTTATTATACATTTATTGTTAATTATCAATACAATATAAAGCATATGTATTTGTGAAATTAAAAAATACAATTATTCTAAATAATTATGCTTATATATATGTAGTATATATTATATACTATATAATATACTATATTATATATATATATATATATATATATTATTTACTACATTTTGTGAATAATAGGGTTTAGAGTATTATCTACGGACATATTCCTCTGTGAATTTAATTTGTCTATGGACGAATAAGTCTGTTGGTCAGAATGTTCACTTTATCTGGTGATTGATTGATTGATTGGTAATTTATTTAAGCAAATATATAGTCGGAAGTATAAATATTTGCTAAAGATAACATACATTATAGAAATAAACAAAGAATAATACAACATTAAATATTTTAGAAATTAAAACGTTTTATAGTTACTGTTAATTATTTAAGTTTTTAGTTTATGCTTAATTTATAAACAATGTTGATATTAAAATTGTAGTTAAACATTAATTGTATTACAAAAATATGTAGCTTCTATTTAGTATGTATTTAATTTAAATGTTGTTAGTTTATATTTAATATATAAATAACCAGTTATTATTCGAATCAGAGTATTCTGCTTTATAGTATTGTTACATAATGATTATATTTTTATATATATATTGTTCTTGTTATTGTTCTTATATTTATTTATGTTCAAATTGTTATTACCTTCATTATTATTATATAAACATATGATGTTTCGAAGTCAATAAACTATTTAATATAATAAAATAATCTGTAAAAAAAATATGCCTTATTTCAAAAACTATTACGGAAATAAATATATTCATATTTAGGAAAGGGATAACATTATACAAATATAATACTAAATTAGTATTACTAATAAATAGTGGCAATTAGCCAACACATACTTTAAAATAAGTATCTATAGTAAGAGAAACAACTTCCAGCTATTTATATATGTAAACGGCATTGATTGCGAATATGGTAAATATCCCCTGTGGAAATAGTAATTTTATATGTAGTTTAGTTATTAAAATAACATGTAGGAATAAATTATGAAAAGTATGTTGATTAATTTTAGTAATCACATATTCAAATAGGTATACAATGCATAATAAGTATACATATAATACACATATTCAGTTAATGTATGTATGTATTTGTAGAAACATGACGAATTTCTTATCCTGCGATGGTGATGATGAAATGAACGCAATGTTCAAGAATATTATGTCTCAGGTTAGTGGTGGTAGTAGTAGTAGTAGCAGCAGCAGCAGTAGTAGTAGTATTAGTAGTAGTAGTAGTAGTAGTAGTAGTAGTAGTAGTAGTAGTAGTAGTAGTAGTAGTAGTAGTAGTAGTAGTAGTAGTAGTAGTAGTAGTAGTAGTAGTAGTAGTAGTAGTAGTAGTAGTAGTAGTAGTAGTAGTAGTAGTAGTAGTAGTAGTAGTAGTAGTAGTAGTAGTAGTAGTAGTAGTAGTAGTAGTAGTAGTAGTAGTAGTAGTAGTAGTAGTAGTAGTAGTAGTAGTAGTAGTAGTAGTAGTAGTAGTAGTAGTAGTAGTAGTAGTAGTAGTAGTAGTAGTAGTAGTATTAGTAGTAGTAGTAGTAGTAGTAGTAGTAGTAGTAGTAGTAGTAGTAGTAGTAGTAGTAGTAGTAGTAGTAGTAGTAGAAGTAGTAGAGGTAGTAGTAGTAGTAGTAGTAGTAGTAGTAGTAGTAATGGTCAGTGGGGGTCATTAGTGGTCAGTAGAAGCATTCAATAGCTACAATGGTCAGATTAGTAGGTCAGTAGTAGTATTCAGCTGAGGCTAGTAGTAGTGGTCAATAAAGTTTAGTAGTAGTGGTCAAGAGGTGGATGTTGTCATTAGTAGTAGTAGTAGTAGTAGTAGTAGTAGTAGTAGTGGTAGTGGATGTGATTATGGTAGGTGTAATAGTGGTAGTGGCAGTAATATCAGTGTACAATATCAATACTGTGTCACAACACTATAATACCCCGCCTACACGCGTATTAACGCATACCGCACCAGAACCCCGAAAGCGTCCCACAAGAGCTGAGGGATAAGATGAGCCAGCCGCAAAGCAAACGAGTGATTCCCAAACCAGGTTAACTTGGTCGCTTGTATCGGGTTCTGTATAAGCACACGTTGTAGAGGACATAGGTACTATCGCTTGTAATGTTTGCGTTAATACAATGCGAGTATTGAAACCGATTAATAAACACATATAATTGTCATTTTATAAAGTTTCATTACGATAAAGAATTGTATTTATAATATAACTCATGTGTAAGTATACTAACTTCTACTACTACTACTACTACCACTACTACTAGCCTCCCTCCCTACCTCACCTAGGAATGTGTATAAAGACATCGGCGAGAACAGAGGGTATAGATGGAGTAGACCAGCAACAGAAGATGTTCCTGAACATCTGTACCAGTGAAGAGGTTAACCGTCCACTGTCAGCACCACTATTATGCCCAGTTTCAGCCCCATTATCAGCCCCATTATTAGTACCATTATCAACCCATCTGTAGCACTATTGTCAACCCCATTATAAGCCCCACTATTAGGCCCATTATCAGCCCCATTATCAGCCCCTTTGCAGCCCCATTATATGCCTCATTATTAGTACCATCATCAGTACCAGTGTCAGCACCATTATCAACCAATTTGTAACACTATTGTCAACCCCATTATAAGTCCCACTATTAGGCCCATTATCAGTTCCATTATCAGCAACATTATCAACCCCTTTGCAGCCCCATTATATGCCCCATTATTAGTACCATCATCAGCACCAGTGTCAGCACCATTATCAATCCATTTGCAGTACTATTGTCAACCCCATTATAAGCCCCACTATTAGGTCCATTATCAGCCCCATTATCAGCAACATTATCAACCCCTTTGCAGCCCCATTATATGCCACATTATTAGTACCATCATCAGCACCAGTGTCAGCACCATTATCAATCCATTTGCAGTACTATTGTCAACCCCATTATAAGCCCCACTATTAGGTCCATTATCAGCCCCCAGTGTCAGCACCATTATCAACCCCTTTGAGCACTATTGTCAACCCCATTATTAGTACCATTATCAGCACCAGTGTTAGAAATACTATTAGCCCCATTATTAGTACCATTGTCAGCCCCAGTGTCAGCCCCATTATCAACCCCTTTGTAGCACTATTGTCAGCCCCATTATAGGCTCCATTATAAGTACCATTATCAGCACCAGTGTCAGCCCCATTATCAACCCCTTAGCAGCACTATTATCAGCCCCATTATTAGTACCATTATCAACCCCTTTGCAGCACTATTGTCAGCCCCATTATAAGCTCCATTATTAGTACCATTATCAGCCCCAGTGTCAACAAAATTATTAACCCCTTTGCAGAACTTTTGTTAGCCCCATTATAAGCCCCATTATTAGTACCATTGTCAGTCCCAGTGTCAGTCCCATTATCAACCCCTTTGCAGCACTATTGTCACCCCATTATAAGCCCCATTATTAGCATCATTGTCATCAACATCAATATTGTGTATTCCATAATTATAATATCACTTTATATTTTAGTTATATTGATATCAGAGTGAAAATTTATTTTTATTAAATTTAATTAAATACAAATTTAAATAATGGGTATTTATTGGTATCTATTTGCCTAAAGATTTATGTTGCTTTTCAATAGTTTACATGTGAGTTAGATATTTAAAGTAAATGTATTTTTTTTGGAATACATAATTTTCTTTTATTAATACACTGCATGTATAAAAGATTAATGTTGCTTAATTTGAAGCCATAGAATTAAGTATTATTATAAATGTATGCAAGGATTATTAATTATTATACATGAATGAATTCAATTTTATTGTATTGTAAAATATAAAGATATATATAATTTTCATAATTAAATATAATATATATATATATATATATACATTTTAAATAAAATGTAAAGCTGGAATTATAATCATTTATAATTTAAATTATAATTTAAATAGATAGTAAACTTGTAAAAGATTAAGTATTGGCAATATATATCAAAGGTCACCATTAATACATGTATACTAGACAACTTATTGGTAACTCAATGGTGAATCCACCAATATTGTAAACTATAACAGTTCTACTATAGTATTTCATAATAAATTGCTGTTTGTAATCAACAAATGTCAATCAACCAATCAGTATGATCACCTTCTACAAAAATAAACTAAATTACAATCTAAATAACAAAATTAAAAACTAAACAATATAAGTAATGAATTTCATATATTTTTATTATGTGCCCCAAACAATGATACTAACACTTAATTCTATAATGTCTACATATCTAAGGGTGTGTTTAGTAAACAATGTTTACATGGTAAATAAAATCATCATAGATTATCTTCTGCGACGATTTTATCATCCCAGCTTCGAATCCATGACCACCTTTTTATAATGTCTTAGAAGTATGCTGTAATGTACGCTGTAATGTATACTATAATGTATTCTGTAATGTACGATGTAATGTACGCTGTAATGTATACTATAATGTATTTGTAATGTACGATGTAATGTACTCTGTAATGTATACTATAATGTATGCTGTAATGTACGATGTAATGTATGCTGTAATGTACGCTGTAATGTATGCTGTAATATAATACGTAACAAGCCCTAAGCTCGAACAACACTACTGTAATGTAAACTATCAGATATCTATGCAGCTGTTATTACATCTCTGTAGCTCATTCTACATGATCATTTCTCATGATTATATGTTGTTTGTATTGCATGAATATGAATAATGAATAATATTTTACTTGTATAATATAAATAAATAGCTAATATACATGGCATATGTATACAATATAATATAGTTATATAATGAGTAAAAAAGGAACCCTTTATTGCATATGGTACAACTGTCATACACTATAATCACCTACTAGTATACTAGTATCACTACTGTGTGTATAGCATATAGTCCATACATAACATAGGATATAACAGTAAGTAATGTTTAAAGATGTTTTCATTGTTTAAATTGCTTTTTATTTATATAACATCTATTGAAATTACTGTCTTTACAGATGCAATGGTTAATTTTAATAGGAATTAATTGATTATATGATAAGTATATATATATATATATATATATATATATATATATATATATATTAATAGGTTAATAGGTTAATAGTGTATTGATAGTTGTTTATTTATTACATTATATATACATATATCAGATAGCATAGCATTCGTTATAGTAGAAAGTTACATAACAATGAACACTATTACATAACACTAGCGATGTTGACTATTACGCCCCACAACCCCCCCAACACGCCCCCCACACGCCACACACTCCCCTCACATACCCCACACACGCCCCACACATGCCCCTCACATGCCCCCCATACACAGATCCCTCCCCCACACGCCCCCCACACGCCCCATACACGCCCCACACGCCCCCCCTACGGCCCACACGCCCCACACACACCCCTCACACATATCCCCGCCCCCTACACCCCACACGCCCCCATCACACAGATCCCCGCCCCGGAACCGAAGACAATAGAAGAGATACGAGCCATCATAGAGAGACTTCACGACCCTACCTACACTAACTTCTACAGGATACCGATGAGTGTCGGGGAGGGCCACGCTGAGATAGACAACAGTTTGTAGCGGTAGTGCCAGTAGTGGTATAGTCAACTGTTTGGTATTACTGTTTATACCTTATCCTACACTGTGTACTTCTCCTCCTCCTCCTCATACTACTACTACTTCTCCTCCTCCTCCTCCTCCTCCTCCTCATCCTCCTCCTCCTCCTCCTCCTCCTCCTCCTCCTCCTCCTCCTCCTGCTCCTGCTCCTGCTACTACTACTACTCCTCCTCCTCACCCCCCTCCTCCTCCTCCTCCTCATCCTACTCCTCCTACTCCTCCTCCCTCTTCTCATTCTCCTCCTCCCCCTCATCCTACTCCTCCTTCTCCTCCTCTTCTATCTCATCCTCCTCCTCCTTGAAATATACACTGAAAATAACACTGACATATACAATAGTTTGTAGTGGAGGTGGTAGTTGTGAATATTCAACTACCAACACCTTATTTTAATTGTATTCAAGTAAGATAACTGTTTACATGACATCTAGTACATGTAGAGATAGACATCAGATTGTAGTGCTAGTATCACCAGTATAGTCAACTGTATAAATATAGTTATTACTACATACACTTTATCCTAATTATATTCTAGTAATATAATTTATTATAATTATTGTACGCTAGCCAGTAGACACGCGTAGGTAGACAATAGCATCCGCTATATTCAACTAAATCTACGTTAACAACGTAACCAGTGATATCGTATGAGGTGGTTTCACTGGGGGAGTGATCTAGTGTGGTGCGGTGATTTCGTGCGCTGTGTAAATTCTACTATTTATAAATAATTATTGAATGTAATATTATCACGGCGTACAAGATTTAGCAATCCCCACGAGATCACTTAGCACGAGATCGCTGGTATTCTTTATCACTACTGCGCACACCTTACTGGATACTATCCGGTGTATAGATATCCTTGCCTAAGTATTGTCTACACGTAAAGATAGGCACTAGTTGTAGAACCTGTACCTGAGTATATTCACATCAGTATCTATATTATTATTAATAATAATAATAATAATAATATTTATTAGAAGAATTTTAATAATCATTTTTTTTCCTTTTAATTATAATAATATTTACGCGTTTTCTTCTAAAGGGCTTCAAAATAATATGCCTATTTTCTGTTGTTAATTACTACAGCATATAGATTACTCTAATTGTATGCATGTATCATAGCTACTATCTATCATTATCTCTAGTATATCTATCTAATAGATAGTACACGTACATGCAACAATTGTAGGTAGAAATAACAATATATTCAACAATGTAAATATGAGTTACTAATGTATATACACAAGCATGCACTCAAATTGTATTCAATTTATGTTCATAAATAATACACTGTACTGTACAGTGTACAAGTGGTAATGGATGCGTTGCCTACATACACATACACCTCCCCATACCCACACACCTACCCAAACACCCTCACACCCTCCCCACACATCCTCACACCCTCCCCACACACCCTCACACCCTCCCCACACACCCTCACACCCTCCCCACACACCCTCACACCCTCCCCACACACACTACACACTATACCTACCCACACACCTACCCATACAGTTACCCACACACCTACCCACACACCCTCACACCCTCCCCACACACCCTCACACCCTCCCCACACACACTACACACTATACCTACCCACACACCTACCCATACAGTTACCCAAACACCTACCCACACACCAACCCACACCTCCACCCTACACAATCCACCCTACACCCCACACACAGGTGGTAATGGCTGCATTGCCTACGACATCATAGTTCACCCCACCTACACCCCCACCCACATACAGGTGGTAATGGATGCGTTGCCTATGACATCATAGTTCACCCCACCTACAACCCCACCCTAACACCCCCACCCTAACACACCCCCACCCCACACACAGGTGGTAATGGATGCGTTGCCTACGACATCATAGTTCACCCCAAGTTCTTCTCGCTGATCAGTGCGGCTAGTGGAGACTATTACATCTTCTTCTTGGAGCTTATCAGAGAGAAACTCGAGGACAAGTATAATATGCTGCTGGATTCAGGTTAGTGAGTAGAGGTTAGAGGGTAGAGGTTAGCGATACATTACCTCTTCTTCCTCCTCCCCCTCCTCCATATTTACATCCTCCTCCACCAGGGTTGGCAGAAGTAGGGGTTTTTGGGTTTTTGGGTTTTTGGGTTTTTGGGTTTAAACCTTTTGATGATTTTAGGGAGTTTTTCATTTTTATTTTTATTATTATTTCTGGGATTTAGTATATAATTAATTATTATTATTTAATTATCACATTTCAATTAATTTATAAGTAAGTTAATAATGATATATATATATATATATATATGTACTTTTTGATTCTACTCTTTCCTTCATTCCTCATATTACTGCCATCACTAAATCTGCAAATTATCATCTATTTAGAATTAGAAAAATCAATTACTGTATCTCTTACTAAAACTCTAGTTAATTCCATTGTCCTCTCACGTATAGATTACTGTTCCTCGATCCTTATCAATCTTCCATTATACTCTCTCTCTCTCCCCTAAATCGAGTTATTCATTAATCAATCCGTGCAACATATAACCTACGTATTCGAGATCATACCTCTACTTCCTCATACCAACACTTACCTCCATGGTTCCCATTTAACAAACGCTCTGCTTATCGCATACTATCTATCGTGCATTCCTCAATATACTCTTCGAATTGCCCCTCCTATATTTCTGCTTCTCTAGTACAAAGAGCTTCCCTTCCAGCACTTAGAAACCATGCATCTCATCTTCTATCTACCCCTATTCTACGTCCCTCAAAAATGAATACTCGGGCACTGAGTTATATTGGTCCTAAGCTATGGAATTCACTCCCGCCCTATATTAGATCCATAAAATCGCATAAAACATTTATGTATTTAATATATACAACAATTTATATCAGGCGGCAACCTGTAATACTAATATTGTTTGTCATTATTTATTTATTAATTTACATACAGTTTATTCTATTTTATTTTATTATTATTGATGGTATTTATTGTTTTACCTAATTTATTATTTGTATTCTATATATACACTTGAGAAATCATACATGATTTATTAAAGTGTTTAAATAAACTTTCAATCAATCAATAAATATATATATATATATATTTATACTGAGGAGACTATTTATATCTGCTATTATTATATGTGATTTAATAAATAAATATTATTATTAAGTGTAAGTAAATATAATTATATTTCAAATATATATTAATTATTTATATTTATTTATAATAATATAAATCATTTATTAGAATACTTGCCATTTTACAATTTAAAATGTCATTAACCTTTATAGTATTATATTAATATATATTACAACACTATTATATTATATAATTTATATAATATATATATTTTTTTTAAATATATTTTCTTGATTTATTTAATTTTTAATTTAAGATAAAGAAAAACCCACCAAAAACCCACCAAAAACCCAAAAACATCTTATATATTTCTTAGATTTTTGGGGTTTTTACCAACCCTGTCCTCACCCATATAAAGTGCTGTAAATCATTGTATTAAAATTATTACACTGTATTTATTTTTCTAAATAATTTATTTGAAAATATAATTATTGTATAGCTGAAAGACATTCAATTATCAAATGTATATATATATATATATATATATATATATATATATATATATATATATATATATAAATTCGATGTACACATAATAATTAGTGACATCAATATACACTTATATTAATTGATTATGTTACTTTATAAATATCATAATATACTAAAGAAATTGAATTATGTATTAATAATGTATTACACATTATAAATATAAGTATATATTGATTATTCATTTTAGTTTACATTTTATTTAAGGGGATATCGCCATGGATAAATTAATTAAAATCTGAAAAAAAATTAATATTTGTTTATTATGTACTATTGATTAATAATATATTATATAGTAACTATGAACACATTATATATGAAATAAGTTATATAATATATAATATATAAATTCTATAAATATAACATTTTTATATAGATAAGAAAATATATATATATTAATTTATAATAATTTGATTTAATTGATATATTAGCTGTATACATAATTTTATTACACCCAGATATAATAAAAAATGACATCTACTACAATTATTTTATAACATATAATATATATAAATTCTATAAATATAACATTTACATATTGATAAGAAAACAAAACTATTACTTTTTAACATTGATTTTATATTAGCTGAATGTACAACTTTATTACTTTATTTTAAATAAATAGTAAATAAATTATTTACTATAATTTATTTGGATTTTATTGAATTTATTTATTGTTGACTTTTCAAATGCATTTTACTCAGAATAATTTTGTTTGCTATGTTTGTGTATATAAATGAGTGTTTAGATAAAAGTACTGAATAGATTAGATTTCCTATGCTATATATATATAAATAGAATATGTATTCAAAATTCCAGAGAGACAATATTATAAAATAACATAAAAATATGTATATTATGTAAAATATATATTTTTATTTTTTTTTGTCACTAGGATTATAGGTATAAATGTCCTTTTTATATATCACAATTTTATTTAAAAATTCAATTAAGATATTTTTGAATCACTCAATAAATGGAGGCAATTCGTTCAATATCTATATACATGTACATTGTACAATGTATATAAATTGTTCATTGTACATTGTACAATGTGCATTGTACATTAAACATAATGGCCATCCCATTGGGATATCCTATTAATGTACACTATAGTCTATAATATACAATGTACATTGTACAATAATGTATACATTATAATGATATTCATATTATTTAATGACATATTTCCTAGAATTTCTATTTATATGTTATTTTAGTTACAAAATCAATACCTGGTAATAATATTATTTAAATTCAGACTTCCTAGAATAGCTATAAACATACACTTAATGGTATATCATAATATAGAATGTATACATTATAATGATATAAGCAACTATAAAATCACACACACACACACACACACACACACACACACACACACACACACACACACACACACACACACACACACACACACACACATACATACATACACACACACACACACACACACACACACACACACACACACACACACACACACACACACACACACACACACACACACACACACACACACACACACACACACACACACACACACACACACACACATACACACATGCATGTAGAATAAGGAAACATTACACATGAATCATGTGACATGATGTAATATCACAATATAATAACAATAATAATAATAATAATAATAATTTATCATAATAAATTGATGTTTTCTCTTTTCTTTGGTTGTGTATATATGTGTGTTGTTCAGGAATGGCAAAAACCCAAAAAATCCAAAATAGGTTGCTGTGTTTTTTGGGTTTTTGTGGTTTTTCATAAAAAAATTAAAGGTTTAAAATGATTAAAAGTATAGTTTATTATACACATTGATAAAAATATAGTTTATTATTAATTTATTATATAATATACAAGAATGAAGTATATTATAATTATAATATATAAAACAGTGATATCAAAATCATAAAAATACCTTATTTATATAAGGTTAATTTTTTAATATTTTCTATTATATTATTTTTTATGTAATTTTGTAATAAAATAATTTTTTTATTGAATCGATTTCTATGAAATTGTATTTTTATTGAATTTTAATTGTTTTTTATTGAATTAAAATGTCATGAAAAATATTATATTTATTCTATAGAATTTGATTTTAATAGTAATACAAGGAGGTAATACTACTTATTATATTCATATTTTAATATTATATACAGTTTATAATATTATTTATATATTTTCTTAAAATCTAGAATAAGTTACATAATATAATATATATTATATATATACTATAGTGCCAGGGTTGGCAAAAACCCCAAAAATCTAAGAAATATGTAAGAGGTTTTTGGGTTATTGGGTTTTTGAGGGTTTTTCTAGGGTTTTTGGGGTTTTTCAGAGGTTTTTGGGGTTTTTCTTTATCTCAAATTTAAAAATAAAAATATTTAAAAAAAATATATATATTATATAAATGATATAATATAATATGTTGTAATATATATTAATATAATACTATAAAGGTTAATGACATTTTAAATTGTAAAATGGAAAGTATTCTAATAAATGATTTATATAATTATAAATAAATATAAATAATTAATATATATTTGAAATATAATTATATTTATACACTTAAATTAATTTATAATAATATTTATTTGTTAAATCATATATAATAATAGCAGATATAAATAGACTCATCAGTATACATATATATATATATATATATATATATATATATATATATATATATATATAGATATTGATTGATTGATTGAAAGTTTATTTAAACACTTAAATAAATCATAAATGATTTCTAAACAGTGTATATATATAATACAAATAATAGATTAGGTAAAACAATAAATACAATTAATAATAATACAATAAAATAGAATAAACCGTACGTAAATTAATAAATTAAATAATAATGACACACAATATTAGTATTACAGGTTCCCACCTGATATCAATTGTTGTATATATGTCATGACTATTTTATGCGATTTTATGGATCTAATATATATATTAGATCTATCAAAATCCCTATAGGGTGGAGTGAATTCCATAGCTTTGGACCGATATAATTCAGTGCCCGAGTATTCATTTTTGAGGGATGGAGAATTGGGGTAGATAGAAAATGAGATTCATGGTTTCTAAGAGATGGAAGGGAAGATCTTTGTACTAGAGAAGCAGAAATGTAGGAGGGGCATTTCGAAGAGTAGGAATATATTGAGTATATTCTATATTGATATATTCTATCCTATATTGAGGAATGAACAATAGATAGTATGCGATAAGCAGAGCGTTTGTTAAATGGGAACCATGGAGGTAAGTGTTGGTATGAGGAATTAGAGGTATGATCTCGAATACGTATACGTATAGGTTGTATGGATTTATGAATGAATAACTCGGTTTAGGAACAGTAATCTATAAGTGAGAGGACAAGGGAATTAACTAACGATTTAGTAATATTTTCGTATTTTTCTAATTCTAAATAGATGATAATGTATAGATTTAGTGATTGCATTAATATGAGGAATGAAGGAAAGAGTAGAATCAAAAATTACATATATATATATCATTATTAATTTACTTGTAAATTAATTGAAATGTGATAATTAAATAATAATAGTTAATTATATATTAAAACCAGAAATAATAATGAAAACAAAAATGAAAAACCCCCAAAAAACCCAAAAACCCCAAAATTATCAAAAGGTTTAAACCCAAAAACCCAATAACCCAAAAACCCAAAAACCCCTACTTCTGCCAACCCTGTATAGTGCACTCTCGATCTAGCAGAAAATATAGAATATATGAAAAAGAATATTAAATATTATGTTTATTATTATAATGGTATAAAATAGGTATAAACTGGTATAAAATGGTATAAAATATTATTATAATGGTATGAAACAAATGCAAAATAAAATTAAAATAATCTACTTTGAATTATCTACAAAAGGTAAAGTAGTTTGCTTTTATCATTATTACATAATACATGTATATCAAAACGTTTAGTTTAATAAATTTAATAAATGTATATCATTTGAATCTTTGGAGTGAAATTCAAAGTATGCCGTTAGTGATTCAAACCCCTGTCAAAGATTTTTCTAAGGAAAGATATAAAATTTATGCGAAATCATGTAATTCTAATTTGTATACAAAATACCCTAGTGCGACCTATATCGGGTTACTTTTAGGAACTATGTGTTGTTTATAATGTAAATTCGTATCAAACTATACACTTTTAAAATGTTAAATAATATGCTTTAAATTAATATTTATATTATGAAAACTAAGTGATCATTACTAATATATAACAAACACATATGATATGTATGTTTTAAATGCTATAAGTATATATTTAGTGAGTAAAAGCTAATTTATATTTCATGTAATTTTATAGAGCAATGAAAACATTGTTGTATGCAAACAGAGCCGAACCTAAATCTAATTCAGTAATTTCGATACTACTGCTAGCAGCGACATTGGGTATTACTAAATGTTTGCATGCATAGGGAGTGTTATACCTTTGCTTCGCAACATATTTGCCCCTGTCTTACTAAATTATCCATTTTGAAATCCCCCTAAATGTTTACTAAATTAACAATGCACCGATTTATAAATAATATTAATATTATTAATAAATGTATGCATACATTGAATATTTATATTGTAATACATACTATATTTATATTGTAATAATAATAATATTTTTAATTAATGTGTATCTGGTTTCTATTTACTAGAGACATTACAATATAATTAATATCTATGATATAATTAAATACCCATGTTTTCTATAAGCTTTGATAAAGTGACATATTACAATGTACCTAGGCCCAATAGCCTATTGGTAATAGGTGACCATGTATCTTGCACTTAGGTATTATTGAATATGTTCTATTGTTGTCATTAAGGGGGTTCGCGGCCTTTTGAAATGATTTTTAAATAATTTTTTTTTTTTTTTATTTGAGAAAAGTATTATTTAATATATATTTAATATTCTCTGAAACTTGTAGAGCAAATAAAGACTTATAAATGATACAATTTGATGGTTTAGTACAAGACCTATTTTGTAAATTAAAAAAATGTGTAAAAAATGGCCTAAATAATAGCAAAATACTCATATTTTAAACTTATAATATTATATCTATAAGTGTATACTTTAAAAAAAATTTAAATGCAGTGCTATATACGATCTATTATTTAATATCATGTCAACTAGCGACATCTATAATTAACGTATTGATATCAAATGAACGCATTACATTGGCTGTAAAATTCGAATTATAAACAAAGTAATTGAGATTGCGTCATTAATTATTTTATTTAAAAATGCCAAGACGTAGTAGAAAATCGATCACCGGACAACTTAACCGTACTAAAACTTCATATGATGATATATTACAAGACCATGTTAGTAATACATAATATATAAATCATATAAATCATCACGATATAATGAAAATATGTATTATAGAATTAAAAACTAGTAAATATTGTTTATTTTATAAATTTTATTTTCATTTTCTACATGTCAAATAAATATACTAGTAATTATCTAATTATATTATTGTATTGTAATCACAACATATAATATATATTAGAAACGTAACATACATAATATATAAATCATATAAATCATAACGATATAATGATTATGTATTATAGAATTAAAAACGAGTAAATATTGTTTATTTTATAAATTTATTTTCATTTTCTACATGTCAACTAAATATACTAGTAATTATCTTATTTTATTGTAATCACATCATATAATATATATTAAAAAATTAACATACATAATATATAAATCATATAAATCATAATGATATAATGATTATGTATTATAGAATTAAAAACGAGTAAATATTGTTTATTTTATAAATTTATTTTCATTTTCTACATGTCAACTAAATATACTAGTAATTATCTTATTTTATTGTAATCACATCATATATTATATATTAGAAAAATAACATACATTATATATAAAATTATACATAATATATAAAATTATACATAATATATAAATCATCACAATATTATGATTATTTATCAAATTCAATATTATATATTGTTTATTTTATAAATTTATTTTCATTTTCTACATGTCAAATAAATATACAAGTAATTATCATATTTTATTGTAATCACATCATATACTATATATTAGAAAATAACATACATAATATTTAAATCATAATTATTCTATCTTTAGGTACTTCAGCTGTGGAAAGAACATATACTCAATTTAGAGACAATTCAAGACTCAAAAATTCAAGAAAAAAGAAACTATTATATACTGTTTATATATTGTACATAAATAAATATGATAAAAAAACTTATTTTCTTGTAAAATAAATGTCATAAATATAGTTTATTATGTGTAATTGGTAATATAATTTAATATAAATATTATTAGAATAACTTATGAGTATATTATTGTGGTATTCTGTTATATTATAATACTAGAAATATATTACTTAGTTTATATATTGTACATAAATAAATATGATAAAAAAATATTTTCTTGTAAAATAAATATAGTTTATTATGTGTAATTGGTAATATAATTTAATATAAATATTATTAGAATAACTTATGAGTATATTAGTGTGGTATTCTGTTATATTATAATATTAGAAATAAATAAATATACTAAAAAAATAATTTTATTGTAAATTTTTTTTTTTAAATGTCATAAATATTAGTTTATTATGTGTAATTATTGGTAATATAATATAAATATTATAATAATAACTCTATGGATATATTAGTGTAGTATTCTATAATAGTATAATGCTATAAATGTTGTCATGGTAGAAATAATAAACAAATATTACCATAAAATTAAAAATAAATCTAGTCAAACTTTAAACTCGATTTACTCAAATATTGAATTTAATTATTTTGGAAATTTTTCAGCCCTCTCAATAATTATCCAAACTTGATGAATTTTTCACAGTATCTTCATTATTATATGTATAATAAAACTTGCTTAAAAGAAATGTAATAGCCATAGTATAACATATACAAAATTATAAAAATTAAAAAAAAAAATTTAATTTAGCATCATATTTTGTCTTAAAATATTTTGGGTTTTCAGTGAACCATTTTTTTTTTAAATAAGCAAGTTTTATTAACATTATATTGGTTAACAATATGCAATTTACATAATTGAAATCTGATCAAAACACTAGGTGCTGAAAACATTTTAAAATTGGTTAAAATACATAAAAAAAAAATATCTCCTATCTTAATACATTGTATACTCAAAAGGCCGCGAACCCCCTTAAATGTATTGATATTAGCTATTCTAACATCACACACACACAATATAATATATAAATATATAATATATAATATATAAATATATAATATATACATATATAATATATAAATATATAATATATAAATATATAATATATAAATATATAATATATAAATATATAATATATAAATATATAATATATAAATATATAATATATAAATATATAATATATTTATATATTATATATATATATATATATAATATATAAATATATAATATATAATATATAAATTACCTAATCTAGAGACTAATTTAGTACATTTAATGTTTATCATCATTATTATATAAATAATTATTTTTGATTCATATAATTCTAAATACTTACAATTAAAATAATGGATTATATTGTCAATATCAATCAACAATATATTGTTATTATCCATTCTAACATCACCCACACACACAACCACACACCATTTTATAGTATTCAAAGTATTGAAGAACAGAAAATGTCTGGGAGTGCTAAATCATCAGTTCATCAGATCTCAGTCTAAACCTTTCATACAAGAGATTCAGAGGTATGTGTGTGTGTGTGTGTGTGTGTTTATGTGTGTGTGTTTGTGTGTGTGTGTAGGTGTGAATGTATGGGTGGGTGGGTGTGGATATGTATATGTGAGTAGGTGTGTGGGTGTGTGCATGTGTGTTTATGTGTGTGTATATGTGTATGTGTGTATGTGTATGTGTAAGTGTGTGTATGTATGTGTATGTGGGTGGGTGTGGGACCCACACTGTGGGTAGGTGTGAATGTATATGTATAGGTGTATGTGTGTATGTGTATGTGTGTGTGGGTGGGTGTGGGACCAACAGTGTGGGTGTGTGTATGTGTATGAACAATGTGGTATTAGTAATGAAAAGAAATGTGTACTACTGTATTAGCCCATATGTTGATTATACCTTGTGTCAGTATATGCTTATTGTTGTGTACTATTTATTCTCTATATATATATATATATATATATATATATATATATATATATATATATATATATATATATATATATATATATATATATATATATATGTGTGTGTGTGTGTGTGTGTGTGTGTGTGTGTGTGTGTGTACTATATACTGGACAATAACAATAATAAATATTGATATCATAATTTGAAACCCTTATAAATAAAATTATAATTTTATTTTGATATATATAAATTATACATTTATTGAATATATTGTATAAATTGTATATAATGTATACCATACTAAATTAAACCTAGATTTCACTGTTAGTATATAATAGTAAATCCTACCCTAATAATACTATTTTATAGTAGGTATATATGTATATGTATACAAGTTTTATTAGGTTTAGATTATATATATATATATACACAATGATATTAAAGTAAAGCCCCCCCCCTAAATTCACCCCCTAAACCCCCCCCTAAATTCACCCCCTAAAGCCCCCCCCCCCATTCACTAGGAACAATACAGCACCAGCAGCAGCATCCCTAGCATCTCAACAACCGGCAGCACAGTTAGTCTAGTAATACAAGCTGATATGCTCTATAACTCTCTATCTCCACTACACTGCCTACCTGCTGTTCTTATACTATAACCACCATACAAGCTGATATGCTCTATAACATCTCTATCTCCACTACACCTGCTGTTCTTATACTACAACCACCATACAAGCTGATATGCTCTATAACTCTCTATCTCCACTACACTGCCTACCTGATGTTCTTATACTACAACCACCATACAAGCTGATATGCTCTATAACATCTCTATCTCCACTACACCTGCTGTTCTTATACTATAACCACCATACAAGCTGATATGCTCTATAACATCTCTATCTCCACTACACCTGCTGTTCTTATACTACAACCACCATACAAGCTGATATGCTCTATAACTCTCTATCTCCACTACACTGCCTACCTGCTGTTCTTATACTATAACCACCATACAAGCTGATATGCTCTATAACTCTCTATCTCCACTACACCTGCTGTTCTTATACTACAACCACCATACAAGCTGATATGCTCTATAACATCTCTATCTCCACTACACCTGCTGTTCTTATACTATAACCACCATACAAGCTGATATGCTCTATAACATCTCTATCTCCACTACACCTGCTGTTCTTATACTATAACCACCATACAAGCTGATATGCTCTATAACATCTCTATCTCCACTACACTACACTACACCTGATGCTCTTATACTATAACCACCATACAAGCTGATATGACTATATCGCTGTACTTCATCACATCGTGCTGTACCATCACTATTAAATAAATAATATACCCATGATGGGCCATTAATAGTATTACTTATACTCTAATGCCCTGCTTATTTACTGGGTCGAGCGGATTGCTCTAGAATATATACAACAACAAATAAGCATTCCTGAACCAAAATCGCGATGTTGTGGTGGCGTCCCCCCATCCTGACACATCCTGGCATTAGCCATCGAAAGCACTGCCCTACTTAGCCGATATTATTATACTACCACCATCCAACCTTACATCTGATTGCTAGTAATGCATCATGTATATCAATCACACATAATTAGTATGTCACATGTATAAGCTATATTAGAATCTATAAATAGACTTCTGCCCATAACCATAGAGATAGATAGAGTGGTAAATAAGGTATCTGACATTCGAAAAGCGTCAATATAAATTGGTCACCACATAATGGTGGATTTGACCTATGTTAACTATATTTGAAATATAGTTTCTATTTAAAAATATTATATTTGTATTAATCAACATAAGATGTTTATATATAAAGTATATTAATTATTAATGTATAGATAATGCACATATATAATAATATATAATGTAGTTAATTATTTTAAATAAATGTAATGTATGAATAAAGAATGTAATCAAAGTTAACTTGAATATTAATACTATTATAACAATGTTACATTGAATGTAGGTATAGCAATGGGATTTTTTATTTTGTAGATAGAATATAATTATTAATACCACTGGAAAGAGGATTAAAAAGTAATATACGTTTCATATTTTACTTTTTTGATATAATTAATAATAAAAAAGTTATGATCAAAAGAATATTATATTTTAATATTTGGTCACCGCAAGATAGCTGATTTTTTATTTCCAATTGGCTTACGCTGCCAGGCATTGAGTATTACCACTCTAGCTCTATCTAGCTCTATGTGCATAACCATATGTATAGAATGTAAACAAAGCTTATGTTATATTGACCCTACTTAAATTTGATTAATCATTGATGACTAATACATATGAAATCATAAAATTTGGATTTCATTAATTATTTTTTATAACACATCTACATAATATATATATACTAGCCGTACCCGACCCGGCGTTGCTCGGTTTTTGAATATTTGCCTATTATCTATTATTTATTAATTATAGATATATTATATACCTATTCATGATTATGCATTGCTATATATACAATAAAATAAATGTTAGCTAAAATACAAACAAAATATAGAAAAATATTTAAAAAATTAGTGGAAATATATTAAAAAATGCAACAAATATTACAAAATATGTTTTAATAAATGTCTAAAACCCAAACTTAAACCCAAACCGTACCCAAACCGGCGTTGCTCGGATATTGATTGTTTGCCTATCTATTATTTATTAATTATAGCTGTTCCTGATTCTTCATTGTTATATATACAATTAAATAAATGTTAGCTGAAATACAAACAAATGTAGAAAAATATTTTAATAATTAAAAAATTAGTAGAAAAATATTTCAAAAAATATATTAAAAAATACAATAAATATTTTGAATATTACAAAATATGTTTTAAAAAGATGTCGAAAACCCAAACCTAAACCCAAACCGTACCCGACCTGGCGTTGCTCGGTTTTTGATTTTTTGCCAATTATTATTTATTAATTATAGCTATTACTAATTCTGCATTGCTAAATATTTATATTTAATTTGTTCCTAACTATTATTTATATACAATAAAATAAATGTTAGATGACATACAAACAAATGTAGAAAAATATTTTAATATTTAAAAAATTAGTGGAAAAATATTTTAAAAAATATATTAAAAAATACAACTAATATTTCAATTATTATAAAATATGTTTTAAAAAAATGTCTAAAACCAAAACCCACACCGTCCTGACACGGCGTTGCTAGGTTTTTGATTGTTTTCCTATCTATTATTTATTAATTATAACAATTCCTGATTTTAAATTTTTTGCCTTACCCAACACGACGTTTCTCGGTTTTTAATTATTTGCCTATCAATTATTAATTATAGCTATTCCTAATTATGCATAGCTAATCTTTAATTTTTAGTCTTCTAACTAATATTTAATAAATCTAACTGTATCCGATGTATATCTAGCGTTGTTCTTTTTTAGATTTATTCGTAAAATATTTTGTAAAAATACAAAAAATAATTTAAAATATTATAAAATATATTTTTAAAAAGTGTCTAAAAATATTTTTTAAATATAAAAAATATTTCAACATATTAGTAGCCATACCCTACCCGGCGTTGCTAGGTTTTTTATTATTTGACTATTTTTATTAATTATAGCTATTCCTGATTATTCTAAAATATATAATTGCTAAAAAATACAAAAAATATTTAAAATATTATAAAATATGTTTTAAAAAAATGTCGAAAACTCAAACCTAAACCCAAATCCAAACAGTATCCGACTCGATATTTATCGGTTTTTGATTATTTGCCTATTTATTATTTATTAATTAGAGCTATTTCTGATCCTACATTTCTAGTATATACAATTAAATAAAGTTTATCTAAAATACAAACAAATGTGGAAACATATTTTTTTTAATATTTAAAAAATTAGTGACAAAATATTTCAAAAAATACAACAGATATTTCAAATAATCCAAAATATGTTGAAAACCTGAACCCAAACAGTTCAAAATCGTCGTTGCTCGTTTTTTTATTATTTGTCTATCTATCATTTATTAATTATAACTATTCCTTATTTGGAATTTCTTGCCGTACCCAACTTTGCTTTACTTGTTGTTTGATAGTTTACCTATCTATTATTTATTAATTATGGCTATTCAAAATTCTGCTTTTCATATACAATAACATAAATTGTTGCTAAAATTCAAACAAATTTATACAAATATTAATATCTCAAAAATTAGTGGAAAAATATTTCAAAAATATTTCACAAAATATTTTTAAAAATACAACACATATTTCCAATATTACAAAATATTACTTAAAAAATGTCGAAAACTCAAACTGCACCCTGCATTGCTCGATTTTTGATTTTTGATTGTTGTTGCCCATTTATTATTTATTAATTATAGCTATTTCTGATTCTGTATTTCTGTATTGCTACAAAATATATTTTTTATAAATTTTCTACAAATATTTTAAAAAGTATAATATTTATATCTTATAATATTTATATATTTATTATATAATTATAATATTTTAATTATATCTTAAAATAATAATATTTCAAAGATTAGTTGAAAAATATAAAAAAATATTTCAAAAAAATGTCCACAAAAATGTTTACAAATATTTCAAAAAAATTTTTAAAATATTTGAAAAAAAAATTTTTTAAATATTTCAAAAAATAGCCGTACCCGACCCGGCGTTGCTCGGTTTTGATTATTTTCCTATATATTATATATTAATTATAGCTATTCCTGATTCTTAATTGATATATATAATAAAATAAATGTTAGCTGACATACAAAACAAAGTAGAAAACATTTTCAAATAATATGTTAAAAAATACAACAAATATTTCAAATATTAAAAAATATGTTTTAAAAAAATGTCTAAAACCCAAACCTAAACCCAAACACAAACCGTACACTACCCTGCGTTGCTAGGTTTTTGATTATTTGCCTATTAATTGTAGCTATTCCTGATTATACTTAGCTAATATTTAATTGTTTTCTTCTAACTAATATTTACTAATTCTAACTGTAACCGATGTAGACTCAGCGTTGTTCGTTTTTAAGATTATTTGTAAAATATTTGGTAAGATTACAAATAATAATTTAAAATATTACAAAATATATTTTTAAAAAGTGTCTAAAAATATTTTAAGAAATATAAAAAATATTTCAACATATTAGTAGCCATACCTGATTTTTAATGCCTATTAATTTTTTTTATTAATTATAGCTATTCCTGATTATTCTAAAATTTATAATTGCTAAAAATTGCAAAAAAATATATAAAATATTACAAAATATGTTTTAAAAACAAACCATACCCGACCCGGCATTTCTTGGTTTTTGTTTGTTTGCCTATCTATTATTTATTATTTATTAATTAGGGCAATTTCTGATTCTATATTTCTAGTATATACAATTAAATAAAGTTTATTTAAAATACAAACAAATATAGAAAAATATTGTTTATAATATTTAAAAAATTAGTGAACAAATATTTCAAAAAATATTTTAAAAAATACAACAAATATTTCAAATATTACAAAATATGTTGAAAACCCAAACCCAAACCGTCCCAAAACGGCGTTGATCGGTTTTTAATTATATGCCTATCTATACTTTATTAATTATAACTATTCCTGATTTAGAATTTTTTGCCGAACCCAACCCGACGTTGCTCGTTTTTTTATTATTTGCCTATCAATTATTAATTATAGTTATTCCTAATTATGCATAGCTATTCTTTAATTGTTGTCTTCTAACTAATATTTAATAAATCTAACTGTATCCGATGTAGATCTAGCGTTGTTCTTTTTAAGACTTATTCGTAAAATATTTTGTAAAAATACAAAAATACAAAAATACTTTAAAATATTATAAAATATATTTTTAAAAAGTGTCTAAAAATATTTTTTAAATATAAAAAATATTTCAACATATTAGCTGTCATACCCTACCCGGCGTTGCTAGGTTTTTGATTGTTTGACTATTTATTTTTATTAATTATAGCTATTCCTGATTATTCTAAAATATATAATTGCTAACAAATACAAAAAATATTTAAAATATTACAAAATATGTTTTAAAAAAATGTCGAAAACTCAAACCTAAACCCAAATCCAAACAGTACTCGACTCGACATTTATCGGTTTTTGATTGTTTGCCTATTTATTATTTATTAATTAGAGCTATTCCTGATCCTACATTTCTAGTATATACAATTAAATACAATTAAACATATGTAGAAACATATTTTTTTTAATATTTAAAAAATTAGATAAAAAATATTTCAAAAAATACAACAGATATTTCAAATATTCCAAAATATGTTGAAAACCTAAACCCAAACAGTTCCAAATCGGCGTTGCTCGGTTTTTTATTATTTGCCTATCTATCATTTATTAATTAAACTATTCCTGATTTGGAATTTCTTGCCGTACCCAACTTTGCTTTACTCGTTGTTTGATAGCTTACCTATCTATTATTTATTATTTATGGCTATTCATGATTCTGCTTTTCATATACAATAACATAAATTGTTGCTAAAATTCAAACAAATTTATACAAATATTAATATCTCAAAAATTAGTGGAAAAATATTTCAAAAATATTTCAAATAATATTTAAAAAAATACAACACATATTTCCAATATTACAAAATAGTACTTAATAAATATCGAAAACCCAAACCGCACCCTGCGTTGATCGATTTTTGATTGTTTGCCTATCTATTATTTATTAATTATAGCTATTCCTGATTCTGTATTCCTAGTATACAACAAATATTTCCAAATATTACAAAATATATTTTTTATAAATGTTCTACAAATATTTTAAAAAGTATATTATTATATCTTATAATATTTATATATTTATTATATAATTATAATATTTTAATTATATCTTAAAATAATAATATTTCAACGAATAGTTGAAAAATATAAAAAATTATTTCAAATAATATTTTTTAAAATACAAAAAATATAAATAATATTACAAAATATATTTTAAAAAAATTTCAAAAAAATGTTTAAAAATATTTAAAAAAAACTTCAAAAATATTTCAAAAAATGTCAAAAATATTTCAAAAATATTTCAAAAAATTTCCAAAATTTCCAAAAATTTCAAAAAAAAATCAAAAAAAATTCAAAAAAATAGTTCGAAAAAATGTAAAAAAAATATTTCAAAAATGCGACGCCGAAGATTTTGGATGACAAAAAATCATTTTAATGGCAAAAAGTCAATTTTTCAGGTTTTTCTGGGGTACGCGGTATAAAATTCAAAAAATTTTCCGGACCAAGACCATACTGTTGCAAATTTATTAAGATCGGGTATAAAATATTTTCGCGACGTACCCCGGTTCTCGAGTTACCTCACCAGATACACACACACACACACACATATATATATATATAATTAAATAGACTTTCTTTTATATAATAGATATATATATATATATATATATATATATATATATATATATATATATATCTATTACACTAATATCAAAGATTTTCCAAAGGAAAGATATTGCACTTGTGTATATTTGTGTAACCTAATAATTCGATATGGCCATCTAGCGGTATTAGTCAGATAATAAGAATTTTCTATATGTATTGTAATTTATTAATTTCTTAATTAAAATATCACATGTTATAATATTTCATATACTATTTCGCCATCTAGTGTTAATGGTCAGATTCATTTTAAATTTACATTTTTAAAGGTACTAGAGATAGATAGGGAGTGCAATATCTTTCCTTTGGAAAATCTTTGCTAATATAATGAATATAGTAAAATAGTGTATTATAATGTCATTAATATGAAATTAAATAATTTATAAATGAAATAATATTCATTTTTAAATTTTGTTAAATTTATTTGTAAGATATTGGTTTTTAAATCATGCCATTCGATGTATAGATATAGTAAATACATTACTTCATATACAAAATATATTTAATGAATTCTATTGATTTTTTTTATAGATATACCAAAGATTTTCCGAAGGAAAGATATAACACTTACGCGAAATCGTGTAATTCGAATTTGTATACAAAATACCCTGGTGCCACCTATAGCGGGTTACTTTTAGGAACTATGCGTTGTTTATAATGTAAATTCGTATTTAACTATACACTTTTAAAATGTTAAATAATATGCTTTAAATTAATATTTGTATGATGAAAACTAAGTGTTCATTACTTATATATAACAAACAAATATGATATTTATGTTTTAAATGCTATAAGTATATATTTAGTAAGTAAAAGTTAATTTATATTGCATGTAATTTAATAGAGCAATGAAAACATTGTTGTATGCAAACAGAGCCGAACCTAAATTTATTTCAGTGATTTCGATACTACTGCTAGCAGCGGCAGGGGATATTACTAAATTACGTTGCATGCATAGGGAGTGTTATATCTTTGCTTCGCAAATCTTTGGATATACAGAGGAAATATAAATCTCTAACAATATGTAGCCTTTTTTACATTTCAATATAATTCATAATACATAAAAGAATAAATTATATTATTTATAATATTGTATAAAAAAGATACATTACAATTATTGTTTAAAATATAATTATAATATAGCTTCATATTATTTTCACATATATGTTATTTATTAATAGAAACAAATTTAGTAAGAATCTATAATAGTTGTATGATAGATACAATATCTGTGTGGTTAATTTGATATATGAAATACATATAAATAATTATTCTGTGTAAATCACATTTGAAATTTCACTATTTAAAAATCAATATGAAAAGTATAATTTATATATACTTGTTTTTCTAATATATTATATAATCAATAGCATAAAACAATACTTGTTTCTTATCTGATATTATGATAATATATATATATATATATGCTTTTTATGATATATTTCTATATAGATTTAATTTTTAACTATATCCCTCCCTCTCTATCTCTCTCTCTCTCTCTCTCTCTCTCTCTCTCTCTCTCTCTCTATCTCTCTCTCTCTCCCTCCCTCCCTCGCTCTCTCTCTCTCTCTACTTCCCTGATACCCTCACTCTCTCTCTCTAGAAACAAGAGCACATCTCAGACACAAGAGCCCCACTACACACTGATACAGGAACCACTAGAGGGACATCCTGATTACATCATCGCTGAAGTACAGTTTCCTAATGTGGTTTGTATCGTGAGGGGAGGTGGGGGGTTGAGGTGACAGCTTATATAGGAAGGGAGGTTATCATTTGTATAGGGGGGATGGAAGGTGATGGGTTGTATAGGGGGGGGGGTAGAGGTGACAGCTTATATAGGAGGGGAGGTTATCATTTGTATAGGGGGATGGAAGGTGATGGGTTGTACAGGGTGGGGTAGGTGTTTATATCGGGTGGAATGTGAGAGTTGGGTGATCCACCAGGGCTATAGTATAGCTTATAATAATGAAGTCATCACCATCACCATCACCATCACCATCATCATCACTACCATCACCATCATCATCACCAGCACTGTCAGTATATGATACCAGCCGCATGTATGCCTGCCTCTATCAGTAATCTATGTTACAGGAAATTGTTATTGTAAATAAAGCAATAGACTATAATTGTAATAGTATAGTTATTAATATTACAAACTATAGCTTATGAATAAATACATTGCTAAATATTAGGGGCGCTGGAATGATATTGAATGTGGGGAGGACCAACCAATAAAAATAAATTTTGTGGTACAAGTAGGGGGGGGACCAATACATAGGAGGTCCCCCTAGATTTTAAAGTGGGGGAATATGTCCCCCCGCCCCCACTGTTGCAGCACCTCTACTAACTATACCGTTATCATATTTAGTTTGTAAGATTTTTAAAACATTTATTATCTAATTATTTACAATATTTATAAAAATGTAAATGAAAATATAATTAAATTTAAAAAATTAAACATTAACCATTGAAAACCATTAACAAAAATATATATATTTAATTCAAATTCATACAATGCATATTAATATTACACATATCATTTTAAACATTATCAGTATCTTTAACATTACCACACTATATATATATATATATATATATATATATATACCTAGATACACTTATCCATAAGCGATCTCCATAATGTTAAATATTATCCTAGCATTATCCTTAGCTATCTCCGTAATTTTAAATATTGTCCTAGCATTATCCTTAGCTATCTACGTAATGTTAAATATTGTCCTAATACAATCATAGGTTAATTTATTTTCTCAGTTCAACTTGAACCTATAATACTGGTGTAATTTCCTCATCATCGCATTATCGCTAGACTAATATCTTTACATTAAATATATACGTATGGGTATGTGTGTGTTACTGGTATTAATATCTCAACTATATTTGTCCCTATGTTAACAGTAGTATATTATGTATTTCACTATTTATATTCATATCCGCTATTTATATTGCGAACAATGTATATATATATATATATATATATATGGCTATTTTAATAAATAAATATTATTAAATTAAAATTATAATATCTAATATAGTGATCTCAATATTCTATAATTTTATTTCTATAACGTATTTTATCGTTAGTAAATATGTATACTTTATACTTTAGATTATATATTTCGACTATATATTTGTTTGCATAAATTACCAATCAATCAATCATTACCTTACCTTACCTCTGTGTAACAACCTCAATCAGCTAGTAGTAATATTAGTATGTGATATTAAACATCCCCGCCACCCCCTCCCCACAGCAAACAGCAGACGGTCTATCTCTTCAAATCGGTGAAGATCGTATCCTTGTCACCACAAGGTCGAATCTCTACGAACTCGACCTCTATTTACCCTTTGACCTAGTTACTTCGGAGTGTGGAGCTCAATTCAATAGAAATACAAAAGTTTGTACGATTGTCGATGTTTAATTGATGTTCTTATGTGTATAGAGTTGTATTTAATTATATAGAAATATATATATATATATATATATATATATATGTGTATTATTTACTAATTGCATTACAATGTACTAATTGTTTTTCGATTTACACTGTGATATTAAAATACGAAAATATAATTACTTAAATTACTGCATATGATGTGGGGTTACCCCAATGATCTATACTAGAGCCACTACTATGAATGCTATACATTAATGACATATATGATGTAATGGGAATACCCATATAATTGTGCGTCCGTATGTCCAACATTTCACGATTCAAATACCGATACGGGGACATATTTTAAATTTAAAACAAAATTACAATTATAGAAATGGTATAACGATACTAATATAAACGATGTCAATGATTATAATCTACATACTATAATGCACCTATGATCAATGCTTGTAATTGAATTCTCTCTAGGAGTTAGTCGTTCTGATACACTACATTTTACTAGGCCTGTCAATCAATTATATTATAATCCTATTTATTTATTATAAATCAGTAGATGTATTTTATTAGATTGTTTTCATATACACTTGAAAACATAATGATTATTTATGTAATTTGCCGTCCCACTTTCAATCATTAAAAAGGCATAGACGAACATGGCAATACGGCACATATGTTTATTCATTACTAAAGTGTACTTAACTTACTGACCAAGCAGATGTATACACTTCTGCAGTTGTTTATACTAATATATGATGTTAATTTAAAAGATATGTTATATTTGATCTTAATCTGAAGCCCCGAGGAAATAATAACATAAATAATTATATATTTCATACAAAAAAAATTTACAATTTAAAACTTCATATAAATATTTATTATTATTATTATTATTATTATTATTATTATTATTATTATATATATAGTTGTGGTTATTTATACTTTACAGTGGTCTTAATATTCACATTACTAAATGACTAGATTCTATTATTAATATAACACCTTATTGTATTATATACAATTATTAACCCAATGTAATATTTGATAATATCCCATAGGTTCTGACCTTAACTCTACCAGTGGTGTCCGTATGAACATGTTATAGTGATATAGTGCGGTTAATACATGCCGTCATGATACTTATATTTATTAGTTATTAAAGTTATTAATAATAATTCTTATATTAATTCATTGATTTATACATAGTTATCAATAAATATGAATAATCATTTTTCATCAGATTTATTTTCTTATAATTTATTAATATAGAGAGATATTTTACATAATATACCCATGCACAACATTTGTTATATATTATCAGTGATGGTCAGGTTCGGTTAAGAAAGAGAGGATAGAGTAACGAATGGAGGATGGGGATCGGGAAAAGGATCGGCGCCCATCGTTGCATATACGATACTCTAATATTATTATAATTTATTTATAAGAATATATTAACAACATTTTAGTATTTCATTATTACATTGGTATGCTATTGTATTGATTATTATTTTGTAATGGTATCCAAGGTATTGCAAGACCACATGGTATTTAAATAATAATTGTTATTTTGACCATAATAGAATTTAATCAATTGAGATCATATAAGTAAATCACTGACTTTGACTCAATGTACATTGTACATTGTAAGTTGTACAATGATTAGATATTTGTATTAAATTCAATGCATTTATATAAATAAATTATATATTAATTTACCATATCATATAGTCTATAATAAAGATATATTATTAATTATTAAGTATTTATTATTGAAATATAATACAATATATTAATAACACATATTATTTACAATTATTAACAATTAATAATACATAGGTATTATATACATATGTATTGTTCGAATTATAAAATAAAATCGTATTAATTAAATATATAAATAATATTGGGATCGGGTAATTAACTTAGCATCGGGATCGGGAAAAGGATCGCATAAGAGAATAAATAGAGGATCGTGATCGGGATTGCTGATCCAAGAAAAAAATGAACAGGCCCATCACTGTATATTATATGTATTATGTTTTATTATATTTTTATTTCAATAACGCATGTTATCGTCGGAAAATATTTCAACTTTATTCTTTCGGCTAAAATAAACAACATAAATGTAGCAGCTCAGTTTATGCTTAACCCGAATTCCTTTAACACCATATATTATCTCTGATGTTCTATTTTGATGACAACACCATGTATATACTCCCCTTGCCTTTGCAGACATGTAATGTGTCTACTAAGTTTTCAGTATAGGTTTATCTACTTGAAATTAATATAATAATTAAATATATATATAATGTATATGTATGTATGTGTGAATGATTTAAAATAACTCGGAAACTGTTTTATATCATATTTATTATTACTGACAATTTATATGTATTAAACCACATAATAGCGTAATACCTGTTTATATACATATATATATATATATATATATTTATACATGGAATGGGTCATAATAATAATAATTAATATTATTATAGAATAAGAAATGTTTATACAATATGCATATTGTGTTTAATATCAATATTCCACATGTGGTATATATTTGCCTGGGTGTGAGTAATGCGTCGTTAAGTTAACTTCTCTGTTTAGAGGTCATATCTCCGATTTAGAGGTCACCTCTAGATGAATTTCTCAGTCCTACCCTCGCCGATACAGTCTATAGAACAGTTGTGCTGCTGCCTCATCCGCCTCGCAGCATCCTCATCGTCCTCATCTGCCCCCATGTAGGTAATGTCGGCCATTGTGGTATTGTTCTGCTGGTGATAGTCCGTCGTGTGGCTGGTGTAGTCAGGGAGACTGGTGTCCTGTGCGTGGTGGTAGTGAAGAGGTGTTGTTTATACAGTGTTATACATTGTTATTGTTGTTGTTATACAGTGTTATACATAGTTATAAAGTGTTATACATAGTTATACATAGTTATACAGTGTTTTACATAGTTATACAGTATTATATATAGTTATACAGTGTTATTGTTATTGTTATTTTTATTTGGTGGAGTCCTTCATCCCATCCACGAACTTAGATGACGTTTTTACTTATAACCATATATGGCTCTATAGAGTTTATAGTCTATAGTCATTATAATGTCCCTTCGAAGCTGCTCGCATGTTAAGGCATCCATGGTTTTTAACGATATTTTTTTTAGCCGATCATTTATGTATACACAATTATATAAGATCACTTCTAAATAATATTTTAAGACCCGTTTAAAACAATTAATTAATAGTGCGGACGAGGCTCGAACCCGTGTCCTAGGAGAGAAAGTAGCTACTGCCTGTGTGTCTGACGCCTTATAGGGTTAACACATCAACTCCATTTTTAATTCTATGTGCGTAAATGCGGTTGCATGTGTTTTTTTCATGCATGAAATATTCTCTTTTTCTGCGTAAATTTTGAATAGTCATTCACACCGATTCCGTATATTTTCATGCGTTTTTCAATGCAAACTAGTATTGCCCCCTATATTAATATATAAAAATAAATATATAAATCTATCAAACATTATTTTAACATTATTCTCTACATTATACTTTACATTACAAAGTTTTATTGTGTACTTAAAATTAACAAATGTATATAGCCCAAATAAACTGAATTCATTCATATATACTCTTGTATAATATTAATTAGTATTATCAAACCAACAATCAGTATGTGCCTGGAAAGTAGTAAATGATATAACTGGCAGGAAAAAGAACAATAAAGCTAAGATAAAAGCAACAAGTGGTGAAGAAAGAATTAAGTTATGGCACAATCATTTCAAAGATCTTTTAGGAAAACCACCTGAATCAAAAACATCAACTATAACAAATATTTCAAATTTGTGAATATAGAAACTGGAATCTTTACGAAATATGAACTAGAAAAGGCTATAAAAAGTATCAAAAATGGAAAAGCATGCGGGTTAGATGAAATTCCTGTGGAAATCTGGAAAATACCCAAATTTCAAGAAATCTTACTATTCTCCTGCAATGAAGTATACGAGCAAAACACTATCAGTATATGGAATAAAGGCTGTATAATACCGCTACCGAAGAAAGGAGATTTAACTTCTACAAACAACTATCGTGGTATCACTCTAACATGTATAGCTGCAAAGATATATAATCTAATGTTTTAAATAGAATAAGACCTGAAGTATATAAGATATTAAGAAAAAACCAAAATGGTTTTAGAACTAATAGATCTACTACTGGCCAAATACTCACGGTTAGAAGTATCATTGAAGGCGTAAACGAAAAGAATCTAACAGCTACACTCCTTTTTATTGATTTCTCCAAAGCTTTCGATTCCATACATCGAGGAAAGATGGCAGAGATTCTTAAAGCATATGGAATACCTGAAAATATCATAAATGCAATTATGATAGCTTATAAAGATACTAAATCAATTGTGAGATCAGATGATGGCGATACGGAATTTATAAATATAACAGGAGGTGTGTTACAAGGTGATACACTATCACCATTTCTTTTTATAATATGTCTTGACTATGTCTTGAAAATGTCACTTGATCGAGATAATGTTCTTGGTTTTACCCTCTCTGAGAGAAAAAGCAGAAGACATTCAGCAATAAAAATAACAGATGTAGATTATGCAGATGATCTAGCTATAGTAACTGATAAAACGAGCGAAGCTACAATTCTTCTACATAAAATTGAAAATACGGTAAAAGAGATTGGTTTGAATATAAATGCAGGTAAGACCGAATTCATAAGCATAAATCAAGGAGAAAATGAAAAAATAAAAAGCCTAAATGGCAAGGACATTAAAAAGGTATCCGATTTTAAGTATCTTGGAAGCTATATTCAATCAACAGAAAAGGATATGAATATAATACTGGCTAAAAGCTGGGTAGTATAAGATGAACGCTATTTGGAAATCTAGGTTACCGGATAGAATTAAAAGAAATTTCTTCAGAGCAACATTTGAGTCGGTATTGGTATATGGATCTGTAAGTTGGACACTCACAAAAGCTCTGGAAAAAAGACTAAGTGGAAACTATACTCGCATGTTACGGGCAATACTAAACATGTCTTAGAAGGACTATCCTACCAATAAAGAAATATATGCAAATATACCGGATATATGCACGTCGATACGACAGCAAAGACTTCGTTTTTCTGGTCACTGTTGGAGAAATAAGTGCGAAATGGCATCAGATACTATTCTATGGCAACCTACCCATGGTGAGAGAAAAAGAGGACGGCCGCGAAGAACATACGTTGATCAACTCATGGATGATACACTGTGTAATGTAAATGAACTGAAAACTGCGATGGACGATAAAGATGAATGGAAGAAGAGAATCAAAAACTGCCGAGCAAGCTCGACCTGGTAAGGTAAGGTAAGTATAGTATTAATTAGTATAGTATTAATTATTATTGTATTAATTAGTATAGTATTAATTGGTATAGTATTAATTAGTATAATATTCATTAGTATAATATTAATTAGTATAGTATTAATTAATATAATATGAATCAGTATACTATTAATAGGATATTATTAATTAGTATAGTATTAATTAATATTATACTAATTAATATATTATTTAAAGTTTAAAGTTATATGATTAAAGTTAATATTAGCTGCATGAACTTATTTTCATGCAAATAACTAGAACATTTCCTAATTTCCACGCACTGCGTAGAAATAGAAAAACGCATGCATTTGACAAATTCTATGCACGAAAAAAACGCACGCAACCGAATTTACGTACATAGAATTAAAAACGGAGATGATGTGGTAACCCTATTAGCCACTGAGCTACACAGGCAGTTTATATATATATATATATATATATATATATATATATTGATAATTATATAGCATATACTCTTAATTAGTAGAGTTAAGGGACATCGAGGATTAGGATCCATAGATATATTAGCACATCTTAAGTTCAGCATAAATAGTGTAGGGATAATATTATTAAATATTATACTATTCAAGGGCTGATAGCACAACTTTACATATATTACTACGTAAATTACATCACGAATATTATACCTTAAATATTACTACGTAAATAAACAAATGCATTTAGTTTAGATGTTATGATATTGTTAAGATACGGAGAAGTGTAATGTTAAATGTAATGTGATAACTAGAACTAGATTAGTAATAATAATAGTTAGTGAAATCTCATGTGTATATATATATTGAATATAATACAAATGGACCCCTCAAGAAGTAATAGACTTATACATAAGTGTGGGGGCCCTGGAAAATATCCCCTGAAGTCTATAGTCGTTAGTGATGTATAGACAATATTGTGGCTACCATTACAGACACATAGCGCTGCGACTGTCACTATAGTTAACATTAGCTCTCACTATATCTGTCACTATATCTGTAATTAATGCTAACATTATAGCTGCCATTTCAACTGTAATTATTGATATAGCCATGGATGTTAGTTTACTAAATATATACATTTATTTAAAAATAATTTTTTTTAGTAAATAAAAATTAAGGTTATTGAGAGCATATGATTAACATTAAAATATGTAAACTGCCGCTGTTACTATAGCTGCCAATTTAGATGTCACTATACTTAGCTGTCACTATAAATGTCACTGTATATACTACTATACGTATATGTCACTATACCTGCCACTATACTTATATGTCACCATATCTGCCACTATACTTAACTGTCACTTTACTCAGCTGTCACAATATATGCCATCATATTTAGCTGTCACTACGACAGTCACACGTATACACAATAGATGTCACTCACTAACCTCAGCTATAGGTGACAGGGGCACTGAGACTGGTCTAGGTTGACCGTAGTAACTTCCTCCGTGATGGACATGTGTCCTTCTAGTCTGTAACACGTGATAGTGTGTTAAGGTCGCGATGTATTCGCTATTAAGATGACTTTCAGATAGTTGAGAAACACCCAACATTTATAATTTATTCTAGGGATTCTTGGGATTACCTCTGGTTCCGGGTTTTTTTTAAATTGTTCCTCGTAATATAATAAAATTAAATATTTTAAATGAATCTTATTTTTGAGATATATGATTAGTTAGTGTCACTAAATAATTATTATTATACATAAATTGATATAATTTTAGAAGAGAAATAAACACAATTATTCAATAATAGGAATAGGAACCTACAATTAAAAAAAATGTAGACCCAATTTTCCTAACTTGTTCTCAATACCTACAACTCTTGCCATTCCTGTTAACAATCGATAACAAAGTAATACTTTATATTAATAGTTATATGATATAACATATATCCGATTATGTATCAGATAGTGAATTGTTAGCGTGAACTTTACTATTATAATAAGCAATATTGTTCAGTGTTGCGACACATAGAGCGAGTGCTATTAGCACATCGACCTACTATCTTAAAGTGTAAGTATTGACATAAATATGGATGAAATTGAGATTGTGCAAATATAATTAAATTGTATATAAAGTGTAATTTCTATATATATATATATATATATAAATAATATTTATTTATTGAATCACACATATAATAATAGCGGATACAAATGGACCCCTCAAGAAGTCATAGACTTGTACATGTTATAAATAAATGTGAGGAGCCCCGGACAATACAAAACAAATAGTAACATTTTTTGTCTTATTTTTTTTTCTTGTGTTTTGATTTATTGTTTATTAAATTCTTGATAAACACAAGAGAAAAACAAGAACTATCTGGAGTCGAACCCGGGACCTCTCGCTTACTACAGTAACAGTACTACAGTAGCTATAGCTTTTGGTTGTCCCACTGAGCCATCGACCCCAGACAATATATATATATATATATATATATATATACAATATATATATATATATATATATATTACATTTTATATCGATACATTTATATTTTCTTGAGAAGGTTTTAAGTTGAATTTTTTTTCATAAATTTAAAAACGTAATAAAACATCAGTTTATTGGATATATCAGTGATATTTTGAATAATTAAAAAATAAAACATACATTTTTAGACTATTTATATAATTATGAATATGTTATTCATTACACATTTTTTGTGTAGGATTTATAGTTTATGAGATACCGAGAGTGTCCGTATTAGGGCACTGTCAGTATTCGGGCACTTTCCCCTACTTTTGTATATATGATACATGTATACGAGGAATATGAACAAGACACATTTCTAATCTATTCCCCGTCTATCGGTTTACAGTGACGAACCATCAGTAAATTACGTGCATTTGTTCGGTTACGTTACCCTACTAACCGGAGTACCCTGCTGTAGCTGATCCGCTTGTCCCGTCGCATACACCACCGCCTGTGTTAGTGAGTGGGCAATGAAACACCCCGCCATAACGATTGACCCAGTCATTAATTAACTTTTTATAACGCTCGATATTAAATGATAATAGGATATCTTTAGATAACATAACTAGGCTATATATCGATAATATACGTTACCACGTGACCAAATTAGGTAACAGTAATATCCTCATAATAGCAGCATAATAGCATCACATGTTTACATTTCGATATTATGAGTTTATTATGATGCTATTATGAGGAAATTACTTTTAGATGGTGTTTACGATCAGGGGTGTTGGAACGATTTTGTATGCAGGGGGGACCAACCAATCAAAATACATTTCGTTGTTAAAGTGGTGGGGGGGGGTCAATACATAGGAGGTCCGCCTAGATTTTAAATTTGGTTTTAAACCACCCCCCTGTTGCAGCGCCCCTTTTTACGATGGAGTTGAGGTTAACCGTAGCCATGTTGGGTTTACAGCAGATACTCTTGCAGGAAACGATCGCCAGGTAAAGAGTGCACGCCATCACTAACAGTAGACTCGCCATTATCGTGTAGAACAAGGTGACCTGCAGGCGGGGTTACGTCACTGAATAGGTGTTACGTCATTTTTACGAGAGGTCGTGACCTCAGCACGGTAAACAACAACAGAGTTTACTGAAATTCTACTTATTTTAATTTGCGCATTTTTTTCATTTATTTGTTGCGACGTGAATACAATATAATAAAATAGTCCGTTGCGCTATATCTGCGTGTAGTAAATAATGCGATAGTTAGTGCACGATGAGTAATAATATCACTTATGCATTAGTGTTATGTTAATATAGAGTATAGTCACATACTAATTTAATATTTTCTATATATAGAGGATTAGTATGAGCAGTTCTCATTGAGAATATTAGTGAGCTAATATGCAGATCGTATTATGTACACACATACACACACACACACACATACACACATACATATATAGTGTAGTAACACCACCAGCTAGGAATCCTATGTATATAGGATCCTATAGGATATATGCGTCGGTGAAAATTATGAATTACTAGAATTATAATTAGAATTAATTTAAATACTAATTAGAAAATACGCCACCCCTATCATATAATGCTAATTAGCGCTAATTTGATATTATATACATTTGGTTAAATGGGAATTTAGTTATACTACACTGGTGATTATTATGTCATGTTCATACGTCGAATATCTACGACGATAAATATATAAATCGTCGTACATGTACTTCTATTGAAGTAGACCTACTCTTCAATGTAATACGACGCGATGAAAACCTAGTCGTAGATTCTAATCCTCGACGATATTACCAAGGACATGTCCTTGATATTACTACCGTGTAACCACGCCCCTTATAGAACACCCGCACATGCGCGCGAGTATCACTAACGTAACGGTGCTGCGTGATGTCCTTAGAGATCATCACCACGACGACGAAGAATAACAATGCCAGCACTGTCGACACGGAAGACAATACCGACATCCACGTTACCTACTGGACAACAATACCACCCTTTACATCACGGTAGGGGCGTTATGTAATATACTATAGGGCTATGCCTACGATAGGTATACCCATATAGATGAATATTTATTCGATATATATATATATATATATATATATATATATATATATATATATATATATATATATAGTTTAATGATAATGATAATAAATAATAACTATATTTATAGAAACCATTAGTATTCCAAACATTCAATTTTATTTTATTATATTTAAGTAGATATATATATATATATATATATATATATAAATATATATAGGTAGTAGTAGTAAAAGTAGCAGTAGTAGTAATAGTAGTAGTAGGTATATATACCGTTGCTTTGCTGGTTCTTTTCGATGTATATACTGCACTTATCCCAGTGGTGATAAACTATATAAATAAGAAGTATAATATTATTAAATTAGTATATAGTATATTGTAATTAGTTTCTATATGCCTACCTATGTTAATAACATATGTTATAATTATATAGCCTGATGTATTACGGGAACAATGCGCTGTTCAGAGCGGGAGATGATCAAAAAGGACGAGTTGAGGGTTAAAGGTTACATTTGAAATACGAGTTAATAGTATATACATATATTTTGTATAGATATTTGTGGGTTATTTGGTTTAATTGGTTTAGTTTTGTCCTGTTTGTTTTTTTTAGCTGCATTACATCCCAAAATGAGCCTATACAATTTATTTCGGATTTAAGATTTAACAATTTCGCCCCAACTCGTCCTTTTTGATCGTAATCCTTCAGAGCCACTATTAAATATAGAGAGACACTCCAAACGATGAGATGCCTTCAGCAATTATATATTCGTGTGGATAGCAAACGAAGGCTAATCTTACGCATTTAAGTCATATATATATATGTAAACTAATATCGAATACAGATATTATATAAATAATTACTATGGGAAAAAATGTTGTTCGAAAAGAAATATGTTTAATTTATTTGTATAGGTGAACATAAAGAGTTTTTAAATATTAAAGGAAGGTGTAGTGTGTTCCATCGAATGGTATGGCAGAACTACATTTTTGTCATTTTTGTCATAAATTTGAGAAGCGTGATATTTTCCTTTATTCATAAGAGTTTCTTAATTATTGAGTAAAGTAGTTTATAGTATTTTGAACAATATTTAAGTTTATTATTAAAGTAGTCTATTTTAGTAGATTTCAGTTCATTCTTGTATATATATATGTTTTTGTTGTAGTTAAATTAATTTTAAGTGAGATGGTGATTTTATAAAAGGTGTACAATATTTTATAAATCAAACTTTTAATTTTTTTAAATTTAGAGTTCATTTATGGCGTTTCTTTGTGTAGAGTATTTTGTTCCATGTATGTATATATGTATGTATATGTATGAATGTATAAATGTGTGTTTATATCTATATATTTATGTAGGTGTATGTATAAGTATATATATAAATATATATATATATATATATATATATATATATATATATATATATATATGTATAAATATATATTATCAGATATATAAATGAGCATAGAGCCAGAAATAATATTTATTTATACACGCATTATATAAATATAATACTTTAACGTTTCAATACTAACGAATAAATTAAATATGCCCGGAATTATCAAAGATAGTATAAAATTAGCGATATCAATGCCATCGGAACTGTTCTGCAATTCAGGATTATTAATTATTAATTTCTAATCATATATTTTTTCGAAGGGGACAGAAGGGATTAGTGGTAATTTACATTTACGCGAAAATGGTTATAGATATAAAAAAACTATATACAAGATATGTCAACAATTACAATATATACAACAATGCGTAATTTGTTTTCAAAAATAATTAATCAATATATTACATACTATTTTAAACCCCCTCCTAATTATATACCAATACTAATAATATATTATAAGTAGCGCCACCTGTCTACGAGTACTAAACCAGGAACGGAGATTGCAGGACAATGAAACATATCATGCACAGTAGAGCCATCGAGATTATAACAACGCCCAATATCAGGGACACCCCACGTTTATATGTCATCTTATTATCGTCCACACGTGGTGTTGGTATCTGTGTGGTAGTGTAAAAAGTCACACACACACATATATATATATATATATATATATATATATATATATATATATATATATATATTATATAATATTATATTACATTACAGACAAATTAATACATACATAACAGCACGAAAGTCGTAATATTATGATATATATATATATCATATATTATATTATAACATATTATTTAATGGAGTTTAAAAAGTATAAACCCTGACGTATATGAATATATGACATGGAAATATACATATATATATATATATATATATATATATATATATATATACGACGTATACATCCGGCAGATGTCACTAACCTGAATACTGATGGTTGGCTCACGATTAACCTCCATGTTGACAGGTGGTCAGCTATTACAATAGGTGTACTGTATTTATTATATCAGATTATATTATATGTGTAAGGTGTAAGTGTAACTTATATATATATATATATATATATATATATATATATATATATATATATATATATATATATATATATATATATATATTAATGTGTATATATTTAATTAAATTGAAAACTTATTTCAAACCTATATAGGGGAAAGTAATAGATAAAGATACATCATCCAAAAGATAACGGGGGACCCCCGTCGGGGGTGACCGACAAATATGGACACAGTACGTATTCGGTACCCATATCCGAATATGGATATCCTGTGTTATAATACGGACACCATATATACCACTAGATAAACTATATATTATTGAATAACCAATCAGATAAATTAAAATTAAATTATTTATAAATAATTTTATAACTTAATGAATATTTGAAAACAAATATAGAAATTATATATATATATAATTTTTAGAATGCTTTATTTTTAAATAATATAGTCTCATATTTTATATCGATACATTTGTATATTCTTCAGAAGGTTTTAAGTTGAATTTTTTTTTCATAAATTTAAAAACGTAATAAAAAATCCGTTTATTGAATATATCAGCAATATTTTGAATAATTAAAAAATAAAACATACATTTTTAGACTATTTATATAATTATGAATATTTTATACATTAAACATTTTTGTGTAGGATTTATGGTTTCTGAGATACCGAGAGTGTCCGTATATGGTTACTTTCCCATAATACCTATTTATATATTGTAATATGCTTAACTTAACTACACTTATTTCGAACCAAATCGTTTATTTTGCTTATTTATAGGTTCTTTGCGCTATACACCAGCGAGAGCTCACGATATAGCGTATAATTATAATCTCGGTGTTTTTAAATAAAATAATTAATTATTTATATATATATATACATATTATATATGATAGAATCATATGGGGTATGGCATTATACATATATTAAAAAAAGTGAAAGGCCTTAAGATATTATACTATTATATAACAATTAATCGTTATCCGTAATTTATCGTCGAGCACTACACCAAGAAGTACTTTAATAGATTCTCTACAATAAAATATATGTCTATATATTTTATAATTTCAATGTGTTTTATGGAATACAAAAATAGGTCCTCTCAATTCAAAGCAGGTTCCCGCACTGTGTGATATTTAGATTATTTCATAGTAGTATTATTAACTATATATATATATATATATATATATATATATATATATATATATATATATATATATATATATATATATATATATATATATAATACATAACATTAATAGATTAAAACGACTACAGTAGTACTAGAGATAGTAATACTAGTAGTAGAGGTACAAGTAATAGTAGTATTTTTAACAAATATCTCAACATTAATGCATTAATATCATATTTAAGCCAATGATATATAAATGTACTGTAATTTACATGAAAATTCCAACTTATTCAAAAATGACGTCTATAGGTATATACATAACTATAGAAGATATTAGAAATGGGTTTTCCACAAATTCTATAATCATTGACCCACTGCAATCCGATGAACACATCGTAATTCATATCAATCACATACCCATATCAACAATAACAATATTAATACTATTTATACCCATCGCCATATATGCATACATGGATATAGGTACATATATACGTATGATAACAAATCGATATACAAATTAATAATAAACAAACATTCTCCCGATATTCTACATACATTACTGAATCAGTCAACCGCACATTACATAATATATATACATATAGGGGAAAGTCCCCGATTACCGACACCTAAATTATTATTTGTAATAACTTATTCAATATTAAATATATGTATTTGAAATTTTGTTAATAGGGTTATATTATGGTAATGAATAAGGTGGCTATTTTAAATGTTTGATATAATTATATTTACAAGAATAAACAGGGGGGTCGGTAATCGGATACCTGTTCCTAATATCGACCCCCTTCCCCTATTACCGACCCCCTAAAATAACCGTGGTATACATACTTTTAGTATTATAATATCCAATCAACATAGTAGATATTCATAAATATAATTAATTATAACATGCACGCAATTATTGTTATTGAATTTATGTTTTAATAGTAATATTAAATTTAAATTTAAACTTTATAGTAATTATATTAAAATAGTGTATATTATTATTTAATATTTAGTTATTAATCAGTTTGTATATAATCGAATGGAATCATGAATCCTTAATCTATATCAATGATACACAATCAACTTATGACATATTTTAAAGTAAAATACTGATCTATTTTGATTGGATATTATAAATCACATGGGGGTCGGTATTAGGGTAATTTAGGGGGTCGGTATTAGGACAATCATATGGTTTGCTATAATTAAGATATTTTGATTAATAGTTATTTAAATTGAATTATTTTTATAATAGTTATAACAATTGTATTGATCTACAATATTATTTGCAGTATTAAGCTTTCTTTTAATTAATAAAGTATTTAAAATGATTTAAAAAAAGTTATTATTCAAATATTTAAAAAGTAAAAACAGAATATTACATTTTATCAAATAATAATTGTAGGATTAAATATTTGTTAAAACAAAAAACTTATTCATATTTATCATTAAATTACTAACAGTTCGTGTATATATTATTGTTTTATATCTCTTATAGTTACTGAGATACGAGAGGGGGTCGGTATTAGGAGGGGGTCGGTAATCGGGGACTTTCCCCTATATATATATATATATATATATATATATATATAGTATAATATGCTCGTATAATATAATAATATATAATAACCGTATATATATATATATAGGTTTAATAGGATATTCCATAAAAACTGAAATTTTCACAAATACTGTTAAGTTAACAGTATTAACATCCCCACTGCTACCAGGCATCGACTACTGCAACTCCTTACTAATAATACTTCAAACACTACTTCCCCTCAACACGCAACGTCAGTGTGTATGCGTATATCCAATGTAAAACACTATCATTCAAAAGTAATGAGTTATAAGTATACTGATGACTCACTACATCAAACGATTAGTATAAGTATTATACTATCGATTAGTTTATCCAACTACGCATACACTGATATAGACAATGGTCTAAAAAGTGCACTAACACATTTGAACTGAATCTCCATAACTATATGAACCTCTCACGTAAACAATAAACTACATTCTCATATATATATATATATATATATATATATATAAATATATATATATATATATATATATATTATATATGCCCCTAAACTATAGAACAATATTCACTATTGTATTAGATCTACCTATTTAATCTCTTACTATAGTATATATATATATTTACTATATATAATATATTGGAATAAACTTAAACTACGCTCCACTCAATCCACAACCTCTTTTAAATATCTATTAAAAACATATCTATTTACTATTGCTTTTCCCTGATCATTTTTTTTATCACTATTTATCAATATCTACAATTTTATTTACAATTTATATTAATGTTGAGTACTTTCTTTATTCCTATTTATATTATTATTAGTTTATTATTTTCGTTTATGTTCCGTTATATTGTTTTTGTTTGTTTTTACTTTAGACGCTTGATTGCTATGACACAAAGAGTCTTTAAAATAAATAGAATTGAATTGAATTGAATATATATATAGTAATCATTCAACAATTTATCGTAGATGGAATTGTGTTATATAGGTTCTATGTAAGGTTACTTGCTTGTAATAAAATAATACCAGTAATGTAATATATATATATATATATATATATATATATATATATATATATATATATATATATATATACATATATAATAATAATTATTATTATTATGTTTTATAAGTTTTTTTATTTATAATAAAATATATATATTCCCTATATACATATTAATACATATATAATAGTATATATATTAAATATATTTAATATTCAATCATATATAATATTAACAGTTAGTATATTTATATAAACATAAATGCATTTATTAGTATACATTTATTTATATTATAAGGTATATATATATGTATATATTTATATTAGATAATAATATGCACTAACCTTAGATAAGTAATTAATATTAAAGTAAGTTCTCGTCTGCTAATAAATTAGTAATTACATAAATACATATATTAACATTTAAAATTGATAATATATTATAGATTAAAAGTATGATTATGTATTTATACCGATACAAACATTTAACATGTATTTTATATACCAATATATACTAATTAAATATAAAACTACATATACGAAATGTACAGTGTTCGTTCTACATTTGTTTAGATGAAATTTTCAATTTTTGAAATGCCAAATTCTATTCGCAAATTATTGCATTTCTATACAACGAACACACTAGAATATATATAGTATACTATAATGTACACCTAACTACAACGAATATACAGTGACGAATACGGTAATGAAGAGGCTGCTACTAGATACAGACTGATAGAATCTCAACCATCTACAACTTATCAGTTGTATCACACACGCCGAGGCGATGGCATTGAAGGATGAGTCATAAATTATCGGTTTCTATTTTTAGATCATCGTTAAAATATTCTTAATAAATCTACGTATGGGTTATCGCCTGCGTTAAAGTATATGACCTAGATATTAAAGTGAAATAAATTAGGGCCGCGGCAATAAACACTAGTGAATTACTTAACTATATAATTAATTAAAGTAATTATGTAATTATCAGTAATCCGATAGTTCGTTGTAATTAATATAGTAATATATAACCGCATACTACACACGCTCATACGTATACATGGTATACTACAAAGTATACACTATAATGTATACTATACACTGTATACTATACACCTACATTATTAGAATATCGTTATTATATGTATTGGAATATACTCTAAACGTATATTATTTAAAGTATATAAAGTATATTATTTAAATAAATGTTGGTTTGAAAATAGTAATAAGCCGTCCATATAGTGTACACCCTTCCCTACAGATAAGCCTGTATCGAGTAGCTATTTAGTGGCAATGGTTAATGACCACCTATCTATATCCAATAGTGTGTATATACATATATGCACATTATATATATATATATATATATATAGAGAGAGAAAAGTCTCCGATTACCGACCCCTCCTAATACCGACCCCTATCGTATCTCAGTATAAGATATATCAAAAAATTATATATTCATGAACTATTAGTAATTTAATGATAAATATGAATACGTATTTTGTTTAAAAATATTTAATCCTACAATTGTTATTTGATAAAATGTAATATTCTGTTTTTACTTTTTAAATATTTTAATTATAACTTTTTTTAAATCATTGTAAATACTTTATTAATTAAAAGAACACTTAATTTTATGCATAATATTGTAGATCAATAAAATGTTTATAACTATTATAAAAATAATTTAATTTGAATAACTATTAACCAATATATCTTAATTATAGCAACCCACATGATTTTCCTATTACCGACCCCCTAAATTACACTAATACCGACCCCATGTGATTTATAATATCCAATCATAATAGAACGGTATTTTACTTTAAAATATGTCGTAAGTTGTTTATGTATCATTGATATAGATTTAGGATTCATGATTCCAGTTGATTATATACATACTGATTAATAAATAAATATTAAATAATAAAATACACTATTTTAATATAACTACTATAAAGTTTAAATTTAAATTTAATATTACTATTAAAACATACATTCAATAACAAATTAATTACGAGCATTTTATAATTAATTATATTTATGGATATATCTACTATTTGTATTGGATATTATAATACTATAATTATTTATATATAAATGGTATACCACGATTATTTTAGGGGGTCGGTAATAGGAGAAGGGGGTCGGTATTAGGCACATGTATCCGATTACCGACCCCCCCTGTTTATTCTTGTAAATATAATTATATCAAAAATTTAAAATAGCCACATTATGCATTACCATAATATTACCCAAATTACAAAATGTCAAATAAATATATTTTATATTGAATACGTTATTACAAATAATCATTTAGGGGTCGGTAATCGGTGACTTTCCCCTAATTGTTACGTAATTTAATGTTATGTAATCGTTACCAATATATCGGTACACTGTACAATACTGTATATAATACTTTATAGTATACGGTATTATATTAATTATAATACATAACATCAACAGTCGTTCGCAATAATTACTACGGATGAAAGTTAATAGAAATATGTATTTGTGTGTGAGAGTGTCATGCAACATATATATACAACATTATTTAATAACAATTTAATTATTAACATCATTATAATAATTATTATAGTTATATAATATAATATATTCCAGCTGTAATGAATATATTCACTCTATAGAGTCATAGTTATTATTATGATTATATTGAAATGAAAATTCACATATTTAATACGATATTATTATATAATAATTATGTATAGTATATGTATGTATATATTGTATACCTAATAATGGTATAATCGTCCGGATCATTTAAATAGGTCATAAAATAATATTTAGAAGTGATCTTATATAATTTTCTAAATAAATTATCAGCTCTCGTTACAACCATGGATGCCTTAACATGAGAGCGGCTTCGAAGGGACATTAGAGCAATATATGGTTATAAGTGAAAACTTCATCTAAGTTGAAAGTGTAAAGGACTCCACCAAAATAACAATAACAATAATAATAACAATAATATTCACTATCATGCAATTCAGTAATATTGTATATTACACATGACACACTTGTTAATGGGTACTTATTAATGATGTAAATTATGTCATTCAAAGCATCGGTGTTTTATCAGTATCAGTTACTTAAAGTATCAACTCGGCTCGGGATCGTTTTGATTAGAGTCTCGGCTCGGCTCGGGCTATTTATTTTCCGAAAACTAAACTCTCGGCTCAGCATCAATAACCACAAGTCTCGGCTCGGTACTAAAAAGCTCGGCATTATTTACATTACTAGTACTTATACAATTAAAAATTCCGGAGATTGTGCGTCCTCGTCCATTCATACAAATATATAGCGACATGATCTTAATAATATAATCATTACATTGAAAAGATTAGTGGTGTATTTTTATGACCTTCATGTCCTTCATATATAGAAGAAATAATAACACGTTTTGTATTCATATTTATTTTATTATATATAATACAATTTTATAAACTAAAAAAAAAAAAACTTCTTTCAAATAATAGTAATTATATATATATATATATATATATACAATTGCGAATTTCGATAATCTCGTGCTACCTCTATAACATCACAGCTATTACATCACAGTTATTACAATACCGTTATGACGTCACCGATATATCATCATCACAAGTACAACACCGCCAGATTATCAACATCGGTGACTATACCGACCGTTATGACGTCATCGCTATGACGTCACCTCTAGTGTGTCATCGCTCTGACGTCATCACAAGTACAACACCGCCAGATTATCAACATCGGTGACTATACTGGTATCGGCGGCTATGGACAACGTAATACGTACTTCGGACAGTGTCCGTTCATCGGTCAACGCGTTACGCTGTTGCTGACCGGTGCTGGTCTTAGCGACACCGGTAGTGGTGGTCAACGCAAGACCATCTGGTCCGGCAGTTCCGGTCATCGTTATCGCCGCTGCGGTGTTTGCTCCGTGAGTGGAGTCCGTGGCAACGGGTGGTACGGGTAGAAGTTCGGCGATGTAACCCGATAGGTAACTACTGCGAGGGTGCGGGGTGGGGGGGGGTTAGTAAGAGTTATTAAGAGTTATTAAGTAAGTAAGGGTTATTAAGAGTTATTAAAGTATACGTATATATTGAATTGAATTGAATTGAAAGTTTATTTAAATACTTAAATAAATCATAAATTATTTCTCAAAAGTGTATATATATATATATATATATATAGAATACAAATAATATTAATAGGTAATTCAATACAAACTATTAATAAAAATAAAATAAAATAAACCGCGAGGAAATTAATAAATAGCATACTAATGACAAACACTATTATATAGAAATAGATGAATGATCTCGAATACCTAGGTTATGTGTTGTACTTATTGATGAACGAATAACTCGATTTAGGGGAGATATAGAGGATAATGGAAGATTGATGAGCGAGGAACAGGAAGGAGCGAGGAACAATAATATATACGTTAGAAGACAAGGAATTAACTAGGGTTTTAGTAAGAGATATAGTAATTGATTTTCGTATTTTTCTAATTCTAAAAAGATGATAATTTGCAGATTTAGTAATGGCATTACTATCAGGAATGAAGGAAACAGTAGAATGAAAAAGTACACCTAAGTTGGATGATGTGAGATTACAATATTATCAATAAGAAAATGATGTAAGTAAGTTGGAGATGAACAATTAAGTTTTGGAGGCATTAAGAAGAATATTATTTTCATTCATTTATTCAATCATTCATATATATATATATATATATTTTCGGACAATGGTTGGTTAATAACCAGAGCCAATTATCCCATTTATTAACGTAAAACATATTAATAAAAATATAACGAAGTAAGCAAGTGAGAGGCCAGATAATTAGGGATTTTACAATAATCCATTGCAGCAGTATTTACGATAACTATTTAGACTGCCTGCCATGACATGAATATCGAGTAGCGTAATATCATGATTCCTCCGGCCTAACGAATATAGGTCTTTAGATGTTAGGGAGGAGGGTATGCCACGCCAGTTCTAACAAGAGGCACTTAATTTAGCCTGCTTTGCACCAGTAAGTTGTTTATCGTAGGAGAGTATTTCAGGTTTGTTATGAATATAGTAATGTGTAAATGTGGTTGTATATGTATATATGTGTGTGTATATGTATAGGTATATGTGTGTATGTATGTATAACTTACTAATAGAGCAAGCCAAATGAGAACATGAAGATGATAATCGTTAGAATCATGAAGAAATACGCCAGAATATCTGATACAAATAGGACGTTATTTACATAATATGGTTATTACATATATATATATATTATATTACAAGATATATGTTAAGACGAAGGTATATTGAATAACAATCATATTGTTAACATAAAGTATACCCTCTGGTTGAAAATTAAATAATGATATATTTATAAATAGGACTACATATTATAATTAGCTATTTCGCGTTTAAATCTAACATTTATATTAACACTATTGTCATTATTATTCAATGCGTAACGAAATGTTACGAACAATTTTTGGAAAAATGAAATACCTAATAAATTCGATACAATGTACCTCGTAATGTATCTGATGCTATCACTGAGAGAAGGTGCATTTAGATAGCCACCGATTAATACACGGCGATCTATACTATCTTGTTAGATTTGTGAGCTGATGAAACTCTCTGTACCGCTTGTCTCATCTATATATGCAGATGCTGCTATCACTGTTGCTGCTCCGAATTACTGGAACAGTCTTCCCGATGAATTACGGACCCCATCTTCTTTTATTACTTTAAATGTCGACTACACTCATATATGTTATCATTATAATTTCTTCTTTTTAAATTTATTATTATTCGTGTAATTATTTATTTGTTTTATTATTTCAACTTGACGAATATAAACGTCCATTGTTTTCAACTGAGTCAATAAACCTTTCTATTATTTTTATTATATTGGAACCGTTCTCTCGATATAGAAACATATAGAAATATATAAATACGGGGCGATATGTGTTAATCTAAATGACAATCTGACAATTGATACGGAAAAACAAGACAATAGGACGAGAAGGTATCGTGAGTGGAGATTAATGAATTAAAGTTGCAGAGAATGATCGAGAAAGTAAATACGTGATAGTTAGATCAGCATTATGAACAAGGTTACAATTATATAATGTATAAGCATCCAACCCCGCAAATAGGAAAACACGAATTAAGGAGTATTATATTTATACGAAGTAGCGAATTATTTCTCTGCAAATAATCTACGCTCTCGTTTATCTAAATAAATGTATTATATTTATTAAATTCTATATTTTCTACTATATTTTATTAATTTGTACGGTAAATTTAATATTTTTTACATATGTATTATTTTTTGTTTATTTCAATAACGAATCATACTTTAACATAACTTAACGAATACCAAGACCTCCTGTAACCTCGGTTATAGGAGGTTATAGAAGGTTATAGGAGATTATAGGAGATATTGCGAATACACGTTAAAGCGTTACTAATCGTATACGTTCGATCCTTTCGACCCCGCAGGCTCTCGACTACCCATCTTATCACGTGACAGCCACGACTAACTACTGATCACGTGACAGGCACGAATACCCATCTGCTCACGTGACAACCACGTGACTAACTACTGTTCCACTGCATGAAGCCGTACACGGTGATCTCGGTGATACGTATCGGCCGCAGAGTGGTCAAGTTTAGCCGGTTATAGATAGCCACCGGGCAGTGGTAGTATTGCAGGATGGAAGTCTGGATCACCTGGCTTCTGCGCAATAGGGAATGTGTGAATATGTGTAATGTATATATGAATTTATAAAATATATAATATATATATAAATGAATTTAACACGATAATATCATTAACACATTTATATATATATATATATATATATATATATCCTATACTTGCAATAATAGTTGTGAAAGTAGTGAATCACAACTCATATTAAGAATATCTATCCTATAATTAATTATTTTCTTAAATCATTTATTAAAATTATTCGGTTTTATTTCGTTCGGTTGTCTGCACTTACGAGAAGTGTATGTTACTTTCGTGTATAGGCTGTTAGCTGTATACACCGAATACCATATCATCACCACCATCATCATCATCATCATCATCATCATCAGCACCATCATCATCATCATCATCAGCAGCACCATCATCATCATCATCATCATCATCAGCACCATCATCATCATCATCATCAATAAGATCTACAATCTGAAGTATATTGCGTAATAGTATTACGGAATCTGCACTATGGACGCACGTTATTCTAAGCAAGATTAATCCAGTAACACATACACACCGTAAAGTAGTTCGGTAGTCGATATAGGATATAGTTTAGGTACACGAGTACCGGTGTAGTGGAGTTACTACTTATCTATAAGGTATGTGGTAAGCGAATAGTTTAGATACTTAATCTATACACCTATACGTATAAGTAACGATGTAACTGTAGTTATATAATGTATAGGTTATAATATTTGTTTACGAAGATGAATAACGCTGCATATATTGATACACGAATACGTACGGTACTATTGAATAGTTACGTTACATAGTCTGTAAGTTTTAATACCGAAGATACGTAGCTAACACGCTATAGTATATATACTATATACTATATACTATAGTATAGTATACTATACCTGTATACATGTATTTACTATAATGATGTGCTAAGCAATGAGAATTACTACTCAAATAAGGGATAGCGACGTTGAATAGTTTAAGTGATAATTTAATAGTATATACTATCGTGGAGTTACCATAGTTACGTAGTAACGTACATAGTAACGTATATAGTAACGAATGTCGGTGGTTGAGTAATATCGATGGTATTCGTACACTATAATATACGTATCGCATTACTATAGTAATCACTAAGTATACTTAGTGATTTTGTAACGATATGGAGTAATACTCTGGGCACACGGGTACCTGTGTAATGGAGCTACTATGAGTTACCTATGTGATATGTAACGATATATGTACTATTAGTAGGCGAGTATATATATGCACCGGTGTTTAATGGGTCGGTAATGATACTGGATGATAGTAACGATATAAGAATGATTTATACATACAAGTAACGGCGTTACAACTACTTAACGAATGTGTAACGAGTACTAATAGTAATACTGGATGATAGTAACGATATAGGAATGATTTATACATATAAGTAACGGCGTTACAACTACTTAACGAGGGGGTAACGAGTACTAATAGTAATACTGGATGATAGTAACGATATAGGAATGATTTATACATACAAGTAACGGCGTTACAACTACTTAACGAATGGGTAACGAGTACTAATAGTAATACTGGATGATAGTAACGATATAGGAATGATTTATACATACAAGTAACGGCGTTACAACTACTTAACGAATGGGTAACGAGTACTAATAGTAATACTGGATGATAGTAACGATATAGGAATGATTTATACATATAAGTAACGGCGTTACAACTACTTAACGAGGAGGTAACGAGTAGTAATAGTAATACTGGATGATAGTAACGATATAGGAATGATTTATACATATAAGTAACGGCGTTACAACTACTTAACGAGGGGGTAACTATACTAATAGTAATACTGGATGATAGTAACGATATAAGAATGATTTATACATATAAGTAACGGCGTTACAACTACTTAACGAGGGGGTAACGAGTACTAATAGTAATACTGGATGATAGTAACGATATAAGAATGATTTATACATACAAGTAACGGCGTTACAACTACTTAACGAATGGGTAACGAGTACTAATAGTAATACTGGATGATAGTAACGATATAGGAATGATTTATACATATAAGTAACGGCGTTACAACTACTTAACGAGGGGGTAACGAGTACTAATAGTAATACTGGATGATAGTAACGATATAGGAATGATTTATACATACAAGTAACGGCGTTACAACTACTTAACGAATGGGTAACGAGTACTAATAGTAATACTGGATGATAGTAACGATATAGGAATGATTTATACATACAAGTAACGGCGTTACAACTACTTAACGAATGGGTAACGAGTACTAATAGTAATACTGGATGATAGTAACGATATAGGAATGATTTATACATATAAGTAACGGCGTTACAACTACTTAACGAGGAGGTAACGAGTAGTAATAGTAATACTGGATGATAGTAACGATATAGGAATGATTTATACATATAAGTAACGGCGTTACAACTACTTAACGAGGGGGTAACTATACTAATAGTAATACTGGATGATAGTAACGATATAAGAATGATTTATACATATAAGTAACGGCGTTACAACTACTTAACGAGGGGGTAACGAGTACTAATAGTAATACTGGATGATAGTAACGATATAAGAATGATTTATACATATAAGTAACGGCGTTACAACTACTTAACGAGGGGGTAACGAGTACTAATAGTAATACTGGATGATAGTAACGATATAAGAATGATTTATACATACAAGTAACGGCGTTACAACTACTTAACGAATGTGTAACGAGTACTAATAGTAATACTGGATGATAGTAACGATATAGGAATGATTTATACATATAAGTAACGGCGTTACAACTACTTAACGAGGGGGTAACGAGTACTAATAGTAATACTGGATGATAGTAACGATATAGGAATGATTTATACATACAAGTAACGGCGTTACAACTACTTAACGAATGGGTAACGAGTACTAATAGTAATACTGGATGATAGTAACGATATAGGAATGATTTATACATACAAGTAACGGCGTTACAACTACTTAACGAATGGGTAACGAGTACTAATAGTAATACTGGATGATAGTAACGATATAGGAATGATTTATACATATAAGTAACGGCGTTACAACTACTTAACGAGGAGGTAACGAGTAGTAATAGTAATACTGGATGATAGTAACGATATAGGAATGATTTATACATATAAGTAACGGCGTTACAACTACTTAACGAGGGGGTAACTATACTAATAGTAATACTGGATGATAGTAACGATATAAGAATGATTTATACATATAAGTAACGGCGTTACAACTACTTAACGAGGGGGTAACGAGTACTAATAGTAATACTGGATGATAGTAACGATATAAGAATGATTTATACATACAAGTAACGGCGTTACAACTACTTAACGAATGGGTAACGAGTACTAATAGTAATACTGGATGATAGTAACGATATAGGAATGATTTATACATATAAGTAACGGCGTTACAACTACTTAACGAGGGGGTAACGAGTACTAATAGTAATACTGGATGATAGTAACGATATAGGAATGATTTATACATACAAGTAACGGCGTTACAACTACTTAACGAATGGGTAACGAGTACTAATAGTAATACTGGATGATAGTAACGATATAGGAATGATTTATACATACAAGTAACGGCGTTACAACTACTTAACGAATGGGTAACGAGTACTAATAGTAATACTGGATGATAGTAACGATATAGGAATGATTTATACATATAAGTAACGGCGTTACAACTACTTAACGAGGAGGTAACGAGTAGTAATAGTAATACTGGATGATAGTAACGATATAGGAATGATTTATACATATAAGTAACGGCGTTACAACTACTTAACGAGGGGGTAACTATACTAATAGTAATACTGGATGATAGTAACGATATAAGAATGATTTATACATATAAGTAACGGCGTTACAACTACTTAACGAGGGGGTAACGAGTACTAATAGTAATACTGGATGATAGTAACGATATAAGAATGATTTATACATACAAGTAACGGCGTTACAACTACTTAACGAGGGGGTAACTATACTAATAGTAATACTGGATGATAGTAACGATATAAGAATGATTTATACATATAAGTAACGGCGTTACGACTACTTAATGAGGAGGTAACGAGTAGTAATAGTAATACTGGATGATAGTAACGATATAGGAATGATTTATACATATAAGTAACGGCGTTACGACTACTTAATGAGTAGTGATAGTAACGAGCAGGGTTCGATGCGGTCCTCCTCCGACTCGTGACGTAACAGAACGGTGGCGACCCCTATCGTATCGCTGGTGTAGTTATCCGAACTCCAGATCTTCACCAGGGATACCAGATGCGTTTCTATATCGAGAGGGTGTCATTATTACTATATAGTTATTTAATGCACAAACACACACACGCACACACGCACATGCATAGTGTTACATCACTCTTAATTCACACACGTATATACACATACAGACACACTCATATATAGGTATTTGCCAGTTATACAAGGAACGTAACTAGTATATTCTATTTACTTGAGAGTATAAGTGAGAGTAATAGAGTATTATATATATCTATAGAGTATTAGTTATTTTACAAAAAAATATGCATGCGAATATATATATATATATATATACATATATATATATATATATATATATATATATATATATATATATATATATATGTATATATGTATATATGTATATATTATTAATAATTATTACGATTGTTTATTTTCTAGTGACTATTCAATGTTAAAAACTTATTATTTATTTATAATACATTTAATATATTTACTATATATAGAGAGTATCGATAGTAAACCATTAAATATGATGATCATCCATCCGTTAAGTCTCACGTAAGAACTGTCCACGATGGGGTTCAGGTCTACCCCCCTCGGAGGCAGTTGTCCGTCCACCAGCTGAAGGTAACAGCGGGTGTCGTCGTGGTAGGGGTTCTGCAGGAGGAACCGGGATCTCATCAGGGGTACACTGTACCGACCGTAGTAAGCCACCCTGTGTGTGCGGATGCGTGTGTGTGCGTGTGTGTGCGTGTGTGCGTGTGCGTGTGTGTGTGTACGAGGGAGTATTGCATCACTTAACATATATCTAGTATAGTTCACAATATAGAACTTCGAATATATATATACAATAATAATAATATTTATTAGAAGAATTTTATTTTTTTTCTGTTAAATTACAATGATATTTATATAATGTTTTCTTCTAAAGGGCTTCGCATTAATATGAATATTTTCTGTTGTTGTTGCCCATATATATATATTTGATTGTTTATCATTAATTCAATTTTAGGTAGAGAATAAAGAACATATAGTTTTGCGTGATATCTCGTGACATGAGTGGTTCTTATACCTAGGTATAATCGTACGTATTATTATTGAAATGAATTAGAATAGATTATAATTCAGCGATAACAATCGATGAAAGGAAGCCCAGAGGAAGGACGATAGAGGAAGGATGTTATCTCTAACTTGTTATATTTATCTATACATCTCTATATTTATTTATCTCTACCCATCTCCCTCTATATTTGTCTCGTACTATAGTATATAAATATGATTAGTATTTATCTCACTTCCAATATATATATATATAATAATAATAATAATAATCAGAGTTTGGGCATTAGCCTGGATGAACGAAAAAGCAGAGCTTATCAAGTCGTTCACCCAATGTGATTGTGGGGGGAAAATTATGTATAAAATTAAAATAATATATTAGATTATAATATAAATTTCTATCCAGGATATTAGTAAAAAATAGTCATAACAAAATCTACCTAGAATACTTTATATTGATTGCCAATGAAAGTCGATAAAGGTGTTTCAACTTGGAGGATTTGGGGTTTTATATCCAATGCCTTAAGGAACTCACTTTCGCCAAGAGTAAGAGCACTGGCAACAATTGCCCCCACACAACAATTGCATCCTCATCCCCGACACTAACCATTACCGGCCACATAAATAATACATACAAAGTACTCGTGAATATATTATATTTAATATTTAATATTTAAAATAAAAAATGACTTCCTGAATAGAAAATAATACTGAATGTTAAATAAAATTTAAATAAAATTTAATATGTAAGTAATTAAAAGTATGTAATAACAAATATGTACAATTAAAAACTTAATACAAAAATAAAAATAAAAATAAAATAAAATTACAAAAAACCCCACAATCATTCTCATCATGTATTTAAAATAAATAATTGAATAATATGTACCTACAAAAATATAAACCAATAAAAAACTAATATTAAAATTGTATAACAAATTATAAAAATATATTAAAAAAAAAACTATAACTAAAAGCTATAAAAGCTATACAACTATAAAATAAAATGTATAAAATAAATACTGATAATATAAGGTAGAAAATAAATGAATTAATATATCACATAATACAATAATTAAAAATAGGATATAAAAATATAAAATTAAAATTAATAAGACGATATCATAAATGATTTAAAAATTGTTTTAAATATATATATATATATATATATATATATATATATGTTTATGTACGTGAGTATGTGAATGTATGCGTGTGTAGTATATAAACTGTTCGACTAGTTGCAATGACTCACTGCAAACGCCGATTTGTTGATTCCGCTTGACCTCCGGGATGTCGATCTTCAGGATGATTATCTTACATAGAATGTTCGAGTGTCCGCTCGGAAATCTAAAAGTGGTTAGGTATAACGCCTGTATTATACGCATGCTAATCGTACATGCATATCGTACAGTATACTATATATATAATATATAGTATACTATATGGGTACGTTTATTTAAAATAAATAGATGTGGAATATAAATTTTATATTATCAAATTCATAAATTATAAATATAAATATTAGCTAAATTTATTAAATATAAACTTTCCACTCAATTTGTCAACAAATATTTCAAATATCACATCGATAATATTCAAGTAAGCTATTAATGCGTTAGGTAATACTTATTCGATACGTTGATAATACGTTATTATCGATAACACACTAAGCTAGGCTAATTTCCATATCTTTTCCCATGTATATTTTTGACGCCTTTTATTTTGGAACCATATGGGTGGCCAATAAACTTAAAAATAAATAATAAAAAAGTATGATATACATACCCATCGGTATATGAAGTTTCAAAAATATCCATAATCGAAACCTTATGTATCGTAACTCTTAATGCCGGTCATTCGAGATTCATTTATGTTCATAATTCATTATTTATACCATTTTTATACATTTTTTAAAATTTTGAGCGTCGTCTTATTACTGCACAACAAACTAAACTTGATTTAATCACCATATCTATTAAATATACATTGTTGCAACTGCGTTTAAAAATGACCATCACCCTTAACGCGTATGCGTATCCTAATTATTAACGCATTATATGCCTCTCTCTCGCTGGTTATAGTTATTTATAGTTATTCATAGCCTCTAACCTACAATTTAACTTACAATTTATTTTATATTTTGTTTGTTTATTGTTTTTTTTTCTATTGTTTATTGTTTTTTCTATTCTGGTGCATAATTCATATAAGTCGTAAAGACTTCTTTATGTACATTAAAGGAGCTTTTTTTTAATATATTAACCAATAATTTTGTATTATATATATATTGTTTAATATAGGTTTATTATACCTAATAATGTTTCTTTAAAAAATAAATTCATTTCATATATAATGGGGCTATATATAGCCATAGGCTATATCCCTATATATAGGGCTACAAACCAAATATGTTTTAATTTTATGTGCGAATATTCAGTGGCGTGCGTTGAACGTATCAAACGAATGCGTATTTCTATTTCTTGTAACAAACTATGTAATGTTCTATTTATAGTATACATTGTATACGCTTGACAATAATTATCTGATACAACTATAAATACCGCTAGGTGGAACTATAGTATATGGAAATCGTAATATTCGCGATCAATTTGTCTGTAGGTCAAATTAATAACAGGTCTGTAGTTTAAATATAAATGCTCAAATATTAAAATGTCCGAAAATAAAAATAAAATACGAGCACTATATATAGTATGGGTATATATAGTATGGGACGTTAGGGTGTTTTGCTCAACTTCAATATAATCACAACGGTAATGGATATAACAATAATCTGTCTATAGTAGCGAGTGCCAGATTAGATCTAACAAAACCTCCTCACGTCCCCTAATCGAATTGTACACAGAATAATCCACTTCCGGTGAACTAAATCTTCATTGACACCATCTTAATAATAAGTGTAGTAGAGTAATTAAGATTATATTACTCATAATAATATACAATATACTTTGTTTCAAATAATTATTGACAGATTTATTTATTTATGTTTATATATTATTATATATTAATATAGGGGGCAATACATATTATGCATTGAAAATACACATGAAAATATCATTGATATAAAGAAAGTGGATAATCAATTGACGCACGCAATGCATGTAAAAGATAGATACGCGAATGGTACTTTTATCGATAAATTAACAAAATGACATCAGTGATTTTGATTGGATATTAGTCATATTATATATGTCAAATATAAAACAGTAGGGTTTTCGTCGAAATAGATTAAAGTGAGTTATATCAATTTCAATGGGTTTAGATTATAAATATCAATAAAATAGTATGATATCTTCAATTTAAATACACAAAATTACGAGGAATGTTTAATAAGGCATTTTAAATATATAATTTTATTTTTATAAACTAATAAATACCTACTATATACTATAGTATACTATAGTATAGATAGTACATTAGCATTGGTAGTAATTATCAATATATATATATATGTATAAATAAATTATATTAATTTAAAATTTAGTAGGATTTATTAGTAGGATGCGACTGCAGCGCCTCTATTGAACAGTGAAATACACTACATTAGATTGCTTATGCAGTTATTTTATATCGATGTCAAATACACGGAGGCGGGGTGAATGCCTCGAAATTCCTCAATTCTAATTGTGCGCATAAAATGAGAATATTCCAAGCATGAAAGCACGCACGCAACCGAATTTACGCACATAGAATTAAAAACGGAGTTGATATGTTTACTTTATTACGTATACATGAGTTATATAACGCATGACATGCACGAAATGCATGGAATTGCACGCCTGCATTAACATGTGTCACATGCGTTAAAAGTGAGTGCAGGCACTGTAGTTTACACTGTAGTTTACACTGTAGTTTACACTGTAGTTTACACTGTAGTTTACACTGTAGTTTACACTGTAGTTTACACTGTAGTTTACACTGTAGTTTACACTGTAGTTTACACTGTAGTTTACACTGTAGTTTACACTGTAGTTTACACTGTAGTTTACACTGTAGTTTACACTGTAGTTTACACTGTAGTTTACACTGTAGTTTACACTGTAGTTTACACTGTAGTTTACACTGTAGTTTACACTGTAGTTTACACTGTAGTTTACACTGTAGTTTACACTGTAGTTTACACTGTAGTTTACACTGTAGTTTACACTGTAGTTTACACTGTACACTATATATTATGTATAAATACAATACACACGTACATAATAACATACATTTAATAACATACATTTAATTTCTATAAAATCAATTCAAGATAAGTGAACAATAGCTTATTTTATTTTAGAATTATTTATTCAATTCATTACATTCCATATTATATTCTGTTTATATATTATAAATATTTGTTTGTATATATGTATTGATTTTGTTTATACATGATGAATATTTTTCCAGTATGTATATATTAAATTAATTATTAAAGTAATTATTAATATATTATATCTTCATTAGTATAATTATAACTTACATTTATATTATATATTTTTAATAATATACATAAATAAATAGTATTAAAAACTAATTGTACGCTTCACTGATTTATTCTAGTTTAATTTATTTACATTTTTATATTGGTTCATTTTTTTATAGTTACGTATTATAGTTATTTCTTCATTATATTTATATATTATACTATATAGCTTCTTAAATTTATATTATATAATTATATAACTATTGGTATACATATTATCTTTAAATATTGATATTTAAATAATATTAATTATTGATTATTACTATGTCACCAATTTCTAATGATAAACTATATAAATTAATTCAAGATTTATCAGATTAATAAATTAAATGATAAAGTTGATTATCAGACAAATATAATTTTAAATTTAACAAAGGAAAACAATATATTTAAAGAAACAATTAGTAATAGTCAAATAAAAAATAATAATAGTATTGATATCGATACAATAACTAATACACTTAAGGATATAGAGAATAATAAAGATATTGCTAATAATATAATTTTTACCAATACAAATACAGATTTTAATTTAAAAACTGATTTTAATAATACTAATAGTTTTACGGATTTTATAAATAAAAAATTGGATACAAAGTTATCATATAATAATATTTTAAATATACATAAATTAAATACTAATAAAAATAAAAAATCTGAAACTGATGATGTATTAGATGATATAGAGTGTACTAAATATATAATTAAGTTAGATAGTTTAGAGACAAAATTAAAAATATTTAAAAATAAAAATAAACTATTTGACACTAAAATATATATAAGCCAGCAATTAAATTTCAATACACATAACATATTTTATAAAACTAGACAATTGAGAAAAGCAGGAAAAATAAATAAAACCTGGATTTATAAAGATATTGTATATATTAATACAAATAAAGAAGATTTAAAATCAATAATCTCAATCAATAATATTAATCAATTGGATAAATATTAATCAAATTAAATAAAATTAAAATATATTGTCTATATATATATATATATATTTTTTTTATTTTTATTATTTTTTCTCTTCATTAATATTTTGCATTTATACTTTATATTTAATTTATAAAATTTATATTTGTAAACATAATCTTTAACTAACTTCAGGCTTATTCAGTATTACATTTTTAACAATATTATATAATAACACATAACATTAATTACATACACAAGTATTAAAAGTTTATACAGTTTTTATAGTTTTATTTATTTTTCAGTCATTTCAGGTTTATTCAGTATTACATTTTTACCAATATTATATAATACCATTTACATTTTATTGAATTTACATTTTAAGTATTATAATTTAAAAGTATATAGTTTTTATAGTTTTATTATATTTTATTCAATTCAGGTTTATTTTTATACTTTATATTTTATAGTTTCAGGCTTATTCAGTATTGCATTTTTTCATCATTATATATCTTTTAATTTAGTTCTATTTAATTTATTTGTTTAGCTTCCATTGTTTTTTTTACATATCGTTTTCTTCTCTATTTATATATTAGTTATGCAATTTAGTTCACCATCAATTAATAAAGTCTTAACTTATAATTACATTCCTGACGAACTAAAATGCGATTCTAATATAATCGATAATATAAATAAAACTTTTTTACAGTGTAAATATTATGATAATTTATCAAATTTAAATATATGTAGTAAATTATCTATTATTCATTTTAATGCTCGGAGTATTCCTAAAAATTTCGATTCTATTACTGATTACCTTTTATATTTAAAAATAAACTTTATGATTATTGTAATAACTGAATCATGGCTAACTACATCTAATAAACACTTATTTAATATTCCTAATTATTCATCTGAACATATAGTAAGAAATAATAAGCGTGGAGGTGGAGTTTCCATTTTCATTAATAATAATATTAAATATAAATTAATTGATAATTTATCATTATCTGTCAATGATGCTTATGCTATGATTACGATCTCATTTATATACGAACATATTAATTATTTACTATCAGGTATATATAAAGCACCTATATTTAATATAATTGAATTTACTGATATTATATATAATACATTTAATCGTCATCTAAATAAATCATTAATTTTAACAGGCGATTTCAATATAAATATAAATAATCATAATTCCCATACAAGTACTAAATTGTTTATTGATACTCTTTATTCCCTAAATTTAATAGCGACAATCACTAAACCTACCCATATAACTAATCAAACAAATTCTATTATCGATAATATTTACACAAATTTTTTATCTTTGCCACTTTTTAATGGCGTTCTCTTGACTGATATCAGTGATCATTTACCGATATTCTGTATTTTTAAAAAAAATATTAATATAAAAACGAAAAACTCTTATAAATATATTAGGGATCATTCAGATCAAAATATTTTAAATTTTAATAATAATCTTACTAATATAAATTGGTCTTTCATTTTAACTCAATCTGATATTCATATATCTTTTAAAAATTGTATCTCTACATTAACTAATTCATATAATATATATTGTCCATTAAAAAAAGTTAAAATTAAATCTGGAGTTTTTGATAAACCATGGCTAACCCCTTCCATCCTTAAATGCATAGGTAAAAAGAATAAAATGTATAACAAATCTTTAAATAATCATTCACTAATAAATGTATATAAAAATTATAAAAATTGCTTAATGAAAATATTAAAATATACAGAGAAAAAATATTATGAAAATAAAATAAAAAATAATAATATTAAAAATACTTGGCGTACATTAAATAAAGTTATAGGAAATAATAAAAAATCAGGAACTATTATTGATAATAAATTAACAGATTTACAAAATGCTAATATGTTCAATTCATATTTTTCAAATATAGGTGTTGAATTAAATAAAAATATACCATACTCTAATCAAAATATATATGAAAATATTACTAGTAATAAGAGTTCAATTTTTATAAAGCCTGTTTCATCAATAGAAATTGAAAATATTGTATATAATTGTGATTCAAAATATAGTACGGATTCCCATGATTTTAACTTTTTTTTAATACGTAACATTATTTTATCCATTAGTAATATTTTATCAATTTTATTTAATAAATGCATTGAAAATGGTGTTTACCCTGATATACTTAAAACATCTAAAGTTATAATTTTATATAAAAAAGGAAATAAAAATGATTGCTCGAATTATAGGCCAATATCATTGACATCACAATTCTCAAAAATTTTTGAAAAAATTTTAAAAGTAAGAATGTTTTCATTTTTAGATACAAATTCTCTAATAAACAATTCTCAATTTGGATTTCAAAAATCTATATCAACATGTGATGCTTTGATAAATTATATCGATTACTTAAATATAAATTACAAATTATTCATATCCACAATATCGATTGATTTAAAAAAGGCTTTCGATACTATTAATCATGACATTTTATTAAATAAATTATATATATATGGTTTCAGAGGTATCACTTTGTCATTATTAAAAAGTTATTTGACAAACAGGTATCAATACGTAAGCTATAATAATACCAATTCTAAAATACTTCCGATTAAATGTGGTGTACCACAAGGTTCAGTTTTGGGACCAGTATTATTTTTAATGTACATAAATGATTTACCTAATATAACTAATAAATGCAATTTTACTCTTTTTGCTGACGACACAACTTTAACATTTAAGTCTCATAAAGTTAAATGATCTAGAAAAAGAAATAAATTCTACTTTAGTTTAAATATGTGACTGGCTTTGTGGTAATAAGCTAATTCTTAATATTGATAAAACAAAATTAATTTTATTCCATCGCACAAGAGTTAAACATAAATTGAACATCAAAATAAATAATATAGCCATAAAACAATCAACTAATTTTAAATTCTTAGGCATTTTAATTGACGAAAATCGAAATTGGAAAATGCAAATAAATAATATTAAAAATAAACTTTACTATGGACTTAGTTTACTACATAGATATAAATATAAATTTAATATTAATACTTTAGTTATGCTATATTTTTCTTTTTTTCATAGTCATATTAATTATTGTTATATTATATGGGGAAGTACTTACCATAGCAATATAAAATGTATTCAAATTTTACAAAATAAATGTATGAGAGCAATATATAAACTTGATAACAAAACCAATATTGATTACATTTTTTTAAGACATAACATTCTTAAATTTAAAGATATAATAAATATATCCATTTATAAATATATGTTTAGAATATATAACAATCATTATTTGCATAGTTCAATTTGTAAGTTATTTACCTATAATTGCTCTTTATATACTTTTAGGTTAAATAGAACATTCTTAATACCAAAAATAAGATTTGATCATGATAAATTTAGTATTCGTTACAAAGGCGCATATTTATGGAATTCTTTAAATACAACCACATCATCTTTGACGAATTTGAATACTTTTACAATACATATTAAAAACATGCTTTTAAATAGTTATATGTAATCACTTACACCTTATCTGTATTGTTTGTTATCTTATTTACATGATCATCTTTTCTTCTTTTTAGCTCTTTTAAATTGTTCGTATTGTACATATTTTTATCTCTAGCCTTTGGTCTTTAGTTTTCTTTGATTTTTATAGTTTAACTTATTTATTATTTTAGTATCTTTTTACATTTTTTAATATTTTATTATATATTTTTATTATATTTTATTATTATTTTATTGTTATATACATGATGATTTCTTGGTATTGAGAGATATATTTAATTTTATTGTATTGCTTTTTTATGAGACAGAACACGAATGAACAATATAGAATTGTAAAATATTTATTTATATTTATTCATTTTGTATTTATTCATTTTGTATTAATTATCTCATTACCAAGAGCAGGTTGGTATCTCGATAAGTTCAATAGAACTTCTATACCATACCTGGGTTTTTGATCTCGGTCATCAACTGAATCTGATATTATTATTATTATTATTATATGTACACACACACACATATATATATATATATATATATATATATATATATATATATATATATACTCACCCACACACGCACACACACGCACACACACGCGCACAAACACGAAAGCCCACCGCACACTTACTGATTGACGCACACCGACTCGGATCGCGTGTAATTATCGAACATCAGCCCTCGCACCACGTCGGCAATAACGGACCGCGACCCGTACTTCTGGTCGCTGATGTGACGGTAATACGGACCACCCGGCGGCGTCGGCGTCTTCGTGTCGGGTTCCTCGGCCGCCGTCTCGGTCTGGTAGTCGACGTAGTATACCACGTGGTCTACCACTAGTGATCACGTGATTACGTACGTACGACGTATTAGAAGGAGGAGGAGGAGGGTGTAATGTATTTCAATATGTTTATTTATCAGTAATTTTATATGTTATAACATATACGTGATAACATATATGAGTATACGCGTATATGTATATATATATATATATATATATATATATATATATATATACGTGATGATTGTTAATTATTTTGTCCTTCATAAATACAGTTATTAGATATTAATCCTGGTTAGATTTATTGTAAACAGGAAGTAAACTTAGCTATATTGTAACTCTGTAATCTATTCTTGTTTACTTTATAGGACGTATCACTATGGATAAGGTATTCGATAAGCTCTGATTCCATGTGTATCCGATTGTTAAAGGTAACTAAATGGTAACTTAAAGGTAACAACTAAATCTGATAATTTATACAAATAATAATAATATATTTATAATAATACAATATATAAATAGTGTATATATGTACTGTATATATAAATATATAAATCTATATATGTACTGTATATATAAATCTGATAATTTATACAAATAATAATAATATATTTATAATAATACAATATATAAATAGTGTATATATGTACTGTATATATAAATAGAGATAAACAAATTATTTATTTAGAATATAACCATTGATAATTATAATCAAAAAAAATATTGATTTATAAATCTTTATATATATTATTATTTTAAGATTAGTAATTATTAACTGATTTTTTATAAAAAAATAAATTAAAAATAATATTATAATAATTGTATAAGATTATATATATATATATATATATATATATATATATATATAATCTAGATACACAAGCAGTAGGATGCGGGTTCAAGCCTCTTCCGGACTATTAAAATAGGTCATAAAATAACATTTAGTAGTGATCTTATATAATTGTGTATAAATAATGATCGGTTCTCGTTAAAAACATGGATGGCTTTAATATGGTTATAAGTGAAAACTTAATCTAAGTTCATGGATGGGATGAAAGGACCCCACCAACATAAATAAAAATAACAATATACATTTATACAAATGTATATATTGGCATATATAAATAATAAATACATAAAATAACACATCAAATGTTATAGTAGGTAATACCTTCGTTTCCAATTTTTACTTCAAAATCAACTTTTTGCAAATACTTTTTAAAATTCATTTCATAAACGTATATCATTTGTTGAACACCTTCGTCTGTAATTATATATTAATATATATTGGAAATATTAATAAACAAAATATAAATTTGAATTATAAGCTATTTAGAAGAATGCTTAGTGCACTAAGAAATATAATATTTGTATTTATTTTATTATAAACAAAAACACTTCTAATAAATAACTAATATGATATATATATATATATATATATATATATATATATATATATAAATATGTCGATTATATAAATATGTCGATTATATGGATGTCGATTGCTATAGTAATATAGGTTTAAATAGATATATAATATGTATACCTGGAATAAGCCACGAGCAGCGAGATCCTGTGAAGTTCATACCGATCATGTCCACGTGGTATCGCTCGTCTTGTCCTTCGTCTCGCATCCCATTGGCCGACGCGTACCACATGGAAATCTGAGTGCACTGGACACGCCCACAAACCAGTATCAACAACAATAAACACACGTGTTCCGTAGAAATGTCTGGTATACGAGTGTAATAGATACATTCGTGCGCGGCATAGTTATAATTGTATACATGCTTACACATGAATATATGAAATAAATGTTATATATATTATAATATTTCGAGTAATGTAAAATATCAATATTTTCAAGCATAACATAAATAATATAATACATTAACATTATTGACAGTTCAATATAAAAAATACAATTTATTTTATTTAGATTATATATATATATATTATATATTATTTATTATATGATTAAATATTTTATATAAATTAATATATCAATTATTATTATATAATTTACCTTTCTTCATTTTAAAATAATATTTAAATTTAATTAATTATCTAAAGTGAATTAACGAGAAATTATTTGTATTATTATCTTTTATCATTATTTATAGTATATATATATTTTAGAAAAATTAAATCGCAAGAGTAAACAATAATTTCTAGTTAGAATAAACAACGAAATAAAATCAATACATTTCATCTTAATGCTGCATATTAAACATGTGTCGTTTTAACATGTACATCTCAGGGAGGTAAAATAAGTACATTATACATGCACAACTTTGCCAATAATTAACTAATTAATATATATATATATATATATATATATATATATATAAACTACTTTAATGTTGCCGGACTAATACCAAAGATTTTCCAAAGGAAAGATATTGCACTCCCTATCTATCTCTAGTACCTTTAAAAATGTAAATTTAAAATGAATCTGACCATTAACACTAGATGGCGAAATAGTATATGAAATATTATAACATGTAATATTTTAATTAAGAAATTAAGAAATTACTATACATATAGAAAATTCTTATTATCTGACTAATACTGCTTGATGGCCATATCGAATTCTTGGGTTACACAAATATACACAAGTGCAATATCTTTTCTTTGGAAAATCTTTGCTAATACTGTATTAACTCTACTACACGGACATGCGGCGATATTATTTAAGAGTTATGAAATGCACATATTAAATACGTACACAATAATTAACGTATGTTATTTTAAAATATTAATTTATTTAATTTTTAAATAACTATATAAAATTATACTTACAAATTAAAGTTATATAAAAAAATGGAAATATGGTTTATAAATTTAAAATATTCCGATAATAGGAATTGTTCAAAGCAAATATATAACACTCTTATAAAGTTACAACCATAGGTACGTAACGTAGTGAATAGTTACCTGCCCCGCTGTTAGCACTATATATATATATATATATATATAGTATATCGTATAGTATCGATATATAACTATATATATATATATATATATATATATATATATATATATATATATATATATATATATATATATATATATATATATATATATATATATATATATACTATACTATAGTATCGATACTATTAAAATAGATTTAAATTTCAGTTTCATACAACAATGTTTTTATTGTAGGGGAAAGTAACCTAATACGGACCCTTTAACAATACATGGTCTTAACATTTTATGACTCATTATTTTTATTCACAAATTACAATATATTAATATTACATGATTATAGATATTATTGTTATTTTACAATTTTATTTTTCCATAGATACATTGGTGTCCGTATTCGGTACCCATGTCCGAATACGGACACCCTGTGTTATAATATGGACACCCTATATACCACTAGATAAACTATATATTATTGATGAATCAATCAGAAAAATTACAATTACATTATTTATAATTAATTTTATTAATATAATTAATATAATTAATTTGATTCTAATTTAATTAGTTAATAATTTATTTTTTTATTATGTTTTTAATTAATAATTTAAGTATCTAAATAATAACAATTTTAGATTTATCTTTATTGGTGGTATTAATATTATAACACACACGATTTTTATGAAAATCAGAATAGTTCATACGCCTCGCGCTGATTGATTATAGGGTGTCCGTATTAAGACATATAGAGTGTCCGTATTATGAACTTATATGACCTCTAGATATATGCTTATAACTTAATTAATATTTGATACAAAATATAGCAATTATATATATAATTTTAGAATGCTTTATTTTTTAATAATATTATATTATATTTTATATCGATACATTTGTATATTCTTGAGAAGGTTTTAAGTTGACATTTGTTTTCATACATTTAAAAACGTAATACAAAAATCAGTTTATTGGATATATCAGCAATATTTTGAATAATTAAAAAAAAAAAATACTTTTTAGACTATTTATATAATTATACATATTGTATTCATTAAACATTTTTTTTTGTAGAATTTATGGTTTCTGAGATACCGAGAGTGTTGCTATTCGGTTACCTCCCTATATTAAATTAAATTCAATATAATTTAGACTTTATAAAGTCACCTCATAGATACATCTATAATATATTGTATTTAAAACCAATGTTTCTATTGCTATGTTATATATTATATGTATTAAAGTACCTATATCACAATATATAGTAATTAAAAACTTAGTTTTCATCATATTAATATTATTTAAAATATAGTTTTAACATTTAATAAATGAATTGTTTGATACGAATTTACATTATAATCAATATATTATCAAACAATTAACGTATATATGGCGAGTTCTTTATGTTGTGTATACATATCTTTCGTTAGCACACATATTCGCTAATATTACAACCTATCAAACCTCACGTATTGGTTACCTTTCTATAGAAAATATTAAACTCGCTCTATCATACATACATAACAATATTCTTTCACCTCCCAATATATATATATATATATATATATATATATATATATATGTGTATGTTACAATACGCATGCGTGCTGCCGGTTATTCTACTGTCGTGTACACCCTTATCATGAGTCACCCTTATCACCAGTACCCTTATAGTGTGCCCTTAGCATACATGTATGCTAAGGGTAGTGCACTACCCTTATCATCAGTCTCTAGCCCGGAATTCACCATCCGTTCGCCAACCATATATGGAGTTGCTCCCCACCTCAAATACATTCTATAAAAGTGCCTTAAATCGTATCTGGATTCGCGATCTAAAATAATTAAGTTGTTCTTCGTGTAATACGATCTCTCTAAATAGTATTATCTTTATATGGTTAGTGTTTCGTTATTAATTTGTATTTCTTTATTATTATGTGCTTATTATTTAAATATCGTACTATCGAAGGCTTCCGACTATTGTAAATATTGAAAATATTCCATCTCATATTATCATAATAATCATCGTTATAACTAATAACGCTGCTAATAACGCTGCTGATAATTATCAGCATCATCATCATCAGCATCATCATCATCATCATCATCATAATAATCATCAGCATCATCATCATCATCAGCATATCATCATCATCATCATCATCGTATATACGTGTATTTGTATACAAATACACGATATATATGGTTGTATGTGCATCTGTGTGCGTCGCACACTATGACTCGCACACTATGAGTGTGTGTGTAAACTTATATGCGTTACTTGGATACTTATTTATAATATCAATGATAAACGAATCAACCCTTACTATTATTCGTAGTATTATTATTGTGTATTATAGGTAATATATATATATATATATATATATATATATATATATATATATATATATATATATATGTGTGTGTGTATGTACATATTATTTGATAAATAATGGATATATTGTTATTTATATTTATATATTTATTTAACAAATATAAAATAATAATATATATATAATGATATTATAATATAATTATAATATATACTTATATATATAATGATATTTATAGAATATAATACTCATAGTAGTATAATTATAAATTAATAAATAAGTCGGATAATGCGTACATACATTTATCATAATTTTGCGATTTAAAAATATAAATATAAATAATACATTCGTATGCATTTATAACCGGATACTTTACTGGATCAATTATACAAATACTACAATTCAGGGCAACCTAATAGCGTTCAATCACGTATGTATACTATAAATATTATAGAACACAAAAGGAAACAATACGTGTATTATATGTAATAGTCGTATGAAATCATCACAATAAATAATATATATGACAATGCATTGATTAATTATTATATACACATAACTACCAATATATATATATATATATATATATATATATATATATGATTTATTAAGTGACCGATTGGGTTCGAAACTGTATATTGTTCTGATTGAGTTGTATGTTTTGAGCGATTTCTCGATCGCGTTGAACTTGTGCATAGGTTGGCGGTTCAACCGGAACATGGTTCTGTGGAATGTGAATAGTTGTTATTATGTCCATCTATATCGTAGGTCGCGTATCGTTCTGTAAGCTTGATACATTCGTTAATCACGTGTCACTGTATATAGGAGTTTAGGAATAGGTTTCAAATGAACCGATTCTTATAGTAATAGGTTAGGAATCAGTTTCAAATAAACCGAGTCTTATAGTAATAGTTTAGGAAGCATATTAAAATAAATCGATTCCTATAGTAATAGTTTAGTAATAGGTTTCAAATAAATCGATTCCTATATAAATTTAAGAATCGGTTTCACATAAACCGATTCCTAAACTTGATTTTAGGAATCGATTTAAAACCGATTCTCATTAAAACACCCAGGAAACGATAACAACATAAATTGGAATCGGATTTTTTAACTGTGTAGGTATACTTACCTATATATATTATACTATACGATGGTGATACTAGGGTATTGATGATGACGAGAATGAGTTTATTGTAACGGTAATTTAATTATAAATGTATAAGATACACGATAATATACACAATAATAGACTAAATATCCATGTATTACACTAACAAAATATCCGGAAATGTTGTTAGTATAATACACGAATTTTCTCACACACTAATTTACTGGGGTATTAATGTTAATACTATATATTTATATTTATATTTCGGAAAATCATTAGAATTAATATCAATAAGTATAGGATATATATTTTTAAAATTTAATTTTAGTGGAGTTATTTAATCTCATCCATGAACTTAGATGAAGTTTTCACTTATAATCATATGTCTCTATACATTATAATGTCCATTCGAAGCCGCTCTCGTGTTAAAGCATTCGTGGTTTTAACGAGAGCCGATCATTTGATTATACACAATTATATAATATATCTTCTAAATATTATTGTAAGACTTATTTCAATAATCCGGACGAGGCTCGAATCCGTATCCTACTGATTGTGTGTCTGACGCCTTAGCCAACTGAGCCACACAGGCAGTTGATATATATATATTACTATATGAAGTAAGAAAGTACTATCGACGTATACACACACTAATCATAGAAGATGGAGCCATGACAATTTAGTACCAACGACTTTTATTATTCAGTGTTATTTATAGGGAGTTCATTATTTCGTAATTAGTAATACGGAACTAGTACGTATAAATACATGTGTGTCTATATGTAAACACATGCATACAAGATTACTCGACTGGCTAGTTATATTGCAAGTACATATGAGAGATTAAGAACTAAATGTTAATTGGTATATATATATATATATATATATATATATATATATGTATATATATATATATATATATGTATATGTAATATTTGTGAAAATAAAGATGAAAACTTAATATATTGTAATGCTTAATAAATGTATTCTATTATATATATATTATATATATCTATAAACTTATATATATATATATATATATATAAATGATATATAGTGAAAAGGACATACCGGCATTTGTATATGAAGGACAGGTTCTGGGTTATGGATGTATACTTCTCCCTGATATATGTTCGATATGATTATTATATACAATGTAATATGTATGTGTACAGTATACAACGTACATTAAGGATGATCACAGCATTAACAAAATAGTGTTAGTTTGTATCTTATAGAGATTTTATTTCCAATAACAATACAATTCTCGGATTTTATTTTTATTTAGTTTTAGACTATGACCATCGAGGTTTCGTAAAAATATCAAAATAAAATTTTCAGAAATAAATATTACCCATTTTACTCATGCGATTGAGTAGATCTATTGTTATTATTTTATTTTGAATTTTTATATTTCTTATTTTTAATTATTCATCTATATATCAATCTATTACTACTTAGTATATGATCAATATCAACAATATTGTTATATTCGAGTTTCCAGAATAGCCTAGCCATACTCAAGCAGTTGAAAGATACATACAAATGTTATAAAACACATCTAAGTGTAATTCTGATCTGAAATTTAAAAAAAATATTAAAAATTGCAAACAAATTTCTAGGAAAAAAAAGCCATTTTTTGTTTGCAAAAATTAATATTAAGAATAACTGAATAATGTTGTTTGTAAATAAATTTTTTATTTAGTTTTTATATCATATTTATATTGTATATATGTATATATGTTTTACATTAACAACATATTTGTATTGGAAAATATAAGTATTTTTACCTTTCTAGAAAAATCCTCGCAATTTCTATTATTTTATCCTTAACAATTAAATGTAGCTATATTAAATATCAGTATATATGATAAACAATATTTTAATGTTTCATCAAAATATATCCACTATTTGTGTTTTAATTCAAATATTTATATATAAAAAAATGAACATCGTATCTTTTTTATATAAAATATACTTAAAAGCGCGGGCGTATACTTCTATAGAAGTCAAAATTGGTCAACTTTTTGTATGACTTACTTTTATTATATTCTCTATAAGATATTTACAAGAATTTAATATATATACAAATTTGTTAAAATGTCGGCTCCTATGATCACCCTTAACGGACATTGTAAGATGTACACATGTTTTTTTTACGTACATAACATATTAAACATGTATCATTTTATTGACTCATACACGCATTAACACATATACATACACACTACGCATACACACTCATATCGCCACTACACGAGTGCCCGTGTACCCAGCAACACACACACATACGCACACACACACACATACCCACATACACACACATACCCACATACATACGTACATCCAAACTAATCGAACTCATGTGTAGGCCGATAAACATACTTACACATACTCATATGCACACATATACGAACACACAAACGCATACTCATATACATACATACACATACACATACACATACACATACACATACACATACACATACGCACAGACACACGCGCACATATACGCACAGACATACGCATACATATACGCACAGACATACGTACACACATACTCACATCGCCCTACTAACGGAATGTACGTTTCGCCCGCAGCACAGCGACGTACAAGAGATCACCACAAGGTAGAAGTTCGTGAACATCAGGTAGAACAGGTTTATCACCATTATGTAGATTATGGCCAACTGTAACATGTGACATATGTCAGGTATGTAGGGTAGGTATGTCGGTTAGGTATGTCGGTTAAGTATGTCGGTTATATATGTCGGTCAGGTATGTCGGTTAGGTATGTCGATTAGGTATGTCGATTAGGTATGTAGGGTAGGTATGTTGGTTAGGTATGTCGGACAGGTATGTCGGTTAAGTATGTCGGTTAGGTATGTCGGTTAGGTATGTCGGTTAGGTATGTCTGTTAGGTATGTCGGTCAGGTATGTAGGGTAGGTATGTCGGCCAGGTATGTCGGTTAGGTATGTCGGTTAGGTATGTCGGACAGGTAATCTCGGTTAAGTATGTCGGTTATATATGTCGGTCAGATATGTCGGTTAGGTATGTCGGTTAGGTATGTCGATTAGGTATGTCGGTCAGGTATGTCGGTTATGTATGTAAGTCAGGTATCTCCCCCCACTAACTAACCACCCCACTAACTAACCCCCCCACTGACTAACCCCCACCCACTAACTAACCCCCCCACTAACTAAACCCCCACTAACTAACCCCCCCACTAACTAACCCCCCACTAACTAACCCCCCCCCACTAACTAACCCCCCACTAACTAACCCCCCCCACTAACTAACCCCCCACTGACTAACCACCCTACTAACCCCCCCACTAACTAACCCCCCACTGACTAACCCCCACTGACTAACCACCCTACTAACCCCCCCACTAACTAACCCCCCCACTAACTAACCCCCCCACTGACTAACCCCCCCACACTGACTAACCCCCCCCCCCACTACCCCCCACTAACTAACCACCCTACTAACCCCCCCACACTCGTTGACTAACCCCCCCACTAACTAACCCCCCCACTGACTAACCCCCACCCACTAACTAACCCCCCCACTAACTAACCCCCCCCACTAACTAACCCCCCACTAACTAACCCCCCCCACTAACTAACCCCCCACTGACTAACCACCCTACTAACCCCTCCACACTCGTTGACTAACCACCCCACTAACTAACCCCCCACTGACTAACCACCCTACTAACCCCCCCACTGACTAACTCCCCCCCACTGACTAACCCCCCCCCCCCACACTGACTAACCCCTCCCCACTACCCCCCCACTAACTAACCACCCTACTAACCCCCCCCCACACTCGTTGACTAACCCCCCCACTAACTAACCCCCAATTGACTAACCCCCTCGTGACTAACCCCCCCCCACTGACTAACCCCCCCTGACTAACCCCCCCAACTGACTAACCCCCCCACTGACTAACCCCCCACTAACTAACCCCCCCACTAACTAACCCCCCCACTGACTAACCCCCCACTAACTAACCCCCCCCACTAACTAACCCCCCACTGACTAACCACCCTACTAACCCCTCCACACTCGTTGACTAACCACCCCACTAACTAACCCCCCACTGACTAACCACCCTACTAACCCCCCCACACTCGTTGACTAACCCCCCCACTAACTAACCCCCCACTGACTAACCCCCCCCTGACTAACCCCCCCCACTGACTAACCCCACCAACTGACTAACCCCCTCGTGACTAACCCCCCCCACTGACTAACCCCCCCACTGACTAACCCCCCCCCCTGACTAACCCCCCCCACTGACTAACCTCCCCCCACTGACTAACCCCCCCTGACTAACCCCCTCACTGACTAACCCCCCCCCTGACTAACCCCCCCACTGACTAACCCCCCCTTACTAACCCCCACACTGACTAACCCCCACACTGACTAACCCCCACTGACTAACCCCCCACTGACTAACCCCCACACTGACTAACCCCCACACTGACTAACCCCCACTGACTAACCCCCCCACTGACTAACCCCCACACTGACTAACCCCCCACTGACTAACCCCCCCACTGACTAACCCCCCCACTGACTAACCCCCCCACTAACCCCCCCACTGACTAACCCCCTCGATGACTAACCCCCCCTCGATGACTAACCCCCCCCACTGACTAACCCCCCCTGACTAACCCCCTCACTGACTAACCCCCCCCCACTGACTAACCCCCCCTGACTAACCCCCACACTGACTAACCCCCCCACTGACTAACCCCCCCTGACTAACCCCCCCACTGACTAACCCCCCCACTGACTAACCCCCCCTGACTAACCCCCCCACTGACTAACCACCCCACTGACTAACCCCCCCCTGACTAACCCCCCCTGACTAACCCCCCCACTGACTAACCCCCCCACTGACTAACCCCCCCACTGACTAACCCCCCCACTGACTAACCCCCCCTGACTAACCCCCCCCTCGATGACTAACCCACGTGAAGTCCACCATCGTCACGATAAGCACCATGCAGACGACGAAAGCGACGAAAGCTAGAGCGCAGCACAACAGTCCTAGCACCAGTAGTTTTGTTATCTAAAGGACCACGTGATGTTTGTATGTGTGTGTGCGTGTGCGTGTGTGCGTGTGCGTGTGCGTGTATGCGTGTGTGTATGCGCGTGTGTGAGTGTGCGTGTGTGCGTGTGTAGGTTTGTGTGTGTGTGCGTGTGTGAGTGTGTGTGTGTGTGCGTGTGTGAGTGCGTGTGTGAGTGTGTGCGTGTGTGAGTGCGTGTGCGTGTGTGTGTGCATGTGTGCGTGTGTGCGCGTGTGTGTGCGTGCGTGAGTGTATGCGTGTGTGCGTTTGTGAGTGTGTGCGTGTATGTATGTATAGGATATAGGTATAGCATATAGTAGAGTATTAAGTTTAGCATTATGTATAGAACTAAGTATAGCATTAAGTGTATCATTACGTATAGAATATTGGGGCACTTATAGGAATCAGTATGTGTCGATGAATTATAATTATGTATTGTACTATAATCATTATCATATATTAACGTTATTACTTATTTTGATTTAGTTATAATAACTTTTATATATATTATTTATTATTATTATTATTAATATTATCATCAGATTTAGGTTTATATATCAGGTTTTTACATATCATATATTAACATTATTAAACATTTTGATTTAGTTTTAATAACTTTTATATATTATTTATTATTATTATTATTATTATCACCAGATTTAGGTTTTACACCAGTGTAATTATAGAATCAGAGCTTATCGAGATAATTACCCTTTATATATAGAAATGAGTCATATTACCAATAATGGAAACCTTGGACTTGACGGCATCTTTACTCGCTTTAATTGCGGATATTCCTCCGCTTATAAACTACATGTTTAGACATTAGTGTTTAGTTAAGTAGTCGATGGTAACGTGCGGATATGGGAATACATTATTATGATATTTTAAATGTTTGATATAATTGTATTGACAAGGATAAACAGGGTGGGGTGTAATTGGATACACGGACTTAATACCGACCCCTTCTCCAATTATCGAACACTTAAAATACGTGTGGTAGAAATAATTATAGGATACTATAATATATTATAATATCCTATAAAAATAGCAAATGTAAATATATTTAATGAAATACTAAATGCAATACATTTATTTATATTGAATTTATGTTTTAATATTAATATTAAATTTATATTTAAACTTTATTATATAACAATAATGTACATTGTTATTTAATATTTATATACTAATCAATATGAATATTATCGACTGACATCAGGAATACTATTATATATCAATGATACATATACAACTTATTGTACATTCCAAAGTAAATCAAGGATATATTTTGATTAGTTATTATAAATCACATGGGGTAGGTATTAAGTTAATTTAGGGGTCGCTAATAGGAAAATCTTATGGGTGATATAATTAAGATATATTGGTTAATACATATTAAATTAAATTATTTTTTATAATATCTATAAACATTTAATTGATCTATAATAGTATGCATAGAATTACGTTTTATTATAATTATAATAAGTATTTACAATGATTTAAAAACTGTATTATATATCAAATAAATAAAAAGTAAATTCAAAATATTACATTTTATCAAATAACAATTGTAGGTTTAGATATTTTGAAAAACAAAATACTTATTCATATTTAACATTATTATACTAATGGTGTATGTAGATATAAATTGTGTATATCTGTTATAGTTACTGATATACGAGAGGGGGCGGTACCTTGATACTTTCCCCTATACTGTCAACCGATAAGCTAATAAAGTCATTACTAATACTCGTCACATGACATATTTCTAGGATAAAGCACATGACCTCATAAGTAGTATAGGACACATATAGGACATATTATATTAGATTATTACAATACTAGTAATAATAATAATGTAATATATATATATATATATATATATATATATATATTTATATAATAATAGTGGGCGTGACTATGCGAAACTAACCAGAACAATAACCATTACTGATGCTATTGCTTCGAAGTAGGAAGACGTTTGCCACTCATAATTTAGCTGTGAATACATATTAGACGATTGGGTGATCATATTTAATGCATTTGTTAGTATAATATAATTAATTAAGTATTAATATCCAACGAAGTGAAGGTTAATTAAGTAGGTTATAATGTATATATATATTATATATAATTATCTATTTGATGATATAAAACCGAAATATATTAAAAAAAACAAATGTAATATATATGATCACACATATTACTAACACTATCAATACCACCACCACTACCATAACCATGGCTACCTCTACTACTACTACTACTACTACTACTACTACTACTACTACTACTACTACTACTACTACTACTACTACTACTACTACTACTACTACTACTACTACTACTACTACTACTACTACTACTACTAATACTACTACTACTACTACTACTACTACTACTACTACTACTACTACTACTACTACTACTACTACTACTACTACTACTACTAATAATACTACTACTACTACTACTACTACTACTACTACTACTACTACTACTACTACTACTACTACTACTACTACTACTACTACTACTACTACTACTACTACTACTACTACTACTACTACTACTACTACTACTACTACTACTACTACTACTACTACTACTACTACTACTACTACTACTACTACTACTACTACTACTACTACTACTACTACTACTACTACTACTACTACTACTACTACTACTACTACTACTACTACTACTACTACTACTACTACTACTACTACTACTACTACTACTACTACTACTACTACTACTACTACTACTACTACTACTACTACTACTACTACTACTACTACTACTACTACTACTACTACTACTACTACTACTACTACTACTACTACTACTACTACTACTACTACTACTACTACTACTACTACTACTACTACTACTACTACTACTACTACTACTACTACTACTACTACTACTACTACTACTACTACTACTACTACTACTACTACTACTACTACTACTACTACTACTACTACTACTACTACTACTACTACTACTACTACTACTACTACTACTACTACTACTACTACTACTACTACTACTACTACTACTACTACTACTACTACTACTACTACTACTACTACTACTACTACTACTACTACTACTACTACTACTACTACTACTACTACTACTACTACTACTACTACTACTACTACTACTACTACTACTACTACTACTACTACTACTACTACTACTACTACTACTACTACTACTACTACTACTACTACTACTACTACTACTACTACTACTACTACTACTACTACTACTACTACTACTACTACTACTACTACTACTACTACTACTACTACTACTACTACTACTACTAATACTACTACTACTACTACTACTACTACTACTACTACTAATACTACTACTACTAATACTACTACTACTACTACTACTACTACTACTACTACTACTACTACTACTACTACTACTACTACTACTACTACTACTACTACTACTACTACTACTACTACTACTACTACTACTACTACTACTACTACTACTACTACTACTACTACTACTACTACTACTACTACTACTACTACTACTACTACTACTACTACTACTACTACTACTACTACTACTACTACTACTACTACTACTACTACTACTACTACTACTACTACTACTACTACTACTACTACTACTACTACTATCGTTTACTTTAGTATACTATTAGTACAACTACTAGTAGTAATATTACCGAAGATTACCATGGTATTACCAACATCTTGATATTTGATATTACTACGCGTTACGAACTACTTTATGACTCACCCATGTCAGAAAGAAGAACAATATGAGACATAGCTGGCAGATTATAGACGATACTATAATACCGGCTCCGATGAATTTCACATTTTTAACCGGGAATTTCAGGATATTCGTGGAGATTACTGACTCCTATCAATAACAGATATAATAATAGTAATATTTATTAGAAGAATTGGACATTTTTGTATGTTAATTTACGTAGTTATATAAGTCCTGGTCAAAAGGGCTTCAAAGTAATATATTATATTTTCTGTTGCTGTCGCTCATATATATATTTATATTCACATATTGTTATTATTTATAGGTATAGCGTTATAGTACATACTATTTAGAGCATAGCTATATTTTATTAAATATATTATATTTAAATTCAATTCATAGTTTTCATTAATAAAAATAGATATACAATATAACGTTATTATGATATTAACGAATCAATTCCAGAGCATATTTCTGTTAATATTAAATATTATTATTATAACTATATTCATGTTGTCACATATACTCTATAGATATATTTTAAATATATATATATATATATATATATATATATATATAAATATATAGGCTTATTACCTATAGGTATACACTGTATATTATACAGTGTTGTATCATTAATAACTTGTCAGTCTGTTCTCTATGAAACTTACTAATTCTGAAGAAGTGCAAATATATTATTATTATAGCACACTCACACTCATTTATATATTATTATTTATATAATTATAATTATAATTATTATATATATATATATATATATATATATATATATATATATATAATTGTAATCTATGACATCAATACTACATAAGTATAACCTGCATTGAGATTCCAACATGTGACGACATCTGTTTTTAAATAAATTATAAATATGTATAATGATTTTTATTAATGTAATATTATTTATTCATAATATACCTAAATGCTATTATAATATTATCTAATATATGAATGATCACTAAATGTATTACTTTTTATAAACATATTAATTCAATATTATATATATTTATATTCAATAGTATAATATTAGAATTATCATAATTAATTATTAATAATGAATAGGTACATATATAATATAAAAGTCACTTTATATTATGAAAATAAAGCAATTACTAGAAACCATATTATCTAGTGATGCTATAATAATTTCCTTATACGTTACTATATTAATACAGTTATATTATTAATGTGTGAAGGACATAGTTATATCGTCACTAACTGATGTTTTAATATACCCAGGTTATCATTAATAATATGCATACTACAATGTATAGCCTATGGGTATGTTCAAAGTCTAAACTATTAGACATAAAGATACATAGCGGCTTTACGTTATATTATAGATATATCGAGGATATTCCGGGTCATAAAGGTATATATCTATCTATTCAAATCTGAATATGAAAAGAGTGATATGTTATGCAATGCTATACTATAGTTATTACAACATGTTTTATTTAAAGAAGTATAATATTAAGTATATTTTCGATTAATAAATAATTAAATACGTATACAATTAGTTAACTAAATTAGTGGATATCTAAACAGTGCAATTCTTACCTTTTAGTATTTGGCTATACTCGATATTAAACTATTACTAAAATAATGTATATTTAAATTCAATAATAACAATTTTCTTAGAATAAATACGGGTATCAACTAATACATTTTAAGTTGCTCATCAGTACTATTTAAACATACACACACACTGAACGATTAACGATATCTGCGTGCAGTCGTGTTTGTGTGTGTTTAGGTGTAGGTCCTCGTATACGATATAGGAGAGACAGTTTTCATCGTGAGCAATAAAGTTCAGGTACTGTGTGCACCGCAGTTTAATAAAAACTACAAAGACAATGAGGTCGTACATTAATCATAGATCTATTAACGGACGAATTACGAAAGCGTACACGAATTATGATTTCACGTCTGCGATAAATCAACGGTTAAGGTTATATTTACCACCACCACCAGTATCGTATGGTTGGTGTTGCGCGCATTAACTTTGTATGCGATTTTAATTAATACAACGTCATTAATATATATCTATTTATATCCTATATATCATATATATATATAGCTTATATATTGTTATTTTTATTCATTATTTGTATGTTGGTGTAGTCCTTTCAGGAACTTAGATGAAGTTTTAACTTATAACCATATATGGCTATAATGTAACTTCGAAGTCGCCCTCATGTTAAGGCATCCATGGTTTTAACGAGATCCGATCATTTATTTATACATAATTATATATATACATATATATAATATAACTTCTAAATATTATTTTAAGACCTATTTTAATGATCCGGACGGGGCTTGAACCCGCGTCCTACTGCTTGTGTGTCTGACGCCTTAGCCAACTGAGCCAAAGAGGAAGTTTCAAATGACGTGTGTTTATATGTCTATTTGTATCTGTTCATTAAACACCGAGTAGCAAATCTTATTTATATACGATATGGTATTATGACTTTGTGACATGATATATGATATTGATGTATACACAGCAACTTAAATTATGAATGACGAGTGTCGCTAACATCGTTAGTGTTAACACATGTAATGTTTATTTATCAACGATGTATTATATACGATATGTATAATGTATGTGTATATATATATATATATATATATATATATATATATATATATATTATTGTAATATTTGAATCAAGATTTAAAACTATGACGATAATGTAATATATAGAATTATTATCATGATAATGCTAAATGTTATGCTCCTTTATAACTTAAAACTAACTTAAGGTGTCCAATTTAATAAACTATGATTTTATTTGTTTATTAAACAATACTTTCTCGCGTCGTATGCATTCTTAACCTTATAACAAATAATTACATAATAGAAAACAATACATCTATATATATGTAATATAAAGGTCATATACCTGCCAATATAGCTGATAATATATATGTTTTATACATACCCTACCATAGACACCCTACCACCCTATACATATACACACCCTACCATATTGAATATAATTAATACTTAGATTTAAATTCTATATATTGAAATTTAAATGTAAATTAATATACTTTATTTTAGATTAAAATATCCTACTATTCTCTATCTTATGACTATATATGTATTGTATTCATTATACACATATATATTTAGTGCATATGACGTATATAATGTGTATCATTCACTAATATTATGTGTATATTATATGTGAACAATACCTATAGTTTGTATACAAAGAATAGTTTTATAAAATAAATTCTAAATAAATGTATATATATATATATATATAAATAAAACCGACTTAAAATAATGTTATATATATAATTTATTAACAATAATAGAAAAATAATGACGCCGCTGTACTATCGATGACGTCATATCGAATAGTTCTATCGTAACGTGATATTTCAATGGCGTAAATAGTGTCACAATAACTATGGGTTACGCGAATAACGCGATAACCGAGTAACGAATAATCTCATAATATCGCGTACAAATGCGTACATCGTATAGCATAACCTACACATGTTGCCCATTCAATGCGCGCTATCATAACGTATTGGTTACTGGGAATATTCTAGTGTCGATGGTGTCACCGGTGTTCATTAGTGTCACGGTGTCACTGGCGTCACGCGCATGACCACTAGTATTTCGTAGGTAGCGATGAGTCATCCGGGTAGACGGTCGGGTTAGAACCTGAAGCGCCTAAGACCGTCGGGCCAGAACCCGAAGCGATCGAGGGTGCGGGCGCTACGTAAGCCGGTACGACGGGGACGGGAGGGGGTGCAGTTCCTTGATGGTAGTTCATGTAGTTTATCGACTGTCAATCAACGTGTGTGAGTCATTGCGTAATGTTTATTGCATCATGTGTTCATTGTTTGTGAGTATACTACTTAACTATATATATATATATATATATATATATATATATATATATATATTAGTATAAATTATGTTTTTCATTTGACATATATTTGTATTATTCAAACAAATAAATATGTGAATACATATTTGAACTTATTATAATTTAAATTACCCATAACAAGACGTGCGTCATGTAAACGCAAATTTAAATAAACTATATTATTATTATAGCTTGTATTATGAATATATTTACATTGACCCGTGACTCTTAACCCCGACCCTTGAACTAAAAACCTGTACTCCGAAGGTGGGAACATTCGAAGGATGCCGCGTATAAGACACCATCTGTTCAGATGATTACCGACAGTAATAATATTGAAATAGGAAGTAGATATGCAATATCAATATAGTAATTAATATATTATATTATAGGTAATACTAGGTATATATAATAGAATTCTTATATATATATATATATATATATATACGAGGGGTTGTCATGTATCGGTTTATTAGAGGTACTTAACCTATGTAATAATTAGGATAACAGAAGAGGGGTGCTGATAGTATAGGGGTGACTTAAATATACCGATGTAGCTGGCGTGTAAGGGATGCTTATATCGGGGTAGTATCAGTGATATTGGGGTATTAGCATTACTATCGGGGGTGGTGCCGTTACTATCGGGCGTGGTGGCGGTATTATCGGGGGTGGTGCCGTTCTATCGGGCGTGGTGGCGGTATTATCGGGGGTGGTGCCGTTCTATCGGGCGTGGTGGCGGTACTATCGGGGGTGGTGCCGTTACTATCGGGCGTGGTGGCGGTATTATCGGGGGTGGTGCCGTTCTATCGGGCGTGGTGGCGGTACTATCGGGGGTGGTGCCGTTACTATCGGGTGTGGTGGCGGTATTATCGGGGGTGGTGCCGTTCTATCGGGCGTGGTGGCGGTACTATCGGGGGTGGTGCCGTTACTATCGGGCGTGGTGGCGGTACTATCGGGGGTGGTGCCGTTACTATTGGGCGTGGTGGCGGTACTATCGGGGATGGTGCCGTTCTATCGGGCGTGGTGGCGGTACTATCGGGGGTGGTGCCGTTACTATCGGGCGTGGTGGCGGTATTATCGGGGGTGGTGCCGTTCTATCGGGCGTGGTGGCGGTACTATCGGGGGTGGTGCCGTTACTATCGGGCATGGTGGCGGTATTATCGGGGGTGGTGCCGTTCTATCGGGCGTGGTGGCGGTACTATCGGGGGTGGTGTCGTTACTATCGGGCGTGGTGGCGGTACTATCGGGGGTGGTGCCGTTACTATCGGGCGTGGTGGCGGTACTATCGGGGGTGGTGCCGTTACTATCGGGCGTGGTGGCGGTATTATCGGGGGTGGTGCCGTTCTATCGGGCGTGGTGGCGGTACTATCGGGGGTGGTGCCGTTACTATCGGGCGTGGTAGCGGTATTATCGGGGGTGGTGCCGTTCTATCGGGCGTGGTGGCGGTACTATCGGGGGTGGTGCCGTTACTATCGGGCGTGGTGGCGGTATTATCGGGGGTGGTGCCGTTCTATCGGGCGTGGTGGCGGTACTATCGGGGGTGGTGTCGTTACTATCGGGCGTGGTGGCGGTACTATCGGGGGTGGTGTCGTTACTATCGGGCGTGGTGGCGGTACTATCGGGGGTGGTGTCGTTACTATCGGGCGTAGTGGCGGTACTATCGGGGGTGGTGCCGTTACTATCGGGCGTGGTGGCGGTACTATCGGGGGTGGTGCCGTTACTATCGGGCGTGGTGGCGGTATTATCGGGGGTGGTGCCGTTACTATCGGGCGTGGTGGCGGTACTATCGGGGGTGGTGTCGTTACTATCGGGCGTGGTGGCGGTACTATCGGGGGTGGTGCCGTTACTATCGGCCGTGGTGGCGGTACTATCGGGGGTGGTGCAGTTACTATCGGGCGTGGTGGCGGTACTATCGGGGGTGGTTCCGTTACTATCGGGCGTGGTGGCGGTACTATCGGGGGTGGTGCCGTTACTATCGGGCGTGGTGGCGGTACTATCGGGGGTGGTGCCGTTACTATCGGGCGTGGTGGCGGTACTATCGGGGGTGGTGCCGTTACTATCGGGCGTGGTGGCGGTATTATCGGGGGTGGTGCCGTTACTATCGGGCGTGGTGGCGGTACTATCGGGGGTGGTGGCGGTACTATCGGGCGTGGTGGCGGTACTATCGGGCGTGGTGGCGGTACTATCGGGGGTGGTGGCGGTACTATCGGATGATGTGGTGGCGTATCGGGGTGATGGCGGTATACCGGGGTGGGGTCAGTAATATCGGGGATCGTAGCTATAATATCGTAGATATAGGCGGTAATATCGGGGTGGCTGTAATATCGGGGGTGGTGGCGTTACTATCGGGGGGTGATGACTAACCGGTTGAACGTTAGACTTACAGCACACGGCGGCGCTTGCTATCGCTAGTAGGTAGAGTTGCGTAATCATCGTGACGAACAGACAGCAGATAATCACGTACAGTAACGCTAACTGTTACGTCATTTATGTTAGAGCGGGTGTGACGTCATGTGTTTACACCGTGCAATACACATATATCATATATAACATTAAGCCGTTCAGATGACACAGATATTGATAGCGAAGTTATTATATAATTATGTGATTTTTTGATGCCACTATAGTATAATTTGTAAGATATAATTTGCTTCCTATAGGCAGTATACGCCGTACATAAAGTAGACCCGATTTATTAGGCTGGATACATTTGGACCTATTTATTAGACCCGATTTATTAGGCTTGATAAATTAGAATATTTACAGTAGATACACATATAATTATATGTATATAATTATGCTTTACAATATAGTTAATAAATTCGATATCAATAATATATATTTCGGATAATATTGACCAGCGCTTGACCGGTTTAACTTACTTGAAGTATATTCCTAGTGGACAGAATCACTATGATAGTGATGTTGAACGATATGAAAGTGACCACTGAGGATATAACGTTGACCACTAGTACTGGGGTTATCTGTGGGGTGGGGGGGGGTAGGGGTGAGGGTTGTAGTGGTAGAGATGTAGGGGTGTAGTAGTAGTGGTGTGAGGTGTAGTGGTAGATGTGTAAGGTGTAGTAGTATTAATAGCGACGTAGTCATATATAAGTCTATAATTTTAATTTATAGATGGCTACTTGTATATATATATATATATATATATATATATATCTATTATTATGATAATGGTAATAATTGGTTTATTAGCATATACAATTGGCTTTCAAAGCTATTAGCTGCTGCAAGATTTACACAGTAAATATATATATATATATATATATATATATATATGTATTGTTATAGTTATTGTTATTTTTTTATGTAAAGTCCTTTCCTCTCTTCCAGGAACTAAGATTAAGTTTTCACTTTAACCATTTTACTATAATGTCCCTTCAAAGATGCTCTCATATTAAGACATCCATGGTTTTAACGAGAGCCGATTATTTATTTATATACAATTATATAAGATCATTTCTAAATATTATTTTAAAATCTATTTTAATGTTCCGGAAGGGACATGAATCAGTGTCCTACTGCTTGTGTGTCTGACGCCTTAGCCAACTGAGCAACATAGTCAGTTATATATATACTGCCGACAAAGGGATATTTATATGTCAATAACACTTATTAGTCATTGTTTAGATTTACAATTGTTCGCTAACCGTTTTAGTGGATGGGTTTTTAGCGGCTTTTATCGCTATAACTCCCGAACTCGCAATCTATTGTGATAGGTAATATAATGTGATGATTGCTATTAAATTAAGAATATTTTATATCAGTGATGTGTAATGTTTTAATCATAGGTTTAGAAAGGATATTGCTAAAGTTGACAAATAATATACACACACATACATATATATATATATATATATATATATATATATATATAATAATAGTCAGAGTTGGCTTAAAAGCCTAGATGAATGAAAAATCAAAAATTGTAGTGTACAACACACACACATACACACATACACACATACACACACACACACATACACACATATGTATTTATAATATTGAAAATTAATATATAGCGATACATACAAATTATATATTTCTACAATAACTATTACTATTTATAATTTAAATGGTTATAATTATAGATATATCATATGAGCGCGCACACCGGTGCGAGCTATACGGTTGTAAAGAGCGAATTACACACCGCGCACATCACACATATGAACAAAGATAAATAACAAATTCGAATTAAAAACTACGTAAATTTAACATCTGCCCGACATAAATCTGTCTCCATCCATGCTCCAAAAATTTAAAATTATTTCCCACACTATATCCGATCAATTTATTAAACTTTAATATTCAAGTCAAAGCGCAAGAAATTCCTTTTTTCACAATAAATACATTACACTCGTAGCACGTCCGAAAACTTCCATAAACAAGTTATTGGAAGTGTCTAAACCATGTAACATTTAGTACACAATACATCCGGGAAATGAGGGCCGATGTTCATAGCCAGATATCGACTGCTTCGAATTCTGTCTTTCGAATTAGCTTACTTTTATATTACTTTATTTTATTACTATGCTTGCTGTTCACCCTTTAATTTTGCTGACAAGTAGATCTATCTTTAAGTTCAGTGAACTTCTATATCTATCTATGTTAATGAATACTTAAACTTACACTGTACGACGTATAGATATGTGTATAGGTATATATTTACGTGTATAGATATGTTGTACTAATATATAACTACATTGTATTGCATCCATATTTCATGTGTTTCAATTATGTATGTATAAGTAAAATAAATACTATACATTCATTAATTCATTCATTCATTCATTCATTAATTCATGCATTCATTCATTCATTCATTCATTCATTCATTCATTCATTCATTCATTCATTCATTCATTCATTCATTCATGCATGGCGTGGTATATACAGCGTGCATGACGTACACAACGCTGACACAACCTAACCAGCAAGTTCATCATCCCCGGAAGTAGAAGTAGAGTTGACACGTCCTGGCTAGTGTCACTTATGAAATGGGTTCTCTGTAATCGGTGTATTACGTAATATTAGAGGGGCATTACCGTGGGGGGGCGTGTCTGGGATAGGGGGCGTAACGGGGGGAGGGACCGTTATATCTTGCTAGTAGTAGTGTATTGGGAATGCCTAGCTACTTGGGATCTTTACTTCGCGATGGCAATAGGAGATAAGATTGCGCCATTAAATATAATCATACGTTACCGTTTAATTTTGTATAAATATAATATAGATGCTTTTAGATTAACATCATAATTCAAAGGTATATTATGGAAATTTTATTTTTTCAATTTTGTTTTGCATGAATAAGACATATATTTTGCAATATTAATTTGATTACATCAACATTTATTTAATTTATTAATTGATTAAAAAAAGATTATATTTAGTTAAATAACATTTTTATAGGATATTATAATTAGGTATTCATATTATTTGAGCTATATATACATAAAATCAGATACTTATTTATTAATATAATGAACTCTTCCTTTATGTATTCCAAGTTAAAAGATTCGCTGCTACTTTTCGAAAAGAATAGCCATAAGGTTTTAATATATATTTTAATGATCCGGACGGGGCTAGAACCATCGTTCTACCCCAGCAAACAGTAAGAGCAGCATAATAACAGCATAACAGAATATTCTAGATCCTCAAATGTTTACATTGTGATATTATGCTGCCATTATGCTGCTATTAATTTCTAATAATAGCAGCATAATATTAGCATCATGGCAGCATAATAGCAGCATAATAGCATGACAAATTAATAGCAGCCAAATAGACTGTTTGCTGGGACTGCTCGTGTGTCTGACACCTTAACCAACCAAGCCACATAGGCAGTTATATATCTATACGTATCTACGATCAGTATATCAATCACAGCTAACCGCTACGATTGAGAAATAAACCACGAAGCTAGTCATGCATATCGCGGCCGTAGCCACCGTCATAGAGCCGAGAACCTTCGCCTTTTTCTCCGGGTAGTTCGATTCCTGGATCATATCTAGATCCGGAACCTAGGTACGGTAAGCCATATATATATATATATATATATATATATATATATATATATATATTTATAATAAATATGTTTCGTTTATATTTATACACATTTTATTTATTATCGTTCTTCTATTACAATATATATATATATATATATATATATATATATATATTTATAATAAATATGGTTCGTTTATATTTATACACATTTTATTTATTATCGATCTTCTATTACAATATATATATATATATATATTTATAATAAATATGGTTCGTTTATATTTATACACTTTTTATTTATTATCGTTCTTCTATTACAATATATATATATATATATATATAAATACAAGTATTCGTTAACACATATTGTTTTAAAGTTCTATCTAGTCACCAGGAAAGAGGTAGAATGGTAACTTATATATTATATTATAAGAGGGTAACAGAATACAATGGTTTGGAAAACACGTACATTCCGCGAGCCGAATTAACCTACCACACAAATTCCTTTGTTCTTTTTACGAAACTCTACAGGTATTTCGATTAGTAAAAACTAAATTAAAATAAAATCTGATAATTATATTATTCTTAGAATTCAAATATCTATATATGAATCGTATAGATTAAATTCACTTATTTCAAATATTTATACTGTATCAACTATTATCATATCTACGGGCATCGCCCCATGGTCACTAGTGTTACAGAGTAACATAGTTGCATACTGAATAGTGCTTTATATTAAGTTAATGCCATCAAACGTATTAATAGATAGCCTACCTACAGCCGTAGAAGGCTACGTTAAACGCTGCAAGATTACGAACGCAAATAATGCATATTCTTTGAATTTATGTTATTCAAATCTCTAATATAATTAACATATTTATTAAAGTAAATATATATATATATAATATATATAAAAGAATACATTACTATATAATATATATATATATATATATATATATATATATATATAAAGTATACTCTTATTATTAATATAGATATTACATGTACTCTCCGCGGTTATTCTAGGGTGTGAAAATTAGCATGGGAAATTGAATAGATATATATGAACAGGCTACCGTAGAAAGCTAACGAGACGTATAAACTGACTGTTCACCTGACAATATGTCTACCTTACCATCTGTCTACCTGTCTATATGTATATCTGTCCATCTGTCTACCTGTCTACCTGTCTAACTTCCACACGAAAGTGTATACAATATCGAAGTCATCTATTACATGTATGTGCATATTATACACTGTATGTATAATGTGTATTATGTACTGCATAACGTATAGATTATATAACACACATATACATATATAAATAATAAATCGTATGTATTGTAAATGGATCATTATAAAGGACTTAGTATTTTTATGACGACATTTTATCTACAGAAATTTATTTTCTAATGTAATAAAATAATAAAAGTAATATTTTGCTAAATTGACATTTTTTTATAATTTAAAAATAAAAACAGCTACTTTTAAGTTTAATATACATATATATATATATATATATATATATATATATATATATATATATATATATATATATATATATATATAATATATACATTATGTATACATTACTCATTAAATGCAAACATAAATCAATTACTATGGAAGTTATAATTTTAAAATATATATTTATTTAATTTAGATTATATATCAAAAGTATAATTATATATTTAATATTTAGAAAATAATATCCCAAAATTATGATTCAAAAGAGACGGATTTTTAAAAATCTAACTTTATATATTTGAATATGAATAATCAACATTATATACAATATTATTGATATGGTTTATTAAATATAATTATATATATATATATATATTGTAATTTTATTGTTATTTTATTATTTATATTATTGTCCTTTCATCCCAGCCAGGAATTTACATAACATTTTCACTTATAACTAAATTTCTCTAATGTCCTTTCAATACGGCTCTCGAGGCATCCGTGGTTTTAATGAGAGCCGAAAAATTATTTATAAACAATTATATAAGATCACTTCTAAATATTATTTGAAGATCTTTTGTATTGTTCCGGACTGGAATTGAATCCTGCGTCATACATGTATATCTGACGTATTCTCCAACCGAATCGTGGTCACAGTGCACACACACACACATATATATGTATATATAGATATAATCACAAAAGACGAGGGTGGTAAGATATGTATACTTGAAGTTAAAGTATCAATAGTTATATGTGTTATCATTAGGGGTGCTGCAAGAGGGCGGCGGGGGGATATGTTCCCCCTACTTTAAAATCTAGGGGCACCTCCTATGTATTGGTCCACCCCCACACTTTTACTACAACATTTATTTTGATTGGTTGGTCCCCCCTACATACACACCATGGTTTCAATGCGCCTAGTTATCATATATTATCCACTTAGAAACATAACATTAGAAATACCATATTTAACATGTACAATTATAGAAAATAAATGCATTAATGATGTGAAATATAATTTAAACTATACTGATACAATAGAGATATACTTTTTGTATTATAAGTTATAACTTTGTATTATAATTGACGAGTATTGTGTTATACAAATAGAATTCTCTACACTCATAAAGAATGAGCCGCTATATAGAATGTCGTATATATAGAATATTGTATATATATGCTATATAATATATCCTATATATCTATATAATATATCTTATGGTATACCTAGGTATACCTATCTATATATACATATATATATATATATATATATATATATATATATATATATATATATATATATATATATATATATATATATAGCTCTATATAAAAATGGTTAGTTTAAGCACTTATACAATGATTTAATTGTAATATACATAATATACCATAATATACCATAATATACCTAATAACTCTGAGAGTATGGTCAACTATCATATATTATGTTTAATAATGTGAGATGATAATAATATGATGTACAGCTTAGTGAAGTCCTTTAGAAGTAAAATAACTTTTAAAAAGTTTTATTTTATTTATATTTATTATATTATTATAAACAAAATACAACTAATTCATTATTATTATATATATATACACATATAATTGTGTATAAATAAATGATCGGCTCTCGTTAAAACCATGGATGCCTTAACATGAGAGCGGTTACGAAGGGACATTAGAGCCATATTGTTATTAGTGAAAACTTCATCTAAGTTCCTGGATTGGATGAAAGGAGTTCACCAAATAAAAAAAAAATATATACTATTAATATATAATAAACTATATATATGTTAAATTAAACTCACTATGGTTTATAATTATGTTAGGTAGTCAAATAATTATTATAAATAATATTAATCATGAGTTTTCATATTAATATAATTTGCGATAGATTCCATAATTATATTATTATATATTTCTAACATTATCAATACGATATAAGTACGTCATAATGTTTGTCATAATCTTTGTCACAATCTTTTTCAGAGTCACAGGTTTACCCTACTAAATTACCCATTACTATTATAAGTATTAGTATTGTCTATTATTATCACTACACGAATTATGTATATAACATAGTATATAATATAGTATATAATATAGTATATAATATAGTATATAATATACTATATAATATACTATATAATACAGTATATAATATAGTATATCGTACTACTACTTATAGGCATACCTGCATTGTGATTCCTCTCGTTGAAGTCATCTGTGGTAATAAATTATATGTATATTTTGTATCCTATAGGTACACGTATGAGTGCAGATTATATATTATGTAATATTAAACATATGTATATATATATATATATATATATATATATATATATATATATATATATATATAAATGTGGTTAAAAGTTATATGTTTAGCATAGACAACTAATAATATATCTAACGTATACATTATATTAAAATTGGTCAAATAACATTTTATTACAAAAATATATTGTATTTATAACACACAATATCTATAACATATAGTAGCTATAACCTATAACATCTATAGCCTATATATTTATATATATATATAGGTATATACTATATTATCAAATAGATACTATCTATATCAGTGGTTCCAAATCTTTTTTCACCATGACCCTTATTTTGATAATCTTTAATTTAAAAATATATAAAAACAATGACCAATGACAATTTTTTGTATGTTGTTATTATTAAACTTTAGTTAAATGATAGATTTATATTAAAATGTATCTTCAACGCGAACATTTACAATTTTTTTATTATAAATTGGCCCAATAGTCATACATGACTGGCCCATGGGCCATGATCCATGACCCAACCAAAAAACCCAATGACCCAAGTTTGGGTAGGTTGGGAACTACTGATATATAGTATATAGTATATATAACATATAGTATGCTATTATATATATATATATATATATATATATATATATATATATATATCTCTCTCTCTATAATAACATGTTATATAATCACGTGATACAGCGATTACGTAATATACACGCCCATATTTGTTAACACTGCATAGTATAATACATAATGTATACACATATTATAGTATGTTATGTTAATTACTACATTATATATATATATACTATAGTATATAGTAGTATACTATATACTATATAATGTTAACATATTACAAAGTATATATTGATAATGCAGACGGATAATGTATCTCTCATATAGTATAATCTAGTTTACTAATATATATATATATATATATATATATATATATATATATATATAATTATGGTTATATAGTTATATACGTATATTTACCTCTGTTATACACGTTATATTATACGCACCTCGATATAAACCAGCACATAGAACAATGCCTACTTCGCTATAGTGATAACCGTATTCACTAGTATAATAGGTCGTATGAGTAAAGTTTCACTACAGAGAGAGAGAGAGAGAGAACGCAGTGATGAGCTATAAATAGAAAGCCACCATAACTTCGTCATCGTCATCACCGATCTATGACTCACGCGCAATTAAACGATGACTCATATCTCGCGGTATCGTTGTCTCTGGTAATTAGTACATGGCTCCGTTACATCGATAGTTACAGCATTACAGTAGCACCTATATACTATTGTTACCTGTTACCTGTTTCCTAATTTGTTTAGGAACTTCTGTTCATTATTTATAGACGTTTCCAGATAATAGTAATAGCCTCATAATAGAAACATAATAGCATAACTAATAGCCTCAAATGTTTACATTATATGCTGGCATTACGTTGCCATTAAAATTCTATTATGCTACTATTTAATTGTAAATGCTATTATGCTGCTATTATGAGGTTATTAATATTAGATGGGTTTTCGGAGATGCGTCGAGTATGCTATTGTTATTGTTCTAATGAGAATGTCTTACTACTACTATAGTATGACCCAAGTACACCGTATACGTTGTGTATGGGTTGACCTATGACCCGATACAATAGTACTGATAGCTGATGTAATTGAATAAGTACAACGTTAATAATATATTATATTTAGTTCGATGAATAATACATTGTTAATGTAGCAGATGTAATAATATTCGCTTGTTTGCAGTATTTCATCGTAATGGCAGGGTTATGAACCTTACATTAGATCACGTTACGGTTGATTGAATTTACCGTATTGCATTATGGGAATTGGGAGTATTTGTACTTCGTAGATGCCGTTAATCAGCGTATTTGTAATACATCGTCGAGGTGGAGCTATTGGATCACTGAATAGTGCTTACTTCGGAGTGAATCACAGAATGTAACATACATAAATAGTTACCATTGAAGTATATAGAGTACAGAATAATTCATGTCATTTCGCAAGCAAGGAAATATTCACGATGATTATACTATATATATATATATATATATATATATATATATATATATATATATATATGTAGATACACTGTATGGTAACATATACACGGGGTAACAAAACCCCATAAACGCCGGGGTATCCATCTTAATTCTTCGTTGTTTATGTTAAACTGTAAATGATGTTTTGTATCGCGTAGTAACAATGAATCTATCCCTTCCATAGCTATAACTATAGCTCTATTATCTGAAACCGCTGCCGAGTATAACCTTGTTTACAGTATGAAGAACGTATCCGACTTCATTGGTGATCTTAAATTGGTATATGTATAACATTACTAAATAGCAGTATCCTCGCATTAACGTGGATATGTTGTCGTTATTTATATACATAATTCAATTACATTCAATAAATTCGATATATATTCTTAGGTGCTACACTTAAAAAAGGTGGTTCAAGCGAAGGAGAAATCAGACTACGTATAGCTACTGCAACATCAGCAATAGTAAGACTTGACAAGATCTGGACAAGCAAAAAGATTAACTTCACCATAAAGTACAACCTATATAAATCATTAGTACTCTCGATATTTCTATATGGATGTGAATCATGGACTATACTATAATCCATGGAGAAGAAAATAGTTGCATTTGAAAACAAATCTCACAGACGTCTCTTAGGTATCACTTACCGACAACAAATAACAAACGTTATCGTAAAAGAGAAAATTGTGTCACTGGTTGGAAACTATATTCCTCTCCTCGCAATAGTCAAGAAACGGAAATTATGTTTGTTCGTCCACATCACTCGACACAACTTATTAGCCAAAACGATTCTTCAAGGTAAAGTAGATGGAAAAAGATCGCAAGGACGACCCAGGTTAAACTGGATGAATAATATTTGCAAATTGACATCGAAGAACTTAGAGGATTTGTTACTAATGACGTTAAACCGAGATGATTGGAGAAGTTTATGTTATCATAGAAGTGTTCATGTTCCCCCTACGATTCTCGAGTCACGGGACTAAATTAAAGTTAGTAAATTCGATAATTGAAGTTTATCAATATGTGATGAATATGATATGGTATCTTTAAATGTATCTCTTTGTAATACTAATATACTTATTTTTGGAATTTATAAATCACCCTCCTTTTATATAAATAACTTCTCTGATATAATGTATAATAATTTTAATAACCTTGCGCATACAAATATGTTTATTCTAGGTGATTTCAATATTAATTTACATTCACATTATAATAATATAACCAAGTATTTTATTGACACCTTTTATTCTATGAATTTTATACCACTAATAACTAAATCTACTCATTTTTATTATAATGGAAACTAACTTATAGATAATAATTTTTTAAATTTTAACAAATATCTAATGTATAATGGTATTACTGGTTTGGTCATGTTGTCAGGAATACGTCAACACTAAATTCCAGCTACAAGCTAGATTTCAACAAAAAGAGGTCAAGAGGACGCCCGCCAAAATGATGGTCTGATGGCATAAGGGAACAGTGTGGTGAACCACTCTTAAATATAGATAGACGAGCCAAACGACGAGATGCCTTCGGAAACTATGTATTAAAGGAATATGGAAAGCAAAGGGACGATAATCCTACGCATTTAAGTCAAGTAAGTCAAGTAAGTCATAATGGTATTATAATAACTGAAATAAGTGACCACTAACATATATTCTCCATTTGTGACTTATTAAAAAACAAGAATAATGTTACAGCGATTTTAAATATATAAGAAACCACTCTAAAAATAATATTATAAAACTACATTTATTTAAAAAAAAGTTGACTGGACTGATATTTATTCAAGTTCTAATATTAATATTGCTTTTAACCATTTTATCAACATTTTTACTAAATTCTGTAATATTTGTTGTCCTTTAAAAAAAGTAAAAATATGCTTTATATAAATAATAAACCATGGATTACGAAATCACTACAAAAATGTATACATAAGAAAAATAAACTTTAAAAAAAAACTATTATAAATGCAAACTTAGATATGGAATACTATAAAAAAAATTTAAATATATTTTGAAAAAAAGTATTACTAAAAACCAATAATACATGGAGAGTTCTAAATAACCTTATTAATAATACATTTAAAAACTCTATTAAAATGAATAATAATAAATCCAATTCTGAAAATTCAAATAATTTTAATAAATATGTTACTACTATTGGAGCTGATATAAATAATAGTTTTAATTACCATTACAATGATATATTAACTAATATTACTTCTAACTCAAGTTATATTTTCTTGTCACCTAATACAGTAATGGGAATTGAAAATATAGCAAACAAGTATCCTGACAAATTTAGTAATGATTCCCATGGATTTAATCTATATTTATTACGAAGAATAATTACATCTATCAGCCAAATTTATTTTAGAAAGGGGAAGTATTTCATATATTTTGATTGTAAAGTGCGGTGGTGTATTATATGCCGAGTAGTAAGTATACTGGTATGATTATGGGGGGATCATCTCAAGGTATTAATGGACTTGGCACATACATACTGAAAGTTGGTAGATTTATACCATTCGTTGTGATCGACTTATCAACTATATGTTATTTTCCCCTCTTTATTTGTACACATATAATTTATTTTTATGTGTATCTATTATTATAAGTTTATTATTTTACTTCCTTATATGTTTAATATTTATTCGTATTATAACTATTGTAATATTTAAAATTTTACTTTATATATTACTTTTCTTTTGAAATTCCTAATTTTATTTTACTCTATTTTTACTTTAATATGTTTGTTTTTTCCCCATTCCATTTGCTATTTTTATTTGATATATCGATAAGTTCAGTGACCTTCTATATCTACCTGGATTCATTCTTGTTTATTACGAAGAACAAATCTAATTATTATTATAATTATTAGTATATCTGCTATCTGCTACTCAACATTACAAACCCACATCTATTTCTATAACTAAGATAAAACAACTTTCAAACACTCAGTACCCCTTCTAATCTCTAGATATTACTCATCTCCGTGAGTTTGTAAGTCATCTTCATTAGTAACAGTAGATACTACCCTCCCTAACCTTACACTTATCATAGTAAACGTCCCTAAAACCGAACGAAACCTTGAATTAATTTATAAATTTATAAATACTCTAATATCTGATATTAAAATTAATATTTCTACAATTGCAAATGTGTCTTTCATAAATGTCTTTATTTTCCAAAGACTCCTACCCCTTTCTCTGACTTAACAATACTTCTTACAGTTATATATTTATACATGAACTACTTTCTAGTGACCACGACAAAATTAGTAGTTTATTACCGTGAAATTAAAACTAATTTACTCTATATATCTTGTTACAGATGTCCTCTCAATCTTAAACTAAACAAATATGAAATGAGACTATCTCTAGATAAAAAAACAAAAACTGAATGGAAAACATCAGATATCACTCCATCCATTGACCAACTGAAAGAGTATATTATATCCTATAAAAACTATAAAAGATATAAAATGTACATACTTACGAGATTACCGCCTCCCTCATTAACTGTATATCCATTAACTTCACCCTAAACACATCTCCCAATACAGTACATCTAATAACTACAATAGTATAGCCATCACTGACATCTAGATTCTAGATACCGTAACTCCGTCTTATTTAGAAGCTCTAAATTAACACCTAGTCCCAAATACCAGATCCGATCTATGTAGAATAATTCATATTCATATTTCTCTATACATATTAATAACAATGATTTATGCATACGACGTATACCATACGCGACTTATGAATATTTGTATGGTTTATTTGTGTCTTACATTAAATTAATTTATAATTTTAACTTCATTTTGTTTTAACTCTTATTGTTTTACTGAGACTGCATTTATACTATTAATAATATCTATTTATATATTAGTATACATTTATTTCTACAATGATCAATAACATGTGTATACACGTGGAGTAATAGGTTGTAGGGTTAATAATAATGAGGTATAGGTTTAATGACTGCGTATATATATATTAAAACACATAATCAATGTAATATATTACAACTCATTTAATATTTATGAACAAGTATATATATATATATATATATATATATACCCTTACGTTGGAATGTCGACTCCGATATGGGGGGGGTCCCCAGGTTGAAGATAAGGGAATGACCTCTTTAAGAGATTAGATGCGAACTAAAATAATCACCCGCGGTCAAAACGAAACACCTATCACCTTGCAGAAGCACATTGGAGTGGGAAAGGCTAAGAGAGAAAACTCTGATAGAAACCGGGAACGAGATCCTCTTGGGCGGTCATTAATCATTCTGTTTGGTATCCGGTGTTTCACCTAGTATGTCCTTGAGCAAGTGTCTAGTTTAAATGTCTCAAAAACAAACACATGAATACAAAGAAAAGAATCACCCTCAGTCCCGGGAAAATAGAGGGTACGAATAATCTCCCGGTTAGGACGGCTGCATGGAAAACTATAACACTAATTGATAATGATACTATTGACTTATAATAAATGAAACTGAACGAATATAAATTGATATACATGGCATAATAGAGACCCACTGGACAACAGGTATACCTACGATATGGGATAAAAATGAACACGTCATCATTCACTCATCACGACAATACGGCATACACAGGTAAGGTGTTGCTTTAATATTGAATAAATAACTAATTGAGCATATGATTACATATGAGTGTATATCTAGCATATTATTGAAGGTTGATATAGAGCTTAGATCAGAGAGAATAACATATGTAGAAGAATTTTTTAGAACGTTAAAAATGAGATTAACATCATTCCACCAATCGAAAATATTGTACTACTAGATGATTCGTGACGATCAAAATTCTCTATGATAAAACGGAATGCTCCATAATAGATGGAGGAGAGCGGAATGGTTCCCAGTTAATATTGGCGTGAGACAAGGCTGTATTATATCACCAAGCCTATTCAAAATATTCTTGGAATATGTGATGAAGGGTGTTTAAAGTTTGGACCGTGACTTTCAATTACACGAAAATCTGTCTGTTGATATCAGATACGCAGACGATACCACGCTCATATCTGTTTTATTCGAAAACATATACATTGCAACTTGTACAAGATTGTCAAAATTGGGCTTGAAGATCAATCCTCTTAAATGAGCAATACAGATACCAGGTAGCAAATCTGAAATTACAATCGACGACAACGTGGTTCCTAAAGTTTACAATTTCAAATTTCTTGGTAGTCTTGTTTAGACTGCTCTTTAGATATTCAACACCGAATATTAATGGCGTCACAAGTATTCGGCCGACTAAGAATGATATGGTCATCAAAAGACATATCAATAAAGCTTACGATTATACTATACGGATCACTCATTCTGAAGATTGCTACATTCTTTTAAGAGTCATGGAATACACGAAAGTAAATCGATGCGCTTCCAGTGTTTGAAATGAAATGCTTTAGAGCTATACACCGGATTACTATATATGACAGACTCCGCAACATCAGGATACGAAAGAAACTAAACATAAGCGAAACGGTAGAAGACATAATTCTTAAAAGAAGACTTCGCTGATATTTTCATGTTGTCAGTAATACATCAACTCTAAGTTCCAAGTGCTACAAGCTGGATTTTAAAAACAAGAGACCAAGAGGATGCCCGCCAAAAAGATGGTATGAAACAGTTCGGTAATACACTATTACATATAGAGAGATACTCCAAACGACAAGATACCTTCAGCAACTGTGTATTCATATTGAAAACAAAGGGATACTAATCCTACGCATTTAAGTCAAGTAAGTTATATATATATATATATATATATATATATATATATATATATTAATATATATATATATGCAACAAAGTGAATGTTCGTTTATACTTTATTATAAAGAACTGTTGAATATATCAATAATAATATAACATAATAATAATGATAATAATAAGAGACACAGAACCAATATATCTACCTCACACAGCTGCGTACCTTTTATAGAAAATTAACGAATAAATTTACAGACGATTAAAATATAAATACATTTAAATACAACAATAGAAATATACACATGGCTATGCAATCAACCGAGCGTATACTAAATAATGTATGTATGCATATATATCCATTATGTAATGAGAGTAATGAAATGAATTAAATTAAATTAAATATATATTTCATTAATTGTACTTCAACTTCACTTTATAACATAAAATAATGGGTTTTACTTCTACAATTATAACATGTGTCTCTACCATACACATAGCCATTACCTATAGACCATTTGGATCGATTAATTAGCAATATGGCAAGACAATATGGTTTACTACGTAATACTATTCGTATTAGGCCTAGTCACAGGTATACACTTTATTCGCCTTAATACGACTTGGGGGGGGGGAGGTATGGGACGATATATAGGTAGATATACCGTACATATACCTATCATATATGTTAGCACAACCTATACATTTGTTGGGTATTCTCCTATAAGGTGTACCGGAAGTACATGTACACTTTGTTATTATAGCCGGTACGGTTGCAAACGTACGTGGCATTGGTATAGGGAACAATGATGTACATATCTACCATCGAATTATATTCGAATGGTAAGCTTTCCGTCGTGTATATTTATATTAAGTAGTAAGCTATATTTATTATAGTAAACATACAGGTACATAGTAAATACGTGTGTACGTTAATACGTATCGTACGATGAATAAAATATAATACAAATTGATAAAGATAGCAATATGTCCATGAGAGACGCTTTCGTCCTCTCACCCGATATGGATTTCATGCTCTCCAAAGTATCATCTTCATAGCAACAACTGGATCTGTATTGAAGATATGTGGTTCGCAGAGAAATTAGTAACAAAGTGAATATTTGTATAAACTTTATTTAAAATATATATAAAATTCCGTATAAATATATATATATTCTGTATAAAAATATAAATAAACATAACAATATTATAATACAAACACTAATAATATGTAACAACTCGACGAGAATTTTAAACAAGAATATGTCAATTTCACCGAACGGCTTTCATTTTATAGGAAAAATGACAACATATTGACAAACGATCAACAATATAAAATACAGAATGAATAACGAAATTTACAGACGATAACATATTTAAATATAAACATATACATATACACATGGCTATGCAATACTTCGAGCGTTTAGCCTAAAATAATGTATGTATGTAAATATATCGATTAATAATATATGAAATTAATTAAATTCACTTCAATATATATGTATATTTAAGCGACATATCTGCAGACTTCATTTTATAACATATATATATATATATATATATATATATATATATATATATATACATATATATATATATATATATATATAATAAATAGATCTAGAGGAGCATTCTGGACACTGTACCGACATGGTTTAGTATGGTTGTGTCACGTGGTATCAGTACTATAGTATACTATAGATATGTATTACTATAGCACTATAGTACCTATATATATACCGATACGGAATGTGAATATGTCAGAGTATACGTGGCCACTAGTATTTCGGAGGTAGCGATGAGTCATCCGCGTAGAAGGCCGGGTTAGAACCCGAAGCGCATAAGGCCGCCGGGTTAGAACCCGAAGCAGTCGAGGCCGATGGTGCCTCGTGCGGAGGTACGACGGGAATGGCAGGGGGAGCAGTACCCTGAGGGTAGTTCGTGTAGTTCAGCGACTGTCAATCATGTAGGGGATTTATTACGTAATATTATATATATATATATATATATATATATATGTGTGTTAGTATCATTTATGTGTTTCATTTTACATATATTTGCATTACGCCAACAAATACATATGTTTAAACTTACTGTATTCTAAATTACCCACAAAACGTCGTGAATCATGTAAACTCAAATGTAATGTAAATATACTATTATATATAAACTATTCCATCGTCTTATGCGAGCTTATATTACGAATTATTTTATATTGACCCCTGACCCTTGAACTACAAACCTGCACTCTGAAGGACGGGACACTTGAAGAATTCCGCGTGTAAGACACTGTCTGCTGAAGAGATTAACGATATTACAGTAGGAAATATACATTCAATACCAATAGTGTAAATAATCCTATAGGTAATTCTAGGTATATATTTACCTATCATATAAATATATATATATATATCATATATAATAGAATTGTAATATATATATGTTGTGATATTTCAGGTTGTATACAATATATGGTGGAGGTTGTTTCGAGGTGATGGCGGTAATAGCGGATCGGAAGTAGACTATACGTGATTGAAATGATACCGGGGTAGAGGTAGTGTATGGGGATGATGATAACGGGATGGTAGCGGTATTAGTTGGGAATGTCATTATAGCGGGGGATGACGGTAATATCGGGGTAGAGGTTGTGTATAGGGATGATGATAACGGGATGGTAGCGGTATTAGTTGGGAATGTAATTATAGCGGGGGATGGCGGTAATATCGGGGTAGCGTTGGTGTATGGGGATGATCGTACACGTATGGTAGCAATGATATCGGTGTGATGGCGGTATTACGGGGGTGATGGCGGTACTGTCAGCAGTGGTAGCGCGGTAATAACGCGAGGGTGGCGGTAATATCGGGGGTGGCTGTAATAACGCGAGGGTGGCGGTGTATCAAGGGAGGGGGGGTGTGGCTGTACTAGCGTTACTAGGCGTTACTATTGTATGATGTGGCGGCGTATCGGGGTGTTGACGGTAATATCGGGGGTGGTGGCGGTAATATCGGGGGTGGTGACTAACCGGTTGAACGTTAGACTTACAGCACACGGCGGCGCTGGCTATCGACAGTAGGTTGATCTGGGTAATCATCGTGACGAACAGACAACTGATAATCACGTACAGTAACGCTAACTGTTACGTAACGAGGCGATGTTACGTCATACGGGTTATATAGGGGGTGACGTCATAGGTTTACAGCATGAAATGTACACGTTGAAAATGTTGAAAATGTTACTACTATATTTCATCGCACGATTACTGGGTTATTTGGTGTGTTTCGTCAAGCTGATGATACATATACATAAATATATACATAAATATATACATATATATATATATACACGTATGCATTGCGTAACACACGTACGCGCACGACAGCTATTGAGTACTTACGTAATATATACTACTGGTGAACAGGATGACGAACAAGGTGATGGTGAACGAAACGAAAGTGGAAACCGAGGATATCACGTTGACCACTAGTAACGGGGTTATCTGCGGACGGGGTAGAGGTGTGAGGTCTGGTGGTTAGCGGGTAAGTACATATGCGAGTAAGTAAGTAAGTAAGTAAGTAAGTAAGTAAGTAAGTAAGTAAGTAAGTAAGTTATAGGTAAGTAAGTAATTAGTTATACAGTTGTATTTTTTCAATCTAGTGTGTAAACGAAAAGCAAAAACAGAAACTATAAATTGATAACTTAACAAAATAAAAACTAAATTGGTATGATGATAATGATGGTGGTGGTGATAGTGATGCCGAACACTACGAAAGTGGCAATAGAATATCGCGAGTATCAAGTACACCGGGGTTATCTGTGGTGTGGTGTATCGTATGTCGTTATGTCGAGTATTGTCTGTAGAAGTGTGTTCACACGGTATCTACAATCACCGATAATCTGTGACGATTTACCCAGCTAACATTAAGAGCAGCATAATAGCAGCATAACAGTAGCATAACAGCATGACAAATTAATAGCAGCATAATATACATTTAATAGCAGTAAACATTTGAGGCTATAACATATGCTGTTATGCTGCTATTATGCTGCTCTTAATGTTAGCTGGGTTTCGTCGTAGACTAGAATAATCTCCCACATTGCATTATGACGTAGGAGTATTACAAACTGTACACTAATATATATATATATATATATGTTTACCGTGCGAACGCGCTCTAACTGGAAGCAGAGATTAAAACGATGTATTCAATAATCATATAACCCATAGTCTATTATTATATAACTAAAGATATATTTATAACTTTAATTTACATATAACATAACGTATTCGTGTATCGTATCATATATAATAGTATCGTGTGCAACGTCAGCATGGATTATAACACATACTACAGTAACAAAGGAATATTAATATGCCAATAACACGTAGCGAGCATTGTTTAGGTTTACGATTGTTCACTAACCGTTTTAGCGGATGGGTTTTTACCTGCTTTTATCGCTAAAACTCCCGAGATTGCGATCTATCGTGATAGGTAATCAAGTATTATATAGCTCTAGTGAATGCATAGTTATGCTATATATATATTATAATACATCAATAATTTGTATTGTTTACTAGTATAGGTTAACAAGGGTTATTGCTAATATTGAACAATAATATATATATATATATATATATATATATATATATATAGGAGAAAGTAATATAATATGGAAACTTTAACAACCAATTATATTAACATTTTATTACTAAATATTTGTATTCAAAAATTATTATATATTTACATTATATGCTTATATAGATGTTATTATGATTTACAAATTTTAAAAACATATAACAGCATTTACAAAAATATAATTAAACATATATTTATGATATAATATTTATAATCACACGTATTATGTACACTGTACACTGTACAGTTTACTGCGTATAGAACATTTGTTTACTTATTAACTATATTTTATTGTATCCATATTCATATGTAACGCTTATTTATTTATAGTATACAAGTAAATTAAATATCATTAATCCATTCATTAATTCATTAATTAATTCATTCATTCATTCATTCATGATATATTAGTACTTATATGTGTATATTACATAACGCATTCGTCTGAACGGCCTAACCAGCAAGTTCAGTAGTCCCGGAAGTAGAAGTAGAGTTGACACCTCCTGACTGATGTCACGTGTATAATAGGTGCTCTGTGGTCGGTGTATTACGTAATATTAGGGGACGGGGGGCGTTTCCGGGGGGGGGGGGTGTCCATGGGAGGGGCCGTTATAACTCCCCACCCAGTACCTACCGATAATTGAACACATAGAATTTAGAAGTTTTTAGATTAACATTATAATTCAATCGTGTATTCTGAGAATTGTATTTTTCAATTTTTTTTCGCAAGAATAAGACTTGTATTTTGCAATATTTATTTTGAGTAATTAACGTTTATTTTAATTTATAATTTACTAATAATATGTTATATTTCGTTGACGATATTTTCATATGATAATAGAATTACGAATGCATGTAACATGTACTATATATAAATACAAGCAGATACTTATGTATTAGTATAGTACAATATTCCCTTATGTATTCCTTCTACACTTCGAAAATAGTAGCCATAAGGCTAGTAAATAATAGTATAATTCATTATAGTAGTAGCCAGTTACGAAAATAGTCGTATTAAGGCCAATACCTTTCATCAATATTTACCGGTATATACTGGTATTAATACAGTAATTAGTATAGTATTATATAGTGTTATAGTACTATAGTACTAGTATTTTAGTTTGTTTTAATATTGTTAATATATAAAAATATATAACAATTCGTTCTAAACCATGTGATTGAAGTACTTTACGATATGTTATGAAGTATACCCTATACGGGAGAACACACTATAGTGTGCATATAGGCTATAATGTGTTCTATTGATTCTCTAACACAAGCATAAATCACTTACTAAATAATTTATACTTATAAATATACGTACGTTTATTTTCCGTTACTTTAACTATGTTTAATTCTATATTAAATAAAATATGATTATATATTTAACTCAAATGGTATCATCATTCATCAAATATAATGAAATACTACGGGGAGGTAGTTTATAAACAGTTATTAGTTCTAGTGGTCAGTATTTTCCGCTCTATATATTATACTATAGTATAATATATAGTATAATACAGTATACTATAATATACTGTATACTATAGTATACTATAGTATACTATTTTTATATTAATGAATGAATACATAATTGATTAGAAAGTAAATATAATGGACGAAAGTACAATTTCTGCTCAAAGGAGTGTGCCAGAGATTATCTCGTAATCTATACTCACAAAGAGGGTACTCTCCAATTATATAAATATATATATATATATATATATATATATATATCAGTATATTGTTAATTTATTTTTGGTGGAGTCCTTTCATCCCATCCATGAACTTAGATGAAGTTTCCACTTATAACCATAGTATTATAATGTCCCTTTAAAGTCGCTCTCATGTTAATGTATCTACGATTTTAACTTTAGAGCCGATCATTTATTTATCAAATTAATAATAATATTATTTTAAGACCTATTTTAAAGGTACTTACGGGGCCTGAACCAGTGACCTACTGCTCGTATGTATGACGCCTTATCCAACTAAGGCCACACAAGAAGTATAAATATATATAGCTATATAATTGTGTATAAATACATGATCGGCTCTCGTTAAAACCATGGATGCGGACATGAGAGCGGCTTCGAAGGGAAATTAGAGCCATATATGGTTTTAAGTGAACAATTCATCTAAGTTTCTGGATGGGATGAAAGGACTCCACCAAATAACAATAGCAATTACAATAACAACAATAACAATATCTATTATCGGTATACTGATCACATCTAACCTGAACGATGAAGAAATTCGCCACGAAGCTAGACATACAGATAGCAGACGTCACCAACGACAACCAGCCTAGAACCTTGGCCTTTTTCGCTGAGAAGTTCGTCTCCTGCATCCTCTCGAGATCCGGAACCTGGGTATATCTTATTATTATTATCAGAATCATATATATATATATATATATATATATATATATATATATGACGTATGTATCTCTGATTTTTATACAAATTTTATTTATTATCGTTCTTCTATTATAATATATAAAAATAATTCGTCGATACCACTATTCGTAAACATACATTGTTTTAAAGTTCTATCCAGTGGCCAATAATGTGCTAGAATGGTAACTTATATATCATATTATAATAAATTAAGAATGTATATATATATATTGTTATTGTTATTGTTCTTTTGGTGGAGTAATTTCATCCAATTCAGAAAATTAGATGAAGTTTGAATTTAGAGCTCTATTGTCCCTTCGAAGCCTGTCCAATATTAAGGCTACCATACTATTAACGAGAGTCCATCATTTATTTATATAACATTTTATTAGACCACTTAGATAGTATATTAAGATATATAGATAACATATATGTTATTTTTATGGACAGGACATGAACCCGCGTCTTACTATGTGTATGGCTGACGCCTTTGCCACAAATTTGGTGCTATTTTATTTAATACGTGGTTTAGATAATTCTAAAATAATAGAATATGTGTTAGTCGTCTTAATATTATAATAAATATAATAGGTTATTACATTTAGTTATTATCATGAATATATATATATATATATATATATATATATATACACTAGTAGAAAAATACACTATAGTAAGAGCTATATACTTTTACATGACCTAGAGTTAAAATAGGAATACTATTCAATTAGAAATATCAGTTTTAACATGTAAAATAAATACAGCAATGACGTGAAATATAATTATAAATATACCGTTATTATTAGATATAATGTTTTTATATTCTATAAGTATAGTTATAAATATAGTTATAACTATGTATTATAATGACCGTTTTATGGGTTATAAAATACCATTCTATACACTCGTATGATTCGCTAGTCTATATCGCAAATATAGCAAACATCTCACTCTATAGAGCTATATAAAAGTTGCTAGTTTCAGCACTGATAATGTCATCTACTTAGGCTATAATATACCTAATAACTATGTGGGTATGCTTAGCCTGTTATATATTATATTTAATAATGGGCGATAATAATAGAAATTATTTACATCGTAAATCGAGAAAACTGCCGGTGTACTAGCGGCTTCAATGTGAAGTGGTTTAAAAAGTAAGATTATTTAAAATAATTTGTATTTTATTATATTATCTAATTATAAACAAAACACTACTAATAAATCATTATTATCATATATACAAAATACTAATACTATATAATAACATATGTTATATATGTATATATATACATATATATATATATATATATATATATATATATATATATATATATATATATATATATATATATCTAAATAACACTTGTGATTTGATTGTAACTACCAATATGTTGTAGTCAAATAACAAATAAAAACAATAGTAAGCCTGAGTTTTCAAAACAATATAATTTTGAATGATTTCATAATTATTATAATATATATTTCTTATATAATCAATATGAAATAAGTGTGTCATATATAACCATTTGCTTAGTATTATAATATAGTATTGGTAATAGTACTAATAAATATAATAGTATAAAACTAAAGTACATACTAAATTACCAATGCATACTAGACGAATTAGTATTATCTATTACTATTAATTCAAGTGAATTATGTATATAATATACTATATAATATATAATATACTATATGATATATTATATAGTATATAATATAGTATATAATATATTATATCGTACTACTATAAATAGGCATACCTGCATTGTGATTCCTCTATTTGAAGTCATCTGTGGTAATACATTATATGTATTATATATATATATATATATATATATATATATATTTATATATATATATATATATATATATATATACATATATATAATATATATATACTATATGTTATAAATTGTATATATATACGTATATTTTGTAATATATAAGTATATACCTATATATGATTAATATGATAATGATGATTATGTTATTTATACTAATACTATTAGACAACTTATACTATATATATATATATATATATATATATATATATATATATATATATAAATATTTATTTATCCAGTATCTAATTTCATTATATTATTATTAACTTTTATATTTCATTATTATTACTTCCACATTGTTAGTTAGTTTATTTCACTTTGTTGTTGTGGTTGTTTTATTTATATTATTTATTTTACGTGCACTTACGAGGAGTGTTATCACTTTGTAACGGTGCCTAATAAACTATATTTCATCATCATCATTCATATATATATATATATATATATATATATATATATATATATATATCTAACGTAACTTATATTAAAAGTTTATCGAATAACCTTAATACGTTTGTTCCTGAATTATAATAATTATGGACACGATTCACAAAAATAGGTATAACTTATAGTATTATTATCTATAGTATCTATAGCATATATTATATAATATATAGTTATTTAATATATATACTACATATTATCACGTGATACAATTATTACGTAATGTTCACGCCCCTATTTATGAACACCAGCGATGTATAGCCCCTGGTGTATAAACATACTATAGTGTAAACAACTATAGTACGTTGTGTTACTGTACTATATAACGTTAACACGTAAACAAACGGGTAACCTATATATTGATAGTGCAACGCATGCCATTATGTATAACATTAATGTATCTCTCATATGGCATAATCTATTGTGATAGTTTACTAATATATATATATATATATATATATATATATATATATATATAAGTTTTATTATTATGTAGTGGTATGTACACAGATTACCTCTGTTATTAACGTTATATTATACGTACCTTAATCTAAACCAGCACATAGAACAATGCCTACTTCGATATAACGAGTATCGCATTACCTAGTATAGGTCATATGAGTAAAGTTACGCTAAAGAGAGAGAGAGAGAACGCTGTGTTGAGCTATAAATAGAAAGCCACCATAACTTCGTCATCGTCATCACCCACCTATAGGGCATACGTGACACTAATTGATGACTCATATCTAGCCGTATTGAGAACAAATAATAGATAATGATGAAAACAAGATACAAAAAACTCGCCATATCATTAAACCTTCTACTGTATGAAGCACTGGAAAATATAAATAAATCATCTAATGAAAATAGCAAACGGTACATAGATAAATTAGAGAGTCAGACAAGAGATTTGCAAGAAACTCTTTTGCTTATAAGAAACACATAATACGAGAAATAAACGAAACGGTGATATATCTGCAACAATATAGTGACAGAATAAATGTATAATAATAAAGACGGTTCAATGAATATATAATGTAATAAAAGTAGTCGAAAGGTGTCGGTATGTATCCAACTACTTTTTATTAAACTTTATATTCGTTGAACTGTCGATGAAGAATTATATTGAAATAAAATAGCGATTTAGATACTTTATAAGGCGAGTTGGATTCAACGAATTGGAGGAGTCTATATCTGGAATTCAAGATTCTTAAGATTCTTAAGATTCTTAAGAGACAGTATTGGCATAGCCTCTAGTACACAATACACCATCAGCCTACCATAGTTCATTTCGTTAGTAATTGAACTCAAATAAAATGATACCGCTAGAGTAAAAACAGCTATCAGGATAATGTTAGACTCAGAATCCATGTATAGAACAGGAAAAAGTTGAAAGTATGATAACCGATGAACAATTTAAAGAATCAAACGAAACAAGTAACGAGAGACATGAACATATACATATTGATCATTAATTATAATGATAATATTTAATAACATATTTATAATCTAATAAGGAATTGATTCAATAATAAACATAATGAATTGACTCGTCTATATACATTTAATTTACAATGTAAATAATATTATATAATACATATCTATTCGATACAACAAATATAAACTATTGAATTAGTATATGAATAATACCATAATTAGATAACGTAAACTAATATTTATTTATTTTAATATTATTTAAAATTATGTATTTGATTAGTTTGAAAGTATATACATATCGTAACCCTAAAATATATTTTGTAAATACTTATATTTTAAATGTTGTATACCGAATATATATTGGAGAATACATTTATATTTCTGAAATATAATATTAGGAACATTATTTAATATATAGTATTATTGTAACCGGAATATAAATAAGATACCTTTGGTAAGCTTTATGAAATATCGACATGTTGAACACCTTCTATACATATATGTATAAAGAGTATTCATACAAATGAAACAAATATGATTACATATACATATGTATTAAGTAATGAACATTACACATTGGATATCGTCATAATACTCAGTATATAAATGTATTTAAATATATCTAAATTGGATGGGTATGGGCTAATATGGAATGTTATATTTGTGTACAAGGCTTAGGTTTATTCGTGTACAGTTCAGAAATGTAATGTCATTATGGTGGTGGTGAGAGTTAGAAATTAGCGATAATCATTGAGTAATAGTAAATGACCTAATAGTATGTGAAGAAAGGATAACAATTGTTTATAAATGTATGTTAGGGGATTGAGCTTTAGATTGGAAATCGTTATACTATGTGGATATACTTGGTTTAGTTTGTGGAGTAATTATATTTATTATATGTTATGTGAAATGTAAAAATATTAATAAATGTATGCTTTTAAGAGATTGTGTTGCAATCATTAACCAATTGACTGCAGTGTTATGCTATCTATAATACGTCCACTAACTAAGCCGCTGGTCGACTTCTACTACAAGTAACGTACTAGCTTAAAACAATATGTATTTAATTATATTATTGATATGAATTAGGTAACGGAATACAGCGAAGGCGACTTGTCAATTTGGTGTGGCTAACAATAGGCGGGTCGTGTGTCTGCATCGAGGATACGACAGCTGACCTATTATATAGGCGAGTAGAATATAACCATAACAACGTCGGGGTATACGAACTGTATAGCTAAACACAAACCCAACCAAAAACCCAACCAAATACGTTAGTATAACGATAAAAACACGACTACCCCGCCCGCCCTCCCCCACTCACACCCGCCCTTAAAGGATTTTTGGGCCGAGCTGCATTTCGCCATTCATCGAATTATGATTAATATTGCGTTATTTATTTATATCCTATATCGTAATCGTAATTGTAGAGTAATTTATTAAAACACGACTATTACCGACTATTACCGACTATTACCGACTATTTACGACAGTTACCTACTACATATTATTAATTATTATTATTATTAAGGGAGGGAGAAGCGTTCATAGCGTTTACATGTAAATATAGGGGGAACATGGGGCTACTAACAATATTTCATCTACAGAGATACAGTTATAAATGATTATATTTTGTTACTATATAGATAATAATCATATCTAACAATCCATCTAATTTATACCAGTGTTTCCCAACCTTTTTCGTCATGACTCTTTTTTTTTGATAATTCTTAATTTAAAAATATTCCATGACCCAATGAACAATTTAATTTTTGTATTATTAAATATTATTCATAAACGAATAATATAAAATATAATATATATATATACACACAAATAGTTTTATAAATTAGATTATGACCAACACAACAAAATCTATGACTAAAATTGTGGTCATAAGTCACGACTCATGACTCATAGGTTTGGAAGCACTGCTTTATACTATCATACGATAAGTTTTAGTTACATTTTAAATTAAAATTAATGAACAATTTATTTAAAAAAATAATATTAATTATGCAAAACAATTTGGGTTTATTATAAATGTATCTAAACCAATATTTAAATTAATTAAACAAAATACGAATATATATATATATATATATATATATATATATTGTTGTGACTATTATCAGTGTTACATTTGTTACATTATTTATAAATATAATTAAGTTCTATTCTTATAATTATTGTTATGTGAATTCAAATATATCAAAGTCAATTATTTTAATAAATTGGTCAACTTAAATGTATAGAATATGTATTAAATGATAATTATAGCTTTAGGTATAAGTATTTATGCTATATATTAGTATTATTTCAGTAGTATTTAATATATTTGTAAGTAATGTATTAAATACACAAGTGAAGGTAATAGCTAACATGAGTTGTATTAGTAAATATGAAAATAATTGTACAATGTCATATATACATATTATTTAATAATTATTAAATGAAATAATTACTGAGTTTATTAATATACATATTCATAAAAATGTAGATAATTACATAGCATTTTTTATTTTTTTTTTAAAACGTTGCCAACATATTCTAGACGCTTAATAAGTACATTAATGGTCGACTGGCTTTATAATAATTCGCTTTTAATTCCTACCTATCAATAGGGGTGCTGGAACGATTTTGTATATAGGGGAGACCAACCAATAAAAATAAAAATAATATTTTCATCATGTTTTTGACTGTCAGCATATGCATTATTTTAATATAAGTAATCTCTTATTAATGTCGAGTTCAATAGTATAGCATTTGTTATTTAATAATTATTTTATTAATGTCATTTTTAAAGGAAAATTATTGTCGAGTAATATGTTCAGAGAACTATTGTTGAACTAACGATGGTGCTGTATCGCGTATAGTCAATAAAGTCTTTTAACTATTTTACAATCTCAGGAAAGTATAATAGATATTGTATATTCATTATTTATTTTAAATATACTTTATAATTACATTTTTTGTTGATGACTTTATATTTAAGTTTTTATCGAACACTTTAACTCACACCTAAGGTTTTATATCAGATTTTATTTCTATGTTAATATTTATTTTAATATATATTTTGTTATGTGAGAGGATAGGTATAATATACGAAATATACATTTATTAGGGAAGATAAGGTATTCTATTTTAAATAGTTGTTTAAGTATATGTCTATTTTATCAGTTAATTTATTTGGTTTATTTATAGTTTCCAGGAGGTTATTTAAAGCAGTTGATGTATATAATTGGATATCATTGACATACATATGATAGTTAATAGTATGTGTATTTAATATAGTGATAATATCGGATATGTAGATATTACATAGTGGACCCAGTAACTACTTCTGGCAAATCTTATTTCAGAATAGTTGTATGATGTTTTCGGTTTATTGGATTATATTTTGAAAGTTATTCTTGTTAAGAATGATCGTATTGGTATTATTATTATGTGATATATCTCTATATAATGAATGAATAATATGTATTTTACTTATATACTATACATACATAATAATACACACGGAATATGTATACGATATAATATAGTTATATAATAAGTAACAAAGGAACCCTTTAATAGCAATATACTTTCGATCACACAAACATATAGAAGAATAAAAGAAAACAAGCACAATATAAATATGATAATAACATAACTAATATAATATATAATAGAGTAAAATTATATAGTGAATCACATAGTTCCAATATTATGTGCGGTACATATCTACTCATAACATGCACACATGGCATACCTGAATGGCCTTTATCGGCTACATGTCTTGGTATATTATTACAAAAAGGATTTTATTGATATATAATATATTTCTATCTCAGAAAACCGTAATATGGTGGAATCAACGGTCATATGTATAATTTAGATTCTATGAATAGCGTTACAAGACAAGAGTACTTAGTAAGTAATTAAACAAAAGTATGTGCATATTTATTATCAGAATTAATGATAGGAATGTCTCTCGTGTTAAAATATAAAAATAACATTAACGAATTAACTAAATAACTAAATTCATAATAACTAAACAATGATTGGACACCATGACGTCGTTATACAATAGTCTTTTAGTGTAGTTATTTAAATCTATGCAATATATAGCATTATTAGAATGGTGATAGATGAACTGGTCATCGTGGCCGCTATTATGTATTCTAACATTAGTAAACACATTCGTGTCAACGTCCGACGGACGGACTTCGTCCGTCCATACATCGTTCACGATATCGTAATATTCCGGTCCATTCGTTACATTATAGCCGTCGTAGCCACCGTATACGAACATAGTATTATCCCACACTAAGGCGATATGCATACGTCTATTGTCTAGTAAAGGTGCTACGACATTCCACGCACCGCATCTGTACCGTATAACTTTACTAGTAACGGCACCGGTATCGCTACAACCACCTATAACGTAGATATCTTGCTGCAGCACAACCGTAGCGTGATCGCCTACACCGTATGGCAACGGTGTACCATCCGACCAGCGATCCGTTTCGATGTCGTACGACTTGACTCTGTCGCTGGCTGTAGCGTTGCTATGGCGACCTCCTATGGTTATTAGATTACCGTCCGGTGTTTTATCGACGGTCGGAGAGCTGTTGTCGAGAAATAAATAATCGCGAGGATAGCTACAAGTCGTTAGTTTATTGTCTAGAGTATTTAATCTTAGCATGTTACCTCGCGCGAAATTAATGATTAGTAAATTACTATTGATGTAGATACTTATGTTTCCTTTACCGAAATTGTAATTAAATACTCTTTTTTTATTACTTAAATCGTATATACCATCATTAGCCACTTTGTATAGCCTATTTTCTTGTTTTATATCGATAGTAGGAGATTTTGTATGAATAGGAATATTAAAACTATCTATAGTTTTTGGTTTGTAATAAATCATCAACTCTAATTTATTCTTATCATTAAGAATATGAATACGTACGTGTAATTGTTTAATTAACATATCTAATTCACAGTTTCCCGTATCTATTTGTTTACTATTTAACATTATGTTCTTATTACATAATCCGGTATCGATAAGGCCTAACAATGACTGCGCATTGACTATTCTATTATCTATATCGTATGTTATCCATAGCACAATACCTTTCACTAAATAATACTCATCCGAGCTATGAAAACCACGTGATTTTAACAATTCGTATAACTCACTATAGGCTAATCTCACGAATACGTATTTTTCTAGAGTTTCGTAGAAAATAATAGTAAAATCTTGTTTCACCTTCTCCATGCAAATATCAACAGAAGACATGTTATGACTGTACATAATACCCAGCAGACTACTTGTAGGATTACCGGGGAGATATTCTGCCAGAAAGAGTTCACATTTTTCTAGCAAAGACTTTATCTATAATATAATTATTATTATATATATTAAAGTATTGAATAATTCAAGTGTAATGAATATAATACTAATAATTACAGAAAATGTACACGTATATATAATACATAGATAAATAAGATTATTTAAAATATATAAATTTATTTATATTTTCATATTATTATTATTCGATACATTATAAATAAATTAAATTAAGTAACACGTCAATATAAACATTAATTAATAAATGTAGAATTATTAAAAAGAGGTACAAACTTGTAGATGTGAAGATATTTCAGTAATTTCTCGAATGTTATTTTCTGACATTCTAATAACGCCGGTATAGATATATTCTATGATAGCTTCCATGCACGGTCTGCTGTATTTGAAGCTGCTTTTAGACTGGAGGCTCTACGTATTGTCAATGATGAAGTATGTTTGATGTATATGAAAGTCCCCCATGATAACGCTTTATGTCCCTATATGGACATATATATATTGGTCGTTATATTAAAAATCAGTTAATTTATTATTAATATAATGTAGTTTATTATTATTTAATTATTTAAAACAAACATACTATTCTTACATGTAGTAAATAATTATATATATATATATATATATATATATATATATAATACTGTAATTATAAAGGTAATAAAGGTTTGATAATTAGTAAGATGTGTATATTATTAGTATGTTGTGATTACAATTTAGCTTACTTTAGCCTCATTGTCCCCAATATTGTCAGATTTAAACAGAGACCTGAAATATTCGCTAGACACCGCTAACACAACTTTATGTACCTGGATATGATATAATGATTCATTTATTAATATTAATTTTATTATTATAAATATGAAGTGTTAAGAAATATAACGATTACATAACAATATATATATATATATATATATATATATATATATGATATATATATGCTAAATTATTAATAATATATAGAAGAACGCGTAGAAATTATATTATGTACTTTTATGAACGTATTTAGTATTATATACACGAATATGTAGGGAAAATAACCTAATACGGACACTTTAACAATAAATGGTCTTAACTTTTTATGACTCATTATTTGTATTCAAAAATTACAATATATTAATATTATATGATTATAGATATTATTGTAATTTTAAAATTTAATTTAATCTTTTAATTCCATAGATAACAGGGGTGTCCGTATTCGGTACCCATGTCCGAATACGGACACCCTGTGTTATAATACGGATACCCTATATACCAATAGATAAACTATAAATTATTGATGAATCAGTCATACAAATAACAATTACGTTATTTATAATTAATTTTTTTTTAAATATATTGTAATTTAATTAGTTAATAATTTATTTATTTTTATTATTTTTTAATTAATAATACAATTTAAGTATCTAAATAATAATTTTTTTAGAATTAGCTTTATTGGTGGTATTAATATTATAACGCACGCGATTTTTATGAAAATCAGAATTGTTCATACGCTGCGCGCTTATTGGTTATAGGGTGTCCGTATTAAGACATTTAGAGTGTCCGTATTAGGAACTTATATGACCTCTAGATATATGCTTATAACTTAATGAATATTTTATAACAAATATAGAAATTAAAAATACAATTTTTAGAATGCTTTATTTGTTAATAATATAGTGTTATATTTTATATCGATACATTTGTATAATCTTGAGAAGGTATAATCTTGATAATCTTTAAGTTGACATTTTTATTCATAAATTTAAAAACGTAATAAAAAAATTAGTTTATTGGATATATCAGCAATATTTTGTATAATTCAAAAATAAAAAATACTTTTTTAGACTATTTTTATAATTATGAATATTTTATTCATTAACATTTTTTTGTAGGATTTATGGTTTCTGAGATACCGAGAGTATCCGTATTTGGGAACTGTCCGTATTCGGTTACTTTCCCCTATACATCTAGAATTATACAGGTAATCTATAATGTTAATCTATTCTCTTATCAATTCTTACACACAATATTTAATATTTAAATTAATGTGAATATATAGTTTACTAAATATAATCATATCACGCGTATAATAACTTACAACCTTATGTTCAATATCATCAATTGTTATCACGTAATCCGTCAGAACCTCCTCTTTTCTAAGTGTGTTCATTCCGGAGAGAAACTCGTTGCAATACACGGAATCCATTGTTTCATCCAACTGTTCAATTATGAAGTTTATGTATTTAACTACCTGTATATCTTAGTAGTAAATGCGTCAGACACACAAGAAGTATATTCCTATATGACGTTGGGCCAGCGTCGCTGGCTAAGGAGGTTCGCGTAAAAGTAATTATACCAAGTGATTTTTCAGTGATGTTTCGAAAGATATTTAATATTAAGTAATAGATATGTAAACTTTATAGTATAAAAGTCGATGTCCAGCCACCGATAGCCTGTTAAAGTGTCGTAAAATAATTTGAAAAAATGGCATCTCAGAAATAATATTTCCACTTTTACTCATGAAGCTTTAAAAAAATGTGTATTCATATATATATTTTATACATATTCAGTGAACAAATTTGAAATAACATGAAAAACATCATTCTGAAAAACACCATTGAATAACCACCTTTAACGCGTATTCAAGTTTAATCATGACTACTAAAATAGGTATTAAAATAATATGTATACATAGGTTAAATAATTGTATTAAGTCTACTATTTATTATAGAATATTTAAATAAATAAAATATAATAACATAACTAATATCAAAAAAATGTGTATATTGGTCACAGACTAAATGTCCGTGTTTTACACAGATTAAATGTCCGTGTATTACAATACAAAATATTCATTTACAAATACATTATTTTTTTTAATATAGAAAAAATATACCATTTTACTTTTTCTTTATTTTAATATATTGATTTTAGTGTACATTAATTATCAATTAATATTTTAATATATATTTAATTAATATTATGTATTTTAATTATTATAAATAAAATTACTATTTTAAAATCATAAATTATTTAAGTATATATTGTTTTTTAAATCATTATAATTTCATTTATGTATTTAATATTCAAAATATTATTATTATTAAATGTATATTTTAAATATAACCGATATGTAATACTATAATACATATAGAATTATAAGCATATCAATAATACAAATTTTCCTTCATAATATCGAGTATAATGAACGTGTATACACGTGTATTATTGTGACAAAATGGCCGTTTATTACACTAACAAAATTGCATTGTATTACACTGACAAAATGTCCTTGTATACACTACATACACTCTTTTATACCTTACAAAGATTTGAAAGGTATAAAATGTCTGTTTTGATTTTACACCCCTAAACGTGTAAAATACATTGTAAATCACACCCCTAAACGTGTGAATGCTAATAATACGATTTACATCTTTAAACGAGTACAACATATGAGTTTATAACGTGTAAAATAATTTATTTGTAGGGTGTAATAATAATAATAAATATATAATAATAATGTACGTAGTACATAATAACATAGCATCTCATAGTAACCAAATTAAAATTCGTGTAAATTTAACGTTATTTCTATAAATGAAAAAAAATTAAATTTCTTTAAAACTAATTAATTTCGAAATACAATCGGATAACTTGTTCTCTATATTATACGGAATTACTTTCGATAAGGTGTAAAATAATGTATTTGTAGGGTGTAAAATCCACATTTTATTTTACACCCTTAAAAGTGTAAAATACATTGAATATCACACCCCTAAACGTGTGAATGCTAATAAAATGATGTACACATTTAAACGTGTAAAACATATGAGTTTATAACGTGTAAAATAATTTATTTGTAGGGTGTAATAATAATAATAAATATATAATAATAATGTACGTAGTACATAATAACATAGCATCTCATAGTAACCAAATTAAAATTCGTGTAAATTTAACGTTATTTCTATAAATGAAAAAAAATTAAATTTCTTTAAAACTAATTAATTTCGAAATACAATCGGATAACTTGTTCTCTATATTATACGGAATTACTTTCGATATTTACGTAGTCATTACATTAAATGATAAGGTTTTAAAATCGATTTCGAAAATAAAAATTGAAACATCGCAACGCTAATTTATTTAGTAAACAAGAAAAATCGAATTCGGCAATTATTCAATTTAAAATCATAGGGAAACAGTTTGTTAAATATATATACAATTTCTAAAACTATATAATTGTAATATATTTATTACATTAAAAATGGATTTGATTACATGTAATTTAGAAATTAATAACGAAAATTAAATATTATGTTCATGTGGTAATAAATACCATTATAAATGCTTATATAAAGCACAAATTATGAAAACAAATTGGTCTGATAAATCACCACCAAAATATGCTATTCAGTTATTTAGATTACAACATTTTACATTTAAATGTAATACATGTATAAATAATAATAATGATAATACAGCAATAAATCTATCTAGTTTAAATAACTCATTACCATCGTCTACTATTATTGATAATAGTAATATTAATACCCAAGGATTAATACTTTAATAAATAGCACAGAAACAAAATTAAATATGTTACTATCAAAAATCACTGAAATAAGTGATATGGTTGTTGTTAAAAAATCATACATTAATGTAACCGCTAATGTAACCTCTACTGTAACTACTTCTGATACCTATACTGACAATTTGGTAAAATCAGTAAATATTATTAAAAATAATATAGATATCAATAATTAAATAATTATTCACAGTATAAATATTCCTAATAATGATAAAACTAATTTTTTAAATACTTAGTAAATATTATTTGTAAAACAGTAGATATTAATAAATCTTGTGTATTATCAATAGTTCAATTATCATTTAATAAATTATTATTAATAAATTAAAATTAATTTTAGATAATGTGATCTCAAAACAAATTATTCTATCAAATGTTAACCGATTATGTAAATTACTAGATCTATAAAATTCATTCATTAGAACATGTCTAGATGAAATATCACTAGAACGACATCAGATATTATACCATGTAGTTAAAAATAAATTAATTAAAAGTAAAAAATTATCTAATGTTTTACTTTATGTTTTACCAAATTTATAAGTATAGAAGTAATTCCTATGAATTAAGATATATTATAATATATTATATATAAATAATAAAATTGACTGGAATATGTCAATTTGTGAAGATAATTTTAGTGTATGGAAATTGTCATATATTACTTATAAAAATTCCGTTATTAATAAAAATAAAAAATAATACTACAGGTTCTAGATGACTAACCGGCAATAAAGATGAAAATATTAAAAATAACATTTTAAATATATATAATGCTAATGCTCATAATATTAGAAATAAAATGAATTTTTTGGAATTTTTACTTTCATCTGATAAATATGACATTATATGTTTAGTTGAAACATTCTTAACGGTATATGATAGAGATTCTCTATATTTAATCGGTGGAAAAAATTATACACTATTTAGATACGATAAATTAATTCATAGAGGAGGTGTTGCGATATTTTGTAAATCTAGTTTATGTCCTGTAAGAAATTTTATTTCACACATAGATGTTCAATATATACATTTAATAATTAATTCAAAAATTCCATTTAATATTATATGTGTTTATAGACCTCCAAATTGTAATGAAGTATCTCATGAACAGATATGTAAATTATTTGATATAACCCAACAAAATTATAATTCATCTATAATTATAGGAGATTTTAATTTACCAAATTTTAATTGGAAAGAATATACATTTCCTAGTTACCCAAAAAGTTATGTATTACTTTACGATTCGATTATTAAAAATTCATTTTCACAATTAATAAATAAGCCAACTCGTAATAATAATATAATTGATTTACTTTTTACTAATGAAAAACAATTACTATCTAATATAAATATTGGAGACTATTTCGGATTATACAAAAATATAAGTAACCACTATTCTGTTTCATTTAATGTAGATATTGAAAAATACCCATGTAAACAGATTTTAAAATCAAACAATTTTGATGTCAATAATGCTAATATAAAATTGATTAAATATCATCTTTCTAGATTTAATTGGGAATATCTAAATTCAAATGATATCGATCAAAAAGTAGAATATTTTAATAATGTTCTAAATATTATATAATAATAATTCACATATAAATAATACAATAAAACAGGTACTTCCGAAAAATATATTGAAATTGAAGAAGCAAGTAAAAAATTTATTTCGAAAATCTAAAACTAATTTACAATATAAATATAATTGGATAGAAGCAAACAAAAATTATCCAAAGAATTAGAATCTTTAAATTTTAAGAGAGAGATTAATGCAATTAATTCAAAAAATAAATTAAAGTTTTATAAATTTATGAAAAAAAGACAAAATTTAAAATCTGGAGTATCTCCTCTAATTGATATATCAAATAATAATATTTTATTTTCAGATCTCGACAAAGCAAATACGTTAAATTCATATTTTAGTACAATTCAACAAAATTATAATGGAAATTTACCCGAATTTTATAATTTAACTAAACACAAATTTGATAATATTGATTTAAATCTTGAAATAATTAAAATATTTTTAAATAGATTAAAAATTACACATACTTTCGGAACTGATGGGATACCATCTTCTATGTTAAAATTATTATATAATGAATTATATAGGCCTTTATATATTATTTTTAATTCATCTTTATTATTGGGTAATATACCGAAAATTTGGAAAAAATCTATATCACACCAATATTTAAAAAGGGTGAACCATCAAATTCAAATAACTATAGGCCTATTTCAATGACATGTGTAATGTGTAGAGTGTTAGAACGTATTATTTCTAAACAATTAATTTTTTATTTAAAATCTAATAATTTATTAACAAAATATCAATATGGTTTTATAAGTGGAAAATCCACAGAATTACAATTAACAAAATGTTTAAAATGTTGGTATAACGAATTGAATAATACAAAATGTGTAGATATAATATATATTGATTTTGCAAAAGCTTTTGATGTTGTTTCTCATGAAAAACTATTATTTAAATTAAAATCATACGGTATATCTAATAAAATAATAAAATGGTTTTATAATTTGTTATCGAATAGATCTCAAATTACACGGGTTGAAAATTATTTTTCAAATAGTTGTAAAATCTGAAGTACCACAAGGATCGGTTTTAGGTTCAATTTTATTTTTACTATATATTAACGATCTTTCTAGTATATTCTCTTCAAAAATTCATTTATTTTCAGATGATACACCAATATATTTTTCTTACGCATCTGAGATTGAAAGATATCTTTTACAAAATAATTTACATTTATTTTCGCAATGGGCAAATAAATGGCAATTAAATATTTCATTATCAAAATGTGCAGTTATGACTTTAGGGAAGGTAACTCCATCAAAATATTGTATAAATAATATTCAATTAGAAAACGTTACTTTTTATAAAGATTTAGGAATAATATTTGAAAATAACCTTTTATTTAATAAACATATTGATTATATTTGTAAAAAAGCTTATATTTCTTTGAATTCGATTTTTAGATTCATTACTACAAAATCCCCTAGAGCATTATTAAATGCATATAACATGTATTGCAGACCAATTTTAGAATATGCATCCATACTTTGGTCACCTTTTTCAAAGGTTAGTAAATTTCGTAGTCTCATAGACCACATTGAAAGAGTGCAAATATTATTTATTAGACGATTAATTACAAGATGCGTAAGATATACAAATTCATCAAATATTAATTATACATCATATATAGAGAGATTGGTATATTTTAAATTAGAATCACTTGAACTTAGAAGATTAAAAATAGATCTAACATTTCGAATAATAGTAGAACTAGAGGTAATTGTAAAAAATTAAATATAATACATAATTATGATAATACAATTAAAAATATAATTAATAATAATTCAGTTAATATATGGAATTCATTAAATAATGATATAATAAAATCTGTATCTGTTTCATCTTTTAAAAATAAAATAAACAAAATCTGTTTTGACAATCAACTTTTTTTTAATAGAAATTTATAATTTTAAATTGATTTATTTTTCATTTTGTATCTTAATTATTGCATTTTCTCTTCTGGTTGTTTTTATAATATGTTTTTGTTATAGAAAATTTGGGTTTTTATATCTATATTTCAAATATACTATAATATAAAATTAGTGGGAAGTATTATTTTATTTTTGTTTGTTCGGTATTATATGTTTGTTTTATATATATTTTGTAAATATGTTTCAAATGTATTATATTACTAAAATACAATATTAATAATTTTCTATTATTTCAGATTATAGTGATAAGTATTATATTATTTGTTTCGTAATATTATTGGTATGTTTTGTTATTAACTGTTTTTGTATAGGTATATTGGTTTATTTTATTTGTAACCTTTTCTGTTTGTATATATATATATGTTTCAAATTTATTATACAATTAAAATATACAATTAATAAAGTACTACCTACTATTATTACAGATTTTGGTAAGTATTACATTATTTGTTTGTTTCATTCTAGTATTGGTTTAATTTATTTGTAACATATTCTGTATATAATATATTTAAAATTTAACATTTAAATATTAAACTATATAACTAATAATGTATTACTAAAACAGGGTACAAAGATAAGAAGAATTCTATAAAGTTAAAGTATAAATTGAATATTTCGATGTCACTTACAAAATAATGTATTTATTTCTATTTTCGATTATTTTTACGCTATCTTTTATTTCTATTTTGATTATTTTTCGTTTATTTTTACTATATGATTTATTTCTACTTTCGATTGTTTTTCGTTTATTTTTACGGTAACTGTAAAACGTTTTAATTTCTTTAATTTTTTAATTTCGTAATATATTTAATATTCTTTGTTTATTTCTATAACGTATGTTTCGTTAGCAAATATTTATAATTTATACTTTCAATTATATTTTCGGCTATGTATTTGCTTAAATAAATTATCAATCAACACACAACTGTAGCGGTATATATATATATATATATATATATATATATATATATATATATATATATATATATATATATATATATATATATATATATATATATTGTATACAATACAAAATATATAGTTATATTACCTAAACATTAATGTTAATGGACCTTTGTATTTCCTATCTATTAACATGTAAATGCGTGACATGGTGTGCGTACTGACATTAAACTATATATTTATTTACGTTTTGTCGAATTATTAATTTGTTTTGTTTTAAGTATTTTATTTTATTTTAGTTATTTTATATGTTGTAATATATGTAATATATATTATATACGTTGTTGATATAAGTATTATTATTAAGTTTATATCATATTTTTATTATAGAAAGAATACAATATTATACCTTTTAATTATTTTGAAATATTGATTTAATTTTTATTTATGCAAATTAATTAAAAATTATTATTTTAATTTTATATTTAATTCATATACTGTTTTTAATAAATAAAATATTATTTTAAAATCTAAAATTATTTAAGTAATACTATGTGTTTTACTACATTATCGTAATCTAATATATATGACACATTTAACTTAAGTTCAACTTAAGTTCATAAATTAAGTTCAACTTAAGTTTATTTGTTACCATCGACTTAAGGGGATTCACGGTCTTTAAAATAAAAAATTTTATAAAAAACATTTTATTTTTAAAATAGAATACTACATGTATAATGTATGATATGTTAAAATATCATATGTTAAAAACATATATAAAGCATAAAAAAACATAATTTTATAACACTACCTATTTCTAATAAAATAATAATTAAAAAAATGGCGCAAAAATAACATTTACATATATCATAACACTGTTTTTCAGCGCCATCTATTATTACCAGCGCCATCTGTTGGTTTTATTTTATAAATGCTAGTGACTGGCCGTTGGCTTTGTTCTATAATAATAAGATAGCGTCATTTCATTATTATTATTATTTGATATGGGTCGATTGACTAAACGACAACTTTCGAGGCGTAATCGAGATGCAATCAAGGTTTATATTATATATAATATGTAACTATTATATAACTATATAATAGTATCATATATTATTTATAAAACGTCAGTTAAATGTGTTTATTTAGGAAAATAATATCATAATATATTTAAAATATTTCAATTTGATAATATTGAAACAAACCAATTATATTTTATTATATGTATGCTAATCTAATTTTATATTATATATAATATATAACTATTATATAACTATATAAAATTATAATATATTATTTATAAAACGTCAGATAAAAAATATTTACAATATTTCAATTTTATAGATTTTACGGGTAGATGCGGCGGCTAGAGATGCTACAAGAGTGAAAGCCTCTAAGAAGAAACGGGTGACAGAATCTAGGGAATGGAGACGGGCAAGACAAAGAAGGCAAATTTCATCAAAGGATTATGGAAGTGGATTACTTTTATAATATCTAATACAAAAAAAATCAATGTAATAAAATTATAATTATAATAAAATTTATTTTTTGTATATTTTTATTCTTTCATATGCAACTATAATATATTATAATAATAATTTATATAGATGCAATGTATTTCAAAAGCATAACAAATTATACAAGTTATATAAATATAATATAAAAATTATAATAATTAGCTAAACTAACTTTTACCATAATAATAAATGTCAAAAAGCAAATAAATAATATAGTCAATCTTTAAAATCAATTATCTCAGAATATAAGTTTTTGTTATGAACATTTCTATTTCTCAATGAATAATTGACTAAACTTGTTCAAATTTTCAAAGTATGTTTAGTATTATATATATATTGTAGCTACAGAAAATATTTGTGATTAGATGTAGAGTTTATAAATAATTGATAATTAAATTTTTTAAATAAATATTTTATTTTTACAAAATTTTTATTTTTTAAAAATGTTGATATTTTCAAAACTATTATTCTAATCATTTATAATTCCTATAGAACAATTAACACAATATATCTTAATGTTATGCAATTTAAATTATGTGATCTTAATTATTTCTTGAGTTTTTGAATTTTCAAAAAAAAAAAACGTCCTATCTAATTACATTGAAATCTAAAGACCGTGAACCCCCTTAAGTTCATAACTTAAGTTATTGATGTAAGTTGAATGCTGGAGTATTAGAAGGTATATAAATTATAATAATAAAAAGTGTAAAACATATAATATTTGAAGGTGTAAAATTTATAATACTAGAAGGTGTAAAACATATAATAATAGAATGTGTAAAACATATAATAGAAGATGTAAAACATATAATAGTAGAATGTGTAAAACTTATAATAGTAGAAGGTGTAAAACGTATAATAGTAGAAGGTGTAAAACATTTTAGAAGGTGTAAACTAATCATTATCAGATGGTGTAAAATGTAATTAAAAACTGAACATTTTACACTATGATATATTATATACACTGTAGGATATAAAAGGTGTAAGAATGTAATATATTATAGTGACACAATTTCCGTGTAATACACTGGTTATATAATATACTATTACACAGTCATATGGCTATGTAATACAAGGACATTTTGTTGGTGTAATACACGAATGTTATACACAAATAATTACTGAGTTTATATATATATATACATACGAGAGTATATTATATTTTCCTTCAATTACACTTTAAAAGGTATTTTGTACAACTATATTTCGGAAACTCAATACATAATCGCGCCCTAGTTTTACGATATCGTATTATATTGCTCAACCCTTTATATGTATAGGGGTTTTCAGTTATACCTATTAAAATATCTTTTAACGTTTAATGTATTATGCACTAACAATAAAGACAACATAACTATGCATCAAATACTGTACCTAACGGTATATACCGGAAGTATATATGAACACCGATATTCTAGTTCAACTAATGCTTTAATTACCACATAATTATATTAATATAGTAACTATTACACCAGAGTATAATATATATATATAAATGACAATACATATAAACGCAACATATATTTTCTTTTATATAAAGATAATAGGAAATTCAAATGCACTTATATATATATATATATATATATATATATATATGCTATATAAATAAATATGATTTTAAATGCAATCTTATATAATTACGAAAGATAAAGATAGTTACCAATGCACACGAACCATATAATATAATATATATATATATAATATTATTTATTAAATATACATATTAACATTTATAATAGCTAATTTACCATATATTAATGTATATAACTATATTAAATTATATATATATTTATTATGTCATGAAGATATTTTTAATTTATATTTAACATAGAAACATATATATATATATATATATATATATATATATATATATATATAAATACAAATATATTGAGTAAATATAATTTTAGTTATATAATAATAATTAATGGAATGATACACGCAGAGGTCGAATATAATACTCTCTTCCCTTATAGGAATAGTAACCTCGTATTCGTATGGACTAATTCGGAGACATCGAGACAATCGTTCACTTCTCGTGATTCTGTTAAAAGGACGCCGGACCGTTAACGTCTTCGCCGGTTCATCTATTGTCACACAGATATATACTTCGTATGATCATTAGTCATGTTCGTTAATAATCTATTCTAGTATACATCCGGTTATTGAATAATAGAATATACCATACAGTGATAGTAAATTATAATATATATATATATATATGTATATTATATTTATAATTATATTTATAATAAAAGTACTATATAATATGTTAAATGTCGTCGCTGTTTAAATAAAAGAAGAATATAATAAAGGTATTAGAGTTGTTGTCATAATGGGCGACGCCCACTAGGCGTGTCAACTTAGAATATGTTACTCATATTTATGATAACGAATCATGAATTAATAGAATTCAATATAATATAACAGTGTTAATATAGTGTTAAAATAATATATATATATATATATATATATATATATATATATATTAATATTAAAACATAAATCAAGTTAATATTAGTTAACATTATTAGTTGAATATAATGTGAATGAAGTTTTAATAATATGAGAATTTCAAAAACGATCTAAAATGGATCAATAAATAATAAATAATAATATATTGAAGGTCATACACAAATCACGAATCACGAATATCACGTATATTTTAATGAATTAATATAAAAATGTGTTACTATAAATTCGTGGATAAAATAATATGTATATAATAATGTACATAATACGTATTATTCAATAATTTAACATATTTAAATATATTAATAAGTCTATATGGTTAGTCCTATAGTACTATATTATTCCTATATTATTATATTATTCCTATAGTACTATAGTAGTTATATTATTATTAAATAGTTTATTGACTACAAAACATCATATGTTTATCGGCGTCATATAATATAATAATAATGAAGGTAATAACAATTTGAACATAGATAAATATAAGAACAATATATATATAAAAAAGAACAATAACAATATTAAATAATAAAGTTATAAAGAAATACAATTATTATATACTTTACGTTTAAACAAAGGTTCAGACTCAGTTGATCTGATGTCAGCTGGCAATGCATTACAACATTTAGGAGCTACGACTGCAAATGCCGATTCTTCGTATACTGTCGTGAACAACTATAGTTATCGGTTAATGGAGCATCCTATTCGAGCCAACAAGATTTAGGGCTGGTTCGATAAATTGCTCGATGCGTTATTCAAAGGAGACGGAACTTGAAAACTAGCCGGAACTTTAACCATCCAAGCGAATGTATCAGAGATGAGATGGAAACCATTGTTCTACGTTTACGTTTATAGAGGATTCTTACTGCACGACACTGAATAGTTTCAAGTCTGTGCAATAAATCAAGGGATAGGGTGGTAAATAAGGAACAACAGTACCGAAGTCTACTGATAGGAGGTAGTTTACCATACACATTTTTGTTTGTGAAGTGTTCCTTCCAAGATATATGTAGGAATTTACGAAACATTCGCGTGTATGTTCCATCCAGTGATTTCTGGTGTGAAACGTTCAGTGTCCATGACTCAGAACCATATATTAGTACAATTTCTACAGTTGCTACAGAGTCTTCTTTTAAGTGGTAAGTTTATCTTAGACTTCCATATAACGTGCACGCTATGTATACTATAGTACGTTTTATTTATATTTTATATGTACGACTATTTATTTTTATTTTTGATTTTTATTATATAACGACGCCTTTAACCGACATGAGTTTTTGTAGTCAATAAACTATATATAAATAGATAACATAATAGTTTATCATTATTCATTATATGTATCGTGTTGACTTATGGATGAGATACGCGGACGGTGTTTTGAGATAAGCGAGATACCGCACTGAACCAGAATTATTATTATAATATATATATATATATATATATATTATTAAGACCAAATAAAGCCTAGGCTTTCACTGATCCCCCATAGACATATGATATACATAGTAATTCGTATGTCTATAAACTGATTTCATTTCATATATATATATATATACCAATACACCCATATATCCCAATAACATAAGAACTATACATGCATATAACGATTCTTACTAGTCGACAACGTAATAAATATAGCATAGATTACACCACTTCTTTATCAACATACTAATTATATAATAACTTAACATAATATAATATTATACATTTAGAAGATTAAAGGATTCGAACACTTTCGCCAAAATAATCAAGAAAATAAGCGTCCTAATTTCATAAATTATTATTCAATACAAATTACTCTTCATCGGATAATTGAATTATAAAGTATATAAGTGTAATTACTACATTTAAAACTATTATTCTTGTAACGATACACTGTTAAAAAAAACCCTTTAGTTTTCGTGAAATAAACCCTTTAATCGATGACCGTTTAATGAAAGGGTTTTGTAACCTTTAGTTAAGCTTTTTTTCAAACTAAAGGGTTTAGGTCGAATATCTACTAAAGGGTTTGGAAACCTTTAGTTATGCCGTTCTTCGAACTAAAGGGTTTGGTATAATAAATTACAAACCCTTTAGTTACGCATTTATTATACTAAAGGGTTTCGTGCGAATATCCACTAAAGGGTTTGAAACCCTTTAGTTAAGCTATTTTTATAATAAAGGGTTTCGTGAAAATATCTAATAAATGATAGAATTTCATAAAATATTATTGAATTGATTATCAGTTGTATTTTAATTTGTATTATTATAATTAATTAAATAATTAATTAATTAAATATTATAATGTTTTAAATGTTTTAAATGTTATGTTATACATACTATTTAATAAACGTATAATTGTTATATATCCAATATTGAGTATTTAATTAAACATGATTTCCAATCGTATCATCTTAATTAATATACTTAATTTCCAATGTAATACAAAGGTCTGGTTTACCTAATTCGAGTTAGGTAATTATAAAATTTAAATAGAAATTTTGATTATTTATTAAAATTTCAATTTTAAAATAACATTTTATTTATATAATGACGAATATTAACTTAAATATAAAATAAAAATAATAATTGATTACTAATTTTTAATAGGGTATAATTAAATAAATATTTTAAAATAGAGAAAATTTTATAAAATAATATAGTTTTACTTAGAATAATTAATAATGTTGGCATAATAATTGTGTATATAATAATTATACGAATCACCACTATGAATTTCGTGAAACCCTTTAGTATCTACGAAATACGATTAAAGGGTTTTGTTTAGCGAAACCCTTTAGTTATTGATATTTTATAAACTAAAGGGTTTTGAAAGCTATTATATTAACTCATAAATAGAAACCCTTTATATATGCAAATTTAAGGTATTTAAAGGGTTTTAAAGGGTTTCGTCAAACCCTTTAGTTTCATATTAAATACGACTAAAGGGTTTGGTAAACGAAACCCTTTACGTATTGATATTTTATAAAGTAAAGGGTTTTGAATGCATTTATTTTTTATGGATAAATAGAAACCCTTTACGTGTGCATATTTAAAGTACTAAAGGGTTTCGACAAACCCTTTAGTTATATACGAAATACAAGTAAAGGGTTTGGTAAATAAACTGAAACGAAACCCTTTACTTATTGATATTTGATAAAGTAAAGGGTTTTGAACGCTATTATTTTTAACAGTGTACACCAACATTTTAAAATCCGGCAAAGTACCCAATACGCATGCGTGCTCGAACCGTCCACTAACTAATTGGGAATATACCATATAACCAGTCTCATCCGAGTACCCGCACTAAGTAATAAATACATTACGATAGTTGTACTAACCATCGACAACGTTTTAAAGAATATAACTTATATAAACAAAGATTGCAAGTACGCGAATACAACCTATCCATCTTGTTTAAGGGGAGGCAGCACCTAACGTAAATCTGACATATTCACACTCATACATATAACTAATATACATATGTTCAGTGCCATACTCTGTGGAATATTGGACAATTTTACCTATTGGTCTTTACCTATAACGTATATTAAAAATAGATATCCTATAGGTATACCTATATAACTATATGTGTATGTATACAACTCGGACATACAATATACACTATACAATATACAATATACAGTATACTATAGTCTGTAGTCTGTATAACACATATAATGATAAGTATGAGTAATAGACATGCACTATATAAGTGAAGTTAGTATACCAGTATAAACAGAATACTATAGTATAGGCGAAAGAGAAAAGGTTAGTGCATATTCTATATATTGTAGGTTAGTATTAATTTGTGTATGATATATCATTTATAATTATGCATATATAATGGTTATTATATATATATATATATATATATATATATATATATATATTATCTAAAGATAAGATATAACCTTTGGACTTTCACAAGTTATGTATTACTATAGTATATGTATGTACTATATATATATGTACGCCTAATACAAATTATAATTATCTTTTACTTGCAGGTCTCATAATAGTTGTTATATATATATATACTTACTTGTAACTTGTGACTTGTTATTCCGTGACTAGTAAATCGTAGGGGGAATCAATGACGCCAGAGTAACACCATTTCTCCAGTCGTCTCGTTCACGCACATCTTTAATCAAACAATTAACATCCTTCTTTGTCCATTTAACAATATTATCTATCCATTTTTGTTTGGGGCGACCTCGAATTCTAGAACTTTCAACCGCTCCTTGCATGATTGTTTTTGCACAAATTATCATGTCTGGATATATGTCCAAACCACTTTGATTTGCGTCGTTTAATTGTTTGCAGGAGCGGCTCGAAGTTACCAATTATTTAAATAATTCTGTTACGGACGAACACATTTGTTTTCTCTCTTGATATGTAATACCGAGTAATTTTCTGTGCGATTTATTTTCAAAAGCTTGAATTTTCGAAGCTGCATTTATCGTCCTTGTCTGGCATCCATAAGTAAGTATCAATAATAAGAGAGAACGATAGAGATTATGTTTTAATTTGAAAGTTATTTGTTTGCTGTTCATATAGTATATAACCGTACCATCGCAGAATTAGCAAGAGCAATCTGATTCTAATGTCCGATTCACATGATCCATATCTTGTAAGGGTTGAACCCATATATCAAAACTTATCAACTTCTTCAAGCTTTATATCATAGAGGGTGATATTTGCATTTATAGAATTTTCATTAGAGTTTACCATCACTTTTATTTTTGCTGTGCTTATTACCATTCCACACCTTTTTGCACTTCTTGATAGTTGATCTGTGAGTTCTTGTAGTTCCTCGTTGGTTCCAGCAAGCAAGTCGATTTCATCAGCGAACGTTATATTCCAAATTATATATATATATATATATATATATATATATATATATTATACTTAAGTATATACAGTATATAATAATAACTATTACTATATTATATCGAGTACTTGCTTATAGATTAAGCTACACGATATAGTTGGATATAATGATTTAGGGGTAATTATTGGGTAATGAACTATAAATAATATATTTTACGCTTTATTTATATAATTTGAAAGTATAACAACGTATACGAGGATTGATCTCGGTAACTAATGTGTAGTTTCTATAATAGATCTTGTAAATAGAATATATTATTTTATCTGTATTAAGAAATTGAAAAATAATAATTTAGAAATTAATGATGATAAATAAAACTTTAGGATATAATTTAGTAATGTCTTGTATTTAGTTGTAATTGTATAACTACTAATTTATTATAATTTATAGTAAATAAGTTAATATTATATATATATATATATATGTTTGTTATTTAATGTTATATATATATATATATATATATATATATATATATATATTTTATTAATCAATATCATATTATATGGCTAATAAAATTATAAAATAATAAAATCAATACAAATAAATGTTGATTGTAATACATATACTAATTAGTGATTATATATAATCACATTATATATATATATAATACAACTATAAGTACCAAACAATGTATACCAAATTTATGTGCAATATAAAATAATTAATATAAAATAATGTTATCAAATAAACCCAAGATAAAAAATATATACTTTATTGTAATCTAAGTTAGTTCTTGTTTGTATAGTTACCATTAACAAATACACTTGTTTAAACCCATATTGGTCTAACTTTAATCGACCGTTCTCGTGTCTTATTCAATTGATTTCGTCGTTTAATTGTACGTATATTATTATTAATATTTTGATTTTCATAATCGATATTCGTTTTCTTTAAAGTTGTCTTCATCTCTCTATGTCTTTGTAGATCCCGGATGTAAGGACTTATTCCTAGAGGGGCGGTTGATAAATTTATATTTTCTATAAAACCAACTTTAGTATCGTCTGCATTTGTAAGTGATATTTGCTTAGGTGTTACTACAAATGCATCTGATGGCCTATGTGAAATAGATACATCGATATTATTTGTTTTAATAGGTTGATTTACTTTCATATTTGATAATATACAAGCTGCCGTGTCTTCAGTATTATTACTTGTATAATGTATTAATGACTTTCTGCATGGTTCATTCGTATTATCCTTATCAGTAGTGGTGTTTTCACATTTAATGTAATTCGTTTGATTTTGAATACTAAAAATACGACATTATCAATATATTTGTAAACGTATATATATATATATATATATATATATATATATATATATATATGATATTTAATATGCTTTTAATTATAGATAATACATATACAATTCGTTTAGAATGATTACTTATTTATTATTTAGAAAATGAACTATATATACTATGTGTTATATTTTAACTTTATTACATTTATTATTTGTAAGCAATATAACTTTTTAGTATATATATATCATTCAATACTTTATAAGCTAATATTTAAAAATTAAGAATTACAAATAAATATTAAGATTATGTATTAGGATAGTTATTAATCTATAGAATAAAAAAAGTATGTAATTATCTCTATTAGTTTTTTATTAGAAATGTTTTCGATAGAGCTATAAATAGCATGGTGTAGATGAACGCGCGCTAAGAGTGATTTTAAACATGCTATTGGTTATCGATTCCTTACCGGCATTTGGAACATTAAAATATGAGTATAGAGTATACACAAATTTTTTTTTTTTTAATTTAGGTCAATATTGTACATGCGCCAGGCTGGTCAAATTTAACAAAATTTAACATGGGAATAGATAGGAGAATACCAAAAAAACATAAATATGTATATTTTTCACAGTTATAATTAAGCTACAATCATGAAATTTTCAGAATATGTGTAATGTGTATAGTTCCTTTGAATATTATAAATTCATAACAAAATTAATTTTATTTCTAGGATTTTTTTTTAAATTATAGGATTTTCCAGAATTTTTTTTGACCTCTCATAATTGTGTACAGAATTGTTATATTTTATCAATTTATATTATATATAACAAAAAAAAACAATTAATTAATCACTATATATTACAATTTGGCCGAAAAAATAATAACTACCCTGGTATTTCTTTAGTTTTGTTAAAAATCATCAAAAAATGACCATTTTTTCTGTGGATTGGTACCTTTACACATTTTAAGATTTTTTTTGTTTCTACTTCATCTTAAGATGTTATATTTTAACGTACAAGTATTATAAATTTTAAAAAATAACTCTTTATAATTGTAATAAATAGTCAAAGAGGCCTAATTTTTAGAAAATTTGTATATATATAAAATTTATTTTATTGTTTAAATTAATTATCTAATAACTAATATTGTAATTAGGGATACTATAGATAATATTTACTATATATTAATGTTATCTATTAGAAGAATATAGTATTTAAAAAAAGTACTCATTATTATATATATACCCATTACAATACAATACAAATAAAATGTACAGAATTCAAATAAATGTCCTCAAGGACATTTTTTTTATAAACATATACAATACAATTATATAGGAATAACGACATTTCGAGATTTATTTTTTTTTAATAATTTGGTTTTTAAAACCTCCGGCGCACCAACAATAATGAACCAAAATGAATATGGTTTAATAAAATAGTATCATGAGCGTCATATCTATAGAATCTACTATGCCGGTTTAGGATCTTTAAAATTAAATCACTCTTAACGTGCGCGCATATCTTTAAGGGATGTACGACGTACATATACGTATACATGTAAACATATGTATATGTTTATTGTATGTTTAGTTATAACAATACATTGCTTATCTGATAGCAACATATTTAATATATTACAATTATGTTATCAATATTAATTAATTAAATTACATTATATAATACTTATTAAAATAAAGTCTTTTTTTGTATTTCTTAGGTCTTATATTATGATTAAATTCAGAAATTCTGACTTAATTTCAAATAAATGTTTTTCCAATATGGAAAAATAGAATATAATTAGATATTAGTATATATATATTAATTATCTATTGATTAAATAATTCTATATTATTACCAATAAATAAACACATACATGCTTGCATACATACATAGTTATACGTTATACTAATTATTTGTATTTGTTATTGCTATGCTATCGTATAATATATAGTTTATGTATATATTAATTATATATTATATAAGTGTACTTATCTTTAATTAAACTAATTAAAACGTTAACCAGTTTCTTAATTCAGCATCTAATTTACATTCATCGCGCATGAGTTCTCGAATTGCGCTAAGCTCTTGTTCTATTGTGTACATGATTCCTCGGTTTAACGGCAATTCGGGTATAGCGTCGTAGGTTAATTTTAACAATTTAATTACAATCAAAGCTAAATAATTGAATATCTTCATAATTAAAATATAATTATTGTAAGTGAATTTAAAATTTACTTCATCGCATCTCGATATATTTTCGGTTTGTCCTTTTTCTAATTGCATATATTCGTCTTTTATTTTCATTTTTGCACTTTCTAACTTCTCATTAAAATATTCGTCTAATATAGATTTCGAAACTATCACTTTACTCTTCGATTCCAATTCAGTATCGATATATTTACCCAAGTCTTCTTTATTCTGTATAATTTTATAATCTCTTTCGAATTCTTCTCGTCTCTCCGTTGCTTTGTTAACGTCAGTTCCACCTCGGCGTTCTCCTACCGGGTGATTCATTATCGCGATGTCATTCTCTGTTTCCAGGTCAACCATTTCGGTTACGTCATCATTATCACCCAGTGACGCATCGTTTTGCTCCGAAGACGAGCTATTTATAGATATAGTAGTATTACGGTCGCTGTTCAACGAAAGCGGTGACGCATAGCAATCGGAGCCAATACTGCCGTAGTAGGCGATGAACGGCGGACATCGACTAGTCTCGCTTACGGCGTTATCCGAGCCTGTGGAGTAACAGTCTTTAGTGACCGGGTGCTGTGTGAACGTCTTCAGTTTCCTCGTTAGTCTGTTATCGTTGTTGCAGGCATTCTTTATGATTTCAAGGGCGCGCCGATATTCCTCTTCGTTAACTTCTCCTTCTTTATCCTGACCTCTAGTCTCCGGTTCATTCGTAACTATTGTCGTCGAGGGGTTTAGTTCTTTATCTTGACTGATTATCGATGGCGTTGAAGTCATTTTATGAAATATAAATAACACGAGTCCTCCGATAGAGAATCCAATTAGAACGTAAAGCATCTATCAATATATTAATTATAGTTTATTTTTAATCCATACATTTCTAATCAATAATTTTAATTTAGAATTGATAATAATTAATACATATACTTATAATAATAAATAATTGTATATTGGATACATAGAGTAAGGGATATATTATAATTGTTATTTAAGAAATTCTATTTAAAGTAAATATATTCATATTTATAATGATAACATATTGTATCTTAAACAATTTAAAAATTAAATTATAATTATACTTTATATAATTATTATATTGAATATATATTTTTAACATTATCTTTCACTTGGACGTCTTGACATATTTGATATATATGTATAGAACAAAATAATTTGAACGAAGTTAATATTATCTTTAAAATAATAATGAGTTACTATACTTTCTTACTTACTATGTAGTATTACACAAAGTATAGAAGTATGCTTATTACTAATAGTCATATACATATAATTATTAATATTTTTATAAGAAATACCAAATTTTTCTAAAAATTAAAATCCAATCAGTATGGATAGGAAATTAAAAGGAAATATCTTAACACGATTAATGGTAAATTCCGTAGGTATATTTTGATATAGTCTGATTACATATAGTTTCGCTCTTTCATTCATTAAACTATTAATGTTTAATATACATACAAGTAATCAAATAGTTAACTATTATCATGATTCTATTCTATATATTCTCTGACGCTTTACAACTAACACTAATAGTAATAATATTTTTTTTTAGTTATTAGTGGATTATAAATTAATTTCATATCGCACTCAAATTTCTCTAATATCTGCAGATAGTTATCTATAGAATTATATACCGTTAAAATAACACTACATACATACTAAAGTTAGGTTATTATATAGATTACCCCATAGTAATAAAGCATATTAGAGACTTGGCATACATACTAGTTATATAATTGTAGATAACTCTATATACATAATAAAGTTAGGTTATTATATAGATTAACTCATAGTAATAAGGCATATTATTAATCTCTTATAGACTTCGTATACATACTAGTTATATAATTGTAGATAACGCTATATATATATACTAAAGTTAGGTTATTATATATGTTGTACGGTCGCCGTGTGAATAGACCTAATACCGTGAGTCCACAGATCAAAGATAAATGTGTTATTCTGCAATCACTTTATTCAGTATCAACCGTGTATAGCGGGTTCGTCGATTATATATTCTAGTTAATTAATGACACTATAGGTTTTGAGTCCAAAGTCATACTGAAACAAATAACATAAACGGGAATCACTATTTAGTGAACGCGTTCCACTCCAGTGCATCGGATAGTGGCAGTGTATTTATAGAATACCGATTGTGATAGCTATAATATACATTCGCAGTCAAGGTAGGCACTATTGTACAATAATATAGATCTATCATGACTCACTATATAACATATAGATTAACCCATAGTAATAAAGCATATTATTAATCTCTTAGAGACTTCGTATACATACTAGTTATATACTTGTATTAATTTACATTTTAGCAATATATGTTATCTATAATAAATTGCATATTTTATAATTATTTGATTAGAATTATATATAATTAATTCTTGATACTAGTTTATATCCTAATGTAAAAGTGTGAACGACTTCGAAGTGGTAAACGATTTATTAGAAGATAATATTAATATCTATTGTTAAAGACTAGAATTAATATTATTCGTTGTCATCGATTTAAATAAAATAAGTTGATATATATATATAGATAACTAAAACATAAAAAAAATGAAAATAAGATTAGTTTGACGGCAATTCATATATTAGTTTTTTTGAATCTCATCAAAAGATTGTTGATTACTTTTCGTTGATAATAATCATGCATATATAATAAGGTATTATACATTTCTATATATATATATATATATATATATATATATAACTTGTACACTGTATACCATGTACATACATCAGTGCTAACCTCGTATACTTGAAAGTTGTACACATAAGAATATAAACCAGTGTTTAACATTTTTCCTGCGTCATTCGCGCTGTCACCAGATCCTCGAATAAATGCTGGCTTTACAGCTCCAGGTATATCGTCTACCATATCTATGGTCTATACAACAGGTGGTAACAATGTTACCGTAACATATTAATAAATATAGATATATGTATATATATATATATAAATATACTTATATAAATATATATATATATATATATATATATATATATATATATATATATATATACAATGGAGGTATGGAGATAGTTCCATAAAGATGTAAATATATAGCCTAACGCACTTTTTCGATATTTAATTGATGACAATTGGAGGCATGCCTCCAATTATCTCCAATCCAACAACTGCAGTTGTGGGAAATATAGATATCGTAAAATACGGTGATTAGTGACCTTCTCATTGTAAGCGGGGGTTATTTAGTAATATCACGTTATATGGGTATGTGACCGTAACCTAATAATCGAATTACTATTATTTACAAACATAGTTTCAAGTGGGGAGAATAATTAATAAGTAAACGACTATATGTTAACGTGTTCAGTGCATACTACTGCCGTCTATAGTAGTGTACGTCCTATAGTAATGTGTGTATATCATATATAGTAGTAACTATAATATAATATAGTAATGTAATATAGTATAGTAGTGTATACACTACAGCAGTAACTCTACTATAGTAGGCTACAGTCATGGTTATACAAACAGAAAAAATTATAATTTATAATTATGGGATACTCAGGTTATACATGGATAGTTTTTAGATGTTTTTTAATGTCATATTATTCTTATCGCGTGTATAATTATTTCGTGATTTTAAATTTGTTTAATATCCAGTTACAATACTTTATCTTTATATTATATTTTATATATATAATTGTTAATATTATATACCTATATATATATTACACACATATACATATATAGCATTTCAAGAATACTGATAAATACTATTTACATGTATAGCTATTGTGTGGCTACACTTAAAAGTATAGGTATACCTGATTACAAATTATAACAACAATTGAATACAGAGTGTTATGCAATAACGTAAACGTTGAGTCAGCAGAGTGACGGTTAGGTTAATGTATAGCAGTTACATTGGAAGTTGATGTATTGACCGACATATTATCTATAATATACACGATGAATGATTATGTGTGATGACGATGAATGATTGTATATGTAAACAATTAAGTGACTAATTAAGTGACGAACAACGAAGTATTCTTAGTACATGTATAATAGATGGTACGTATGTCAAGGTGTAGTACACTGTACGACGTACAGTGTACGTGTGTATGTATGTATGTGTGTACGTATTTGTGAGGGATAGGGGCGCTGGAACGATGGTGTGTATGTAGGGGAGACCAACAAATCAAAATAAATGTTGTGGTAAAAGTGGGGGGGGGGACCAATGCATATGAGGTACCCCTAGATTTTAAAGTGGGGGGCATATCCCCGGTCCCCCCTATTGCAGCGCACCTAGTGAGTGGTAACATAATATATACATACATTCCGTGTCTCGTGGGTAAACTAACCCGTGTCTTGTGATCATCGAACACAGCGCTGATCATCAAAGAAAGTACTTCGAATATCTTCATTACGGAGTCGTGGCTTTAGTTGTATAGTAATATAATCGGGGTGTGCAATACGAATATGTAATATAGCTAACTATTACTAATGGTTATTTAACGTAAATGGTATAAAACTTTTCGTAAAGTTAATTTGTAAAAATATTATATATATTTTAAAATTTTATTTTATATATAAAAGAAAACATATTAAAATGTTATTAAATTATTATACATATATGTTATATGTTATATGTTATATGTTATATGTTATATTAATTTGTTTCTTAATTTATATTGCATTTCAAAATTAATAATTATCAAATTATATTAATTTTATATTAAAGTATAATATAATAGTACTATATATATATATTGTTATATAGTTGTATTTATATATACATATATATTTAATAATATAACAACTATTAATATTCCATTTATTGCAAAGCCTTTAGCCAACATTGCCCATTCACTTACCATCCTATAGGATCCTATACATCATTTGATATACTACGTAAATGTATTTGTCTATAGACATTGTCTATTGAAGTATACTTCATAATAACTGCCCGATAGTTCACCTAACGTTATATTAAAGAAACTTTCGTATAAACTTCGTTATTCCAAATCATTAATATGTATTCATTTTTATTAACTGGTACTTTTCAGTTTATATGAATAAAATCATATATAGTTTCGATATTCAAAAGGGTGACCATTAGTATACCTCTAACTACAGATCCATAAGTATTCTTCCTAGTTCAGTAATTATATACGAACATATACTTTAATAGTATATACTATATTATTTACGATCTAATGGAATATTAACCGAACATCAACATGGTTTTGTACATGTAGTCTATGATGTCTGATATCACTTATATATAGCACACTATTTTGATATCGTATTTTATTCGACCTATTAAACCTGCTATAAACTCTCATGTTATCGATTAAAGGAGATTTCAATAGTTCACTTCCTATTTATAAAATATATCTCAATGTATTCAAATTAATAATATATATATATTAATTATGCCACGTCCGGTATCCCTCAACATATGGTGTATCTATTTTTATAATTTATATAAATGATTTATATATAATGTTTACTTAGCGATAAGCTAAGTTTTAATCTGTATATTAACACACACACACATATATATATATATATATATATATATATATATATATATATATATATATATATATATATATATATATATATATATATATAAGTGTGTGTGTGTATGTATATATATTAACATATATACTATAGTATATACTAAATATTATGTATTTATTAATATAATATTTAGATGCTTTATTACCAATGATTATGCATCTATACTGAAGGCACATATCTACAATATGAGATGCACAGTGTTTGATGCACAGTTACCGATTAACATAGTTCTCATGTAGATTATATTTCACGGACTTGTGGACATCGACGTGGTATCGATCTCTAATACCTACAAGAAAAATGTATATATGTTGTTATTGTTATTGTTATTTTATTTTGTGGAGTGTTTCATCCCATCCAGGAACTTAGAAATACACCATATGGATTTAATGTCCATTCGAACCCGTTGTCATGTTAAGGCATCCATGGTTTTAAAGAGAGCAGATCATTTATTTATACACACTTATATAAGATAACTTTTAAATAATATTTTAAGACCTATTTAAAAAAAATGAATTAATGGTCCGGACGAGGCTCTAACCAGCGTACTACTGCTTGTGTGTCTGACGCCTTAGCTAACTGAGTCACACAGACAGTTATATATATATATATATATATATATGTGTGTATGTATGTATGTGAATGTTATTCTAAATAGTATGTGATAACATAAATATGTGTTTTTCATTCTCTATCGCAAAAGTTATTCAATTATTAGTCCAAATTGATGATATTCTAGATATGGCTATAAGTTGAATTTTATTCATATTACACATAAAGTATTTTATAAAACCCCATTTTCAATCATATTAATGCAATAAATTATAGCTATATTATTATATATAGTGGATATTATTAGAAGCTCAATATACAATTGAATAGCAAAAATGTAATATTTTACAGAGGTAAAATCAGATATTTTTAAGAGGCAATATAGGAATAAAGAATACTAGAATAATATAAACAATATAGATAATATATTCCTATAAATGAAAAATAGCAGTATCATAATACAGAACATTGAGGTTCTCCATATAAAGATTATTTATTTCAGTTAAGTAATATATACTTTTGATCCTTTCAAGAGGAAAAAACCTATACTACCTATATACAATACGTTTAATTCAAATAGCATGGTCATTCTTTTCAAAAGCCGAATATGCTGTAGGTAGATATATTAGAATTATTAGCATACTCATAAGGAAATCATAAATAATAAAGAGAAGAAGTGTTTCAGAATTATGTAAATTCATATATGCACTTTGTATAGGGTCAAATAATGAATTTTCATATGGATAATTAAGTAATTTCTTGAAAACTATTCGTTACAGTTTTATTTATGTACAAAAAATAATTGAGGTATAGGTATATTATTACATACATACATTTTTTTACATTTTTCGGTTTTCGGACTGCAAACTGTACTTATAAAGCAATCGGCCGTCCATATATATATTAAGTTAATGTTTCATATTAAATAGGTAGGTTTTCAGTAGTTTCTTGAAGTTGGGAGTTGATGGTGTAGTACGGATGGATGTGGGGAGAGTGTTCCACGAGTATGGGACGGATATTGCCCATGCTCGAGTGTTGGTTGAATGTAATTTGTGTTTAGGAGGAAGTTGAAGTAGAAACGTATTGGTGGAGCGTGTAGTGGTACTAGTTGGTAATTTAAGTTTGAGTAGGGATGCTAGGTAGTCAGGAGAGTCATGGTGGATTGCTTTATGAGCCAGTAGTAGAGTTTTATATAGGATTCTATGGCGTACAGGTAGCCAGTGGAGTTTAACTAAGAATGGAGATATATGAGTGTGGGAGTATTTTGGTATGTTGAATATACACCTAGCTATAGAATTTTGAAGAATTTGTAGTTTAGTAATATACGATGAGGGGGTATTATAAAGGATAAAATTGCAGTAGTCGAATAGAGGTAGGATGTAAGCAGAAGCTATAATAGTAGCGGTGGATATTGATATTGAATGACGAATAAGGCGTAGTGAATGTAGTTGATAGTTTAATAGTTTTGTTATGTGGGACAGTTGTCTGTAAAAATTAAAAGTATTGTCAAATATAACACCAAGATTTTTGACATGGGTTGAGTACATGATGATCTGTCCATTAATGTTAATTGGAGGGGGAGTTGGTAACGTTTTACTTCGGAGTGGAAGGTGAAGGAATATAGCCTCGGTTTTAATTGGGTTAAAGACGAGGGAGTTTATTGTGAGCCAGTTATGAATGGTGGTAATAGTAGAGGAGAGGATGTCGGGTGCAAAATTAACGTTTTCTGTACATTTTACATAAAGTTGTATGTCGTCTGCATATGTATGGAAGCTAACTGGAGAATTCGAGATAAGGTGGAGAAGGGGAATTATGTAAATGTTAAAGAGTATTGGTCCAAGGACTGACCCTTGGGGAACACCTTGTGTTACAAGACGGGAAGATGAACGGGTTGAGTGAACTAAAACTGAGGAAGTTCGGTTGGTTATGAATGAGGATAGCCATTTGTGTGCAGTACCAGTGATACCTATAGATGTAAGACGGTGTATGAGAATCGTGTGGTCAATAGTGTCAAACGCAGAGGAGAGATCAAGTAGTGCGAGTATTGTGCCATTTTTGTTATCAAGGTTAGTGAGAATATCACTGGATATCTTCGCTAGTGCGGTTTCTGTTGATTTGGAAGGAAGATATGCACTTTGGAAGATATGAGGGATTTTGTGTGATATTAAATAAGACGTTAGTTGTTTCGCGACGATTCGTTCCAAAGTTTTGGAAAATATCGACAGGTTTGAGATTGGACGATAATTGTTGAGGCTCTGAGGGTCAAGGTTTGGTTTCTTAAGGAGGGGTGTAATGAGTGCATGTTTATAGGATGTTGGAAACGTACCGGATTCGAGGGATTCACAGAATATATTATTGAGAGGGATAGTGAGGGATTCAGTGATTTCGTGTAAAAGGGAAAGAGGAATAGGGTCAAGAGGAGATGAACTTTTAATTGCTTTAAGAAGTGTGCCTATGTCTGACATGGAAGGGACTGAAAATACATTAAGTGAGTGAGTTGGCATGGTGGGGGTTATTAAAGTGGTATATCGTGGGAGATTGCTGAGAGTACGTGTAAGCTTATGATGGAAATAGTCATCAAAAGTTGATGATAAGGTGTCTGGTGGAAAGTCGGGTAAAGTTTTCTTTTTATTACGCCCAAGGAGTTTCGAACAAATTATTAGATAAACATTCAATAAATAATCCTGGTTTCTTTAGAATAGGATTGATTATAGCATGTTTAAAATGAAGGTATAATACCATAATGGAGATAAATATGAATACTATTTATATATATATACATATATATATATATGTATGTAAATATTAATAGGTTTAAGTGTACATATAATGTTTAGTTCACTTAATATATATATATATATATTAATAAGTTTCAGTTTACATAGAAAAGATATAGATCGGCGATCCCGATCGCGTTCCATAAAACAGAATCGGTGCCCATCATTGCATATACGATACTTAAGGGGATCCCGCACATTTAAAGTGAAGATAATTTTTTTTTATATTTGTTTATTACAAAATAATACTTAATGTAGTGTTTTTTAGTATCTGTAAAAAAATTAGACACGAATTCAGTCTAGAAATGCCATAAAAATGTGTTTTATGACGATAAGATAATGCTATATTATATACTATAGTATATATAATATATTCAATAATACATGTTTACGCTGTCAAACTTCAAACGCTGTTTTCTCAGAATAATTATTTCGCGCTAGGTATGTGCATTCAAAACTATAGAACATAAAAACTATTATAATTATAATATTAATTTTGTTTGCTTTATATAGAATTTAATAATGTGAATAGTAAAATAGAGAGATAATTAATAAAATGTATATAATTCATTGTATAAAATGATAATTTCTATAAAAATACCATAATTTTAGTATCGCTAATTTTTAATTTAGATATATATAATATAATAAATAATAATATTAAAAATAACTTTATATTTTCCTATGCATGTATATGTTATGAATACATTACAAAAAAAATTAGGTCAATTGAATGAATAGAATATTAGTTCTATTTTTTTAGTGGACCTATATTTTTCCTATCTATTTATACACGAAATTGGCAAATTGCGTGTTATGTGCGGGATCCCCTTAATATTATTATATTAATTTATAAGAATATTAACAACATATTAGTATTGTATTATTACGTTGATATGATATTGTATATATTGCAAGACTTGGTTAAACCTACGTATTAAGATATAGAACTGATTTCTCCAATAGGAACTGATTGCTCCTATAGGATATATATATATATATAAACCAAATAATGTAACATCTATAGATGCCTATAGGCATGTTGAAATTCAAACTGATGTTTTGACCCTTGGATTTTGACAACTTGGGTTTTAACTACTTTTATACAACATATAATTGTTCTTAATATATTAATATCATCAATTTATAATAATCATATTATAATATATTATCACTATTTTTATTTTATATTTTATCATGATTTTTTTATCATTTTATTGTAATATTATATAATATATTTTTTCTAGTAATAATAAATGATAGTTAACCTTATTAATTATATTGCATTATGAATCATACATGAAATACAAAGTAAAAATGTCAAAATATGCATATTATTAAAATGATCCATGATCGGGTAACTTTTGGGATAATGGTATACCAAATAAACTATAGTTTATTATCAATCCTAATAACTTTTTAATAAGGAATATTTTGTATGATCACCTTTGGATTATATGATAGATTAATATAATATTAACATAATACAAAAAAAAATGGTTAAAAATTAAATATTAACAAATATATTCCTATATTCATGTTTGAGCTTGGTGGTCCACGATCGGGTATTCTACCCTAGTATTTAAATAATAATTCTTATTTTTACCATAATAGAATTTAATCAATTGCTATTATATGAGCAAAGATTTTTCGAAGTAATTGTTCCTTCGGAAATTCTTTGATAAGTAATCCACCGACTTTGTCTCAACCAGTAGATATGTGTATCCAATTCAATGCATTTATATAAATAAATTATATTTAATTCGCTATATAATCTATATGATATACATTCAATATATGAATTTAATTCAATTGAATTATTATTGAAATATAAACTAATACAATATTTTAATAATAAATATTATTTACAATTATTAATAATTTATATTACATAGGTATTATAACTACATACATATTGATTCGAATTATGAAATAAAATCGTATTAATTAAATATTATATTTAATATATATCACTTCCTGTTTACATATATTTTATTATAAGACGTATATTTTTATCTCTTATAAAATCAAGTAATATCATTATTCAGATAAGTAATACATATTTATAATTCATATATTATTTAAACTTAATTTATTAACTTTACATTAATATATTTATTTTATTGATATATATTTATTTACACCTTATTTGATTGCTTTTTCTATAGTTATTAATTTTGTATTGACATTTTTCTATATAATATTTCATGCATCAGTGATTTTCTGTTTGTTTTTCTTCAATTGCTTTATACTTTTTTATGTACATTTTAGTTTTATATACATTTATTATATATCTTCTATTGAATTTAATTTCATATATATTTATTATATGTATTATAGAAATAATAAATAATTTGTAGAATTTATTTATTATAGTATTATATATAGATGCAAATAATTTAATTTAAAATAATTTTATATATCTTCTATTGAATTGAATTTTCATATATATATTTATTGTATGTAATATAGAAACAATTTAAATGATTTGTAGAATTTATTTATGTTAGTATTATATATAGATGTAAATAATTTAATTTCATATATATATGTATCTATTAGGTATTATATATTAATAATAAAAATTATATATAATTTATTTATTTTGGTATTACATATTGATGTATATATATGGTTATCATTAGTCACATACATATTCTAATACAGTTTTTCTTGAGTTTTTTCACTATATAAATATATTTATTTATATTATATATAAATTTCATTCACTATTGATATTAAAGACTTAATTGATTTGCTGTGTATTTCATTTTACTTTGATAATGATTTAAATAAATACATTTTTTTTGTGTTCATTAAAGTTTATATTTTAAATTTGATTACATAACAATATTATTTCCAATATATGATTTTACATTCTATACAATTTTCTTGAATAGATTTATTTCTATTTTATATTTTGTACATCATACATTTCATATATGTGCCTATTTATATTATTTATTTAATTTGTTGCATATATATTTATATGTTTATATGTAGATGTAAATTTCATTATATTTCATTATCTTTTTAGGATAAGTATTGTATTGATTAATTTTATAATTATATATATTTATATATTTTCAGTGACATTATGACGCAAAAACAAGATATTAATGAATTAAAAAACTCTATTCAAGAACTGCGTACAGTTGTATCTGAATTAGTAAATAAAGTTGATGAACTAACTGCAGTTGTAAATAATAAAGATAAAACAATTATTGAGTTAGAACAAAAAATTAATAACCTTGAACAATTTTCAAAACAAAATAATATTATTATATCTGATCCTAAATTGAATTTTGATTTAACTCAACGTAATCTAGCACCATCTTTCATCACATTTGCAAAGGAAAAATTAGATATAATTATACAACCGTATGACATTGTTAAGATACATAAATTAAAAAACAACAAGAATAAACATAATAAAATTTTAGTCAAACTACACCATAACTCTACTAAATTTGAAATTATTAAAAATTCTAAAAAATTAAAAGGCACTGATACATATATAAATGAACATCTAACACAATTTAATTCTGATATTTTCTACAAAGCTCGACAACTTCGAAAAGATAAAGTGATATTACATTGTTGGACTATAAATGGAATAACTTTTATTATAAAAAACGAAGATTCGTCTCCAGTAAAAATAACAGATATAAATAAATTCTCTGGTATATAAATATTTTATTTTGTATTTATTTTTCGTTGTCGTTTGTTCTAATTTCATATTACATTCTATTTTTAACATTTTATTATAATTGGTATTTACATATATTTTTTATCTATATCTTTAATCTTTTATATTATCTTATTCAATTTTAACTTTTTAATATTTGTACTATATGAACTTGAATGAAATCTATCCGCAATTTAATGTTGATCAAATTAACAATTTTAGTTCCAATAATGATAGTTTTAATAATAATAATTTCTCAAATTGTAATTTTAATTTTCTCAATGAATCCAATTATTACACCTCAAATGAATGGAAGTTGAATTCTAATAAAAATAATTTATTTAATTTTAATATTATTAACATCAATATTAGGAGTTTAAAAAAAAATTTTGATAAATTAATTATGTTTTTGAATACGTTTGATGATCATTTTGATATAGTTTCAATTACTGAAACATGGTTGAGTGATAATAATATTTTCATTTTTAATATTCCTGGTTATAACCATATATGTTCAAATCGTAAACATAAAAATGGAGGTGGTGTTTTAATCTATATACGTGAACATTATCAATTTAATATTCTATCTACCATATCAAATAACTATTATGACAACATATCAATTGAAATTATTTTTGAAAAATCAAAAAACATTATTTTCAGTACAATATATTTTCCTCCTACTTTAGAAAAAATAGCTCACTCTACATTTATTGATTTCTTGATAAATAATTTTCAGCAACATGTTAGTAATGATAAAAAAATGATTATCTGTGGTGACTTTAATATTGATCTAGTGCATATAAATACAAATAAAGTGGCTAATACCTTTTTTGATACGATGATTTCACTAGGTTGTTCCCATCTAATTAATCGTCCAACTAGAATCGACACTAAACATAATTCTTCATCTATAATTGATAATATATTTACAAATTTTAATCTTAATATGAAAAGATTTTCAGGAATAATTATTTCAGATATATCTGACCATTTTCCAATTGTTTTAAATTTACAATTGTCTACCAAACCTCAAGATAAAGTTAAATCTACTAAAATCAAACAAAATCAAATTAATGATAGAACCATGTTTAATCTGTTTGAAATTTAAAAAAAAAACAAACTGGGAATTCATAAAAACTAACGATACAGAAAAATCTTGGAATTTATTCTTGGAATACTTTATCTTAAATTTTGATAGATACTGTCCAAAAATTAATAAAGCCTCCCACAAAAATAAACTCATTCCATGGAATACTCGAGATCTTAAAAAGGCTTGTAGAAAAAAACAGATATTATATAAAAAATATAAAATATCTAAATCTGAAAATGACTTATTTATTTACAAAATTTTTAAAAATAATACAACATCTTTAGTTCGAGAAGCTAAGAAAAAGTATTATTCAAATCTGTTAAAAAATTGCTCTGATACAAAAAATACATGGAATGTACTAAATAATTTACATAATGTTAAAAAAAAATTCAAACAACTACCTGACAATTTTAATGTAAATAATGTGAATATTGTTGATTCTAAACAAATTGCTAATGAATTTAATTCTTTTTTTAGAGACATTGGTTCTAATTTAGATAATAATATAAATAATTGTAATGATGATGACTTTAAATTCTTTTTACCTGAACCTAATATACATAGTTTTTTTTTAACACCAGTAAGTTCAGAGGAAATTATTAAAGTATTAAATGAATTCAAACCAAAAAAATCAAGAGATCATTATGACATATCCATGCAGTTACTTAAATGTATTTTTCCTGTATTGGTTTATCCATTTGTTTTTCTTGTAAATTTATCTTTTGAATCAGGCGTTGTACCGGATTTCTTAAAATTATCAAATATTATCCCTTTACACAAAACTGGTGATGATACATTTTTTAATAACTATCGTCCAATTTCTCTCACCTGTCAATTCGCAAAGATTTTAGAAAAAATATTTTATTCTCGCTTTTATAGTTTTTTATCATCTTTTAATATATTATCTCCTTCTCAATTTGGTTTTAGGAAAGGATACAGTACATCACATGCAATATTTAACCTCCAGTCACAAATCAGTACCTGTTTTAATAATAACAATGTTGGCGCAATAATCTTTATTGATTTAAAAAAAGCATTTGACACAGTTAATCACAGAATATTACTTTTTAAATTAAAAAATATTGGAGTACGAGGCATTGCACTTAACTGGATAATGAGCTATTTAACAAATAGATATCAACAGTGTATATATAATGATGTAATTTCAGATAAACTAAAAGTCATAACGGGTGTACCCCAAGGCACCATCCTAGGACCCATTTTATTTTTAATTTATATTAATGATATTACAAAATCATCTTCTTTATGTAAGTTTACCATGTTCGCAGATGATACTACTTTATATTTTGAAAATACATCAGCCGAATTACTTAATTATATTTGTCAAACTGAATTAAAAAATATTAATAAATGGTTAATATATAATAGGTTATCATTAAATTTAAATAAAACTTGCTTTATGTCTATTAATTCAAGAACTATTATAAATATAAATTTAAATAACAGAAATATTGAAAGAGTTACATTTTATAAATTTTTAGGCGTAATTATAGACGATATATTAAACTGGAAACAACATATCTTGTTTTTAAAATCAAAACTAAAAAAAATCATATGGATTACCAACATTATTTCCAAATTTATAAATAAAAAAGCATTACTTCATATATATAATTCCATATTCTTGCCTCATATAAAGTATTGTAACATATTTTGGGGAAATACATATAAATCTAATGTATCATGCATATATATTCTTCAAAAGCGAATGATAAGAATTATATGTAAAAAACTTTTTTTACATCATACTAATGGACTATTTATTGATAATTCTTTATTAAAAATAAATGAAATTACATATATAAGTACATGTGAATTTATGTTTAAAATTTTCAATGATCTTCATCCTGTTATAACAAATGCATTTTTTTCTGTAACTTCATCATCTCACAACACTAGGAGCATAAATAATTTCTCAATTATTAATTTCAAAAAAGAACTATGCAGAAGAACATTAATATACATTGGACCAATTACCTGGAATAAGCTTGATAATATTTTAAAAAATATTTCAAATTATAAATTATTCAGGAAACGTATGTATACACATTTGTTATCTTCTTACTCAGTATACTTATAATCTAAATCTCATTTTTCTAATTTTATATCTTTTATCATGTCTTTTATCTAATATTGTATTATATACTAAGATCCACATTTTATTCTTATTTTAATTTATTGACGTTTATGTAAAAATTAAAAAAAAATTAATACTTTTGAGTGTTTTACTTTACAATATTTTATTTCCCCGACATTAATAATATTATTTTACTGAATTTTTGCATTTTATATTTGAATTTACTTTCATGTTTTCTTTCTTTTTAATTGACGTTTATATAAAAATAATAAAATTAAAAAAAACTGTTAGGTATTTCTTTTTTCTTTAGTATTTTCTTTAGTATTTTTTATTTCCCTCCGACTAATAATATTATTTGACTTTATTTTTAATTACATAAACATTTTGTATTGAATCTTTTTTCTTGTATACTTGATTATACTTCTTTGTTTTATTTCTCTTTATTGACACTTATATAAAAATTAGTAATTAAACTAACATTTCAGTTTGAACAAATATTTTACATTCTTTACATTATTATAAAGTATTACAAAAAAATTCCTAAAACTTATTTACTGAAAAAAAAAAAAAAAAAAAAAAAAAAAAAAAAAAAAAAAATGTTACATACATTTCTTACCACCTTTCTAGATATTCTTTTTGTTATGTTTTATTCAGTTTTACTTCATTTTACTTCATTTTTTTCTTCTTTTATACTAATACATCTATATTTTTGTTTAGTGTATTATTTTATAGTACTTATTATTTATTTTAGTTATTTATTTATAAATAATTAAATGATGATTACATAATTTTATGGCAAGTTCAAACAATTTATATTATTTTTCTATTTTATTCATTGTATTGTATCTATGTAAACAGGAAGTCATCTAATATTTTATAATATTTTATTTATTTAGTTTTTTTTTGAACTTGCTTTAAGATTAAGGGTAATTGTCTCGATAAGCTTTAGCTTCTACAAAAACCCTGGTGCAAACCTAAATCTGATAATAATAATAATATATATTTAATATATATAATATCGTGATTGGGATCAGGTCAGAAACTTAGGATCGGGAAAGGATCGTGTGACGAAGTGAGGATCGGGATCATGAAAAGGATCGCATACGAGAATAAATTGTGGATCGGGATCGGGGTCGGCGATCCACAAAAATAGGATCGGTGCCCATCACTGATTATATATATATAATCTATATATATATATATATATAGTGAATTCATTATAAATTATTTTAAAATAAAAAACTCCGACACCGGGAATCGAACCCGGGCCTTCTGCGTGAAAGGCAGAAATCCTAACCACTAGACCATATCGGATGTTATAAATAAACCCATTAATATAATAATTAATCAACATAATGTTTTGAAATAATATAATTTTACCTAATATACTATATAATTAACTAGCAGTACCATGTAGTACTCAGTGTTACTCGATTTTACTCGATTTTTATTATTTCCAAGTTAACTTATATAATAACCCAGTAAACCAAATTTGAAAATAATTTTCAAATGTTTTTCGAAAATTTTTCGAAAATTCTGTGGACACATTTTTGCAAACTTTGAAATTAAATTTCAATTATTTACGTAAATTTTTCGAAAATAATTTGCCAACTTCGCAAATAAATGTCAATAATTTACCTACATTTTGCAAACTTGGCACATAATTTTCAAAATTTAATAAATATTTAGTCAATAATCAACACATTTGTAAATCAAAAATAAATTATATGGAGAATATAATAAAAATAAAAGATATTGTTTTATGAAATATATCCTACTATATATTTCTATATAATATAGGTGTAATCTAGAATAAATATATTAATTAATAAAATACATATTTGGTAGGACTACTTCATTGAATGAATCAACAATTAATTTAACTGAATGAACAGTGGTTTATTAATTGGTATTTTCAGGCCTATCCTCCATTATTTTTGATCGAATAACCATTAATAATGATGTTAAATATAAAATATGTATATCAATATAAATAAAAATTGATTTTAAAATAGAAATATGTTATCTATTTAATATTTATTTCGTTAATCATAAATAAATAATATAAAGTAGATATTTAAAAAAATGTAAACAATTTATCTGCAATGAAATTTATATTTTAAAATTTAATTAAATCTATTAATAATCTTAATATATTAATTAATATATATTAATATAAAATTTACATACGTCATATTTTATTTTCAAAAAAATAGAAAACTTAAAGTTTTATTTGCAAACCATTTTCGTATTATTTTCGTAAATTATTTTCTAATAGTATGCAAATTTCGTATTTTATTTTCAAAAATTTTACAAACTTTGCATTTTATTTGAAAATAATTTTCGTAACATTTTCGTATATTATTTTTAAATATTTTGCAACTTTGCATTTTATTTGAAAATTATTTTCGTAAAATATGCAATATCATTTTCGTATTATTTACGTAAATTATTTTCAAAAATTTTACAAACTTTGCATTTTATTTGAAAATAATTCCGTAAAATTTTCGAAAATCATTTTTGTATTATTTTCGTAAATTATTTTCCAATATTTTGCAAATTTCGTGTTTTATTTTCAAAATTTTGACAAACTTTGCATTTTCGCCGTATTAGGGACTTAGTATAGACTTATTATGACCTATAGATGCATATATCATATATGCTTATAACTTAATGAATATTTGATAAAAAATATAGAAATTATATATATTTTTAGAATGATTATTTTTTAATAATATATTCTTATATTTCATCGATACATTTGTATATTCTTGAGAAGGTTTTAAGCTAACAAATGTCTTTATAAATTTAAAAACGTAATAAAATAATCAGTTTATTGAATATATCAGCTATATTGAATACTTAAAATATAAAAATACTTTTTTAGACTATTTATATAATTATGAATATTTTATTCATTAAACATTTTTATTGATTTATTGTTTCTGAGATACCGAGAGTATCCTTATTCGGGTATTGTCCATATTCGGTTAGGCTACTAATAGTAGGTTACTTAGTAGGCTACTTAGTAGGCTACTAATAGTAGGTTACTAATACCTAACCAATCAGCGCGCAGCGTATGAACTATTCTGATTTTCATAAAAATCGTGTGCGTTATAATATTAATACCACCAATAAAGCTAAATCTAAAATTTGTATTATTTAGGTACTTAAATTGTATTATTAATTATACCTACAATAATTATATGATATAAAAATTATAATAAATATTTAAATTATTATAATTTAAATTATTTATAATAATTATAATTATAATTAGGTAGGCTAATTACATATTTACCTATAATTATTATAATTATATAATAATTATTATAATAATTATAATAATTATTATAATTTTAATTATTTATAATAATTATAATTATAATTATATAATTATAATAATTATATAATTATAATAATTATATAATTATAATAATTATATAATTATAATAATTATATAATTATAATAATTATATAATTATAATAATTATATAGGTAATTAGGTAATTAGCCTATTATAATTATTATAATAATTATTATTATAGGCATAGGGCCTAGGGGACGCGAGGGGGTTTTGATCAACTAATATTGGTCACCTACTAAAACAGTAATTACTTTATGAATTTTAAATTTTGTGAGATAAGATTTGATTAGTGTAAGTAAAATATATCAATCTAAAACAAGTATATTTGCGAATTTAATATAATCATCTACTGTTCAATATATTTCGATTTAACAATTAGGTAAAAAAATTAGCGATTTTTCGTATTTGCGGGGGTTTTGGTCAATAGTTCCGAATTCACCGATAGGAACCGCCACCAATTCTCGAGCAATATAAATAGCGATTTAATAAAAATTGTATCGACTTTATTAGATATGAGTATTCCATAATATAAATATATGCGTGCGCCGTGCGCCGCACACAATATAAATAAATATCCATTAATACAATTTATTATTTCCTAAACCAAAATATGACTATAGTATACTATAGATGATTATACTTTTAATATTATTAAATTCATATTATTCAACATATTACACACTTTATTATATTTTATTACACATTTTTACTGTCAAATATTTCTAAGAATATGATATAACAGAAGTCCATCTACAGGTTATAAATTAAATAATTAACAAATCATAATAATTTTAATTAATAAATTATAATAAGTTTATTTTAAATTAATTAAATCATTTTTATATTAATATAATACATTATATATATATAAGTATAATTATTATTACATATTAGTGTCTAGATTATATACTTTGTTTAATATAATTATATTACATATAACATATAACAGTGTCTGAGATATCTTAATAGGAAATAATTATGGTTAATTATTAACTTTAATATGGGATGACGTCGAAAACATCCGGCATTATATTCGATTAATGTCGTATATTTACGCGTATTTATGTAATATTATAGATAATTAACTATATAATAGTAACATATACATATACTGCTATACAACTGGTGTTTGTATTTATAACTTATAGGCTATATAATGTATATAATAAGATGGTAACAAGTCATAAATTGTTGAAATTTTTTCAAAACGTAAATCGATCGGCGCTCGCCGAGCTGCGCGGGAGCGTGTTTATATAGCATTATATAGCCTATAAGTTATAAATACAAACACCAGTTGTATAGCAGTATATGTATATGTTACTACTATATAGTTAATTATCATATATATTACTTAAATACGCGTAAATATACGAAATTAATCGAATATAATGCCGGATGTTTTCGATGCAGGATATTTTCGACATGTACCTTTAATATGTATATATTTCTATATATATATATATATATATATATATAGATATAGATATATATATATATATATATATATATATATATATATATATATATATATATATATATATATATATATATATATATATATATATATATATATAGATTAACTTTAGATATTTATTTTTAGATAAACATTTATAATTAAAATATAATCTGTAAACCTGAATTAATATTGTGTGAATAAAAATGAATATTATAACTAATATATATATATATATATACATGTATATATATATATATATATATATATATATATATATATATCATTATTAAAAATAATTTTTAAATTATTGAATGCATTTTAAATATTCTATTACAATACAGTTAATTTCAAGTTCAAAAATAATTTTTAAATTATTGAATGTATTTTAAATATTCTATTACTATACAGTTAATTTCAAGTTTTTAAAATTTATATTGTAAGTAATAAAGTTAATTAATAAAAATGTTTATGATGTGTTTAGATATGTAATTAAAAAATATTTATTATAAAATTGAATCATGCTAAAATCATATTATTTTTAACAGATATACATTTGAATTAATTAATTAATTTCATTGACATTATATTTCTAATAATTAAATATTATTTTATATTATTGAATTAGAATACTATTAATAAATAATATATTATAATATAGTTTCAGTACATTAAAGTACATTCATTACATTAAAGTTATATTTCTTATATATTTCTCAAATATATTTAATTAAAAAATGAAATTGAATCATGATATAATCATATTACTTATATAACATATATGCCCACTACATCCATTTCGACTGGACCATACAGTAATCAATACTCCGCATATGAGAGCATGGGTTAATAATTGTATATCATTTGTAGGTAATATTTGAATGTATGTATATGTTAATTTTAAACAATATTGTATATAAATAATATAAAATATTATAAACGTTATTTTTAAATTATTGGATACATTTTAAATAATTCATTTATTTCACTAATATTATACTTATTTTTTAAATTTATTTTTATTTCTATTAAGTCTAGATTAATGATTACATATTATTTTATATAATTCATTTATAATGGGGGATATGCACTGTAGCCGGCGAATTCACAATTGGTGGTACTATAGGCGTGGCTATATCAAAAATACTATAACTGTTAATTCGATTATATAATATTGTAGATAGTTTTTTTTAAAGATTTATTTAATTTAATTTGAATCTCTACTTATATTATATAATAGTTATCATGTTATTTAGTTTACGTTATAATTATTTTATTTGCATGTGTGACTCGTGTTTATTTAAATTTGACACGTAAATTGATAGGTGGATATAGGTGGTCTTTTAAAAAAGTTACTGGTCATATAGCTTCACAACATATAGCTCTAAATTATTCTTTTTGTTAAAAAATCTAAAATGAACCTAATCTATATTAAAAATAAGAGAAACTAAGTCTTAATAATAATCTATTAATTTATGACAATTTTACTAATAGTTGTAAGTGGATTACATTATTTAAGATTGTAAAGTAAATAAAAAACGTATAAGTGTATTAATAGTGATAAGTATATATATATATATATATATATATACGACCACTACAGATACGACCACTACTATCCAGTCCGCTGTCCACTGGGCCATGCAGTAACCAATACCCCGCACGTGAGAGCATAGGTTAATAATATGATATCATGTGTATGTCATTATTTAATGTATTTATTGATATATATATATATATATATATATATATATATATATATATATATATATATATATATATATATATATATATATATTGATGTATATGTTAATTGAAATAAATAATATAAAATATAAAAAGTTATTTTTAAATAATTCATTTATTTCACTAATATATTTTATTTCTCTTATTAATTTATTTTTATTTGTATTAAGTCTAGATTAATAATTAAATATTGTTTTATATAATTATATAATCATATTAATAAATAATATATTATAATAATGTATTGAATGCATTTTAACAATATGTTAAATATGTTACATTCAGTATATTAACATTACATATTTTAAGTTTAGATATATGAATAATAAATGTTTGATAAAATTGAATCATGATATAATCATATTACTTATATAACAGATACGACCACTACTATCCATTCCGCTGTCCACTGGGCCATGCAGTAATCAATACTCCGCACGTGGGAGAATAGGTTAATAATATGATATCATGTGTATGTCATTATTTAATGTATTTATTGATATATATATATATTGATGTATATGTTAATTGAAATAAATATTGTATATAAATAATATAAAATATAAAAAGTTATTTTTAAATAATTCATTTATTTCACTAATATATTTTATTTCTCTTATTAATTTATTTTTATTTTTATTAAGTCTAGATTAATAATTGAATATTGTTTTATATAATTATATAATCATATTAATAAATAATATAATATAATAATTTATTGAATGCATTTTAACAATATGTTAAATATGTTATATTCAGTATATTAACATTACATATTTTAAGTTTAGATATATGAATAATAAATGTTTATGATAAAATTGAATCATAATATAATCATATTACATATATAACAGATACGACCACTACTATCCATTCCGCTGTCCACTGGGCCATGCAGTAATCAATACTCCGCACGTGGGAGAATAGGTTAATAATATGATATCATGTGTATGTCATTATTTAATGTATTTATTGATATATATATATATTGATGTATATATTAATTGAAATAAATATTGTATATAAATAATATAAAATATAAAAAGTTATTTTTAAATAATTCATTTATTTCACTAATATATTTTATTTCTCTTATTAATTTATTTTTATTTTTATTAAGTCTAGATTAATAATTGAATATTGTTTTATATAATTATATAATCATATTAATAAATAATATAATATAATAATTTATTTAATGCATTTTAACAATATGTTAAATATGTTACATTCAGTATATTAACATTACATATTTTAAGTTTAGATATATGAATAATAAATGTTTGATAAAATTGAATCATGATATAATCATATTACTTATATAACAGATACGACCACTACTATCCATTCCGCTGTCCACTGGGCCATGCAGTAATCAATACTCCGCACGTGGGAGAATAGGTTAATAATATGATATCATGTGTATGTCATTATTTAATGTATTTATTGATATATATATATATTGATGTATATGTTAATTGAAATAAATATTGTATATAAATAATATAAAATATAAAAAGTTATTTTTAAATAATTCATTTATTTCACTAATATATTTTATTTCTCTTATTAATTTATTTTTATTTTTATTAAGTCTAGATTAATAATTGAATATTGTTTTATATAATTATATAATCATATTAATAAATAATATAATATAATAATTTATTGAATGCATTTTAACAATATGTTAAATATGTTATATTCAGTATATTAACATTACATATTTTAAGTTTAGATATATGAATAATAAATGTTTATGATAAAATTGAATCATAATATAATCATATTACATATATAACAGATACGACCACTACTATCCATTCCGCTGTCCACTGGGCCATGCAGTAATCAATACTCCGCACGTGGGAGAATAGGTTAATAATATGATATCATGTGTATGTCATTATTTAATGTATTTATTGATATATATATATTGATGTATATGTTAATTGAAATAAATATTGTATATAAATAATATAAAATATAAAAAGTTATTTTTAAATAATTCACTTATTTCACTAATATATTTTATTTCTCTTATTAATTTATTTTTATTTTTATTAAGTCTAGATTAATAATTGAATATTGTTTTATATTATTATATAATCATATTAATAAATAATATAATATAATAATTTATTGAATGCATTTTAACAATATGTTAAATATGTTACATTCAGTAATATACTGAGTATATTAACATTACATATTTTAAGTTTAGATATATGAATAATAAATGTTTGATAAAAGTGAATCATGATATAATCATATTACATATATAACAGATACGACCACTACTATCCATTCCGCTGTCCACTGGGCCATGCAGTTATATAATTATAATTATAATTATAATTATTATAAATAATTTAAATTATAATAATTTAAATAATTATTATAATTGTTATATCATACAACTATTGTAGGTCTAATAAATGCCTAAATTGTATTATACAATTTGTATAACATATGATTTTTTTATAAATATCCAAATTGTATTATAATTTGTTATGATACAATATGTTATATTATTTTTTTTATAGAAAAACCTACTTATTTTATATTTAATTATTATTTAAATATATGCCGAAATAGCTCAGTTGGGAGAGCGTTAGACTGAAGATCTAAATGTCCCCGGTTCGATCCCGGGTTTCGGCAGAATTTTTAAATAATTTTTATAAAAACAATAAACTAATTTTATAATATTAAAAATTAACGATATATGTATTAATTGTCATATTATTATAAAATAATTATTTAGATTATATAATATAAAATTACTCATATAATTGTAAAAAAGTATTATAGTATTATCTAAATATATATTAAATAAAATGTAGGTAACCTATTACAAATATTAGTTGTAATTTTTTTTAAATATTTATAAAAACATGTCAATATTTTGCAAGGCGAACTGAATTCATTAAATATTACTGTGAGCAGTTGTATGGAGCGGCAACATCATTTGTTCTATTGTAAATTGTAAGTAAACTATGACAAAAACCAACATGCATACCCATCACTCGTCGCTCGGTATACAATGTGCGCATCCTGAAATTTCATCTCAGGTTGCAATCGAAATATTAACCACTGATAAAGCTAACAAACTATTGAAGGCAACATACCTATATTAACTATTGGAACTTTGATTCTACAAACGCGCCAAAAAAAAGAAATAATATAAAATCATCCATTCAGTTGAGACTACACAATAGGAGATAATATGCCAACAGTGACATATATATCCATGATAGTATGGACATGAAGATATTCATGGAGAACACCATTTTTGAAACTGAATAGTGTTGATATGTTCTTCACGGATAAACTCAATAAATACTTCATATATGAAGCATAAATGAAGAAATCTGAATGCTAGCACAAATATCGGACATATAATACAATATCTAGCGTTGGCTGATATCTCCGTTCGCCACTGTAACACTCTCAAAGAAACACTTAAACGACGATAGTATCCTGTTACAGTCTGACATATGAAAACGATGCAACTAATGCCGAAAGAGACTATTCAGACCTTCCTCAGACCTCCCTTGGTTAGACAAGTACCGAAACAAAAGGTCCTGCTAATTGGGAATGATTTCAATGCCCACCGAAGACTAAACTATCATATCATCAAATCAGTAATTGAAATTGTGAAATGTTTAAAAATCCCCTTCTCGATAATAAACTTGTATGTTTATATATCTATTTCCAGAAAAGATAATGTTATACATTGACAAATAAAGCACCAAACTAAAGAAATTCACAAATCGACTTGATGTTATCATTAACGAAATGTTGTACATTATTTCAAAGAACTGTAGAGTATACACATATTTTGTAAGTTTCACCTCTGACCACGTCATTGTTTCAGCTCAAATAATACTAACCTTAGTACGAGTAAGGAGTACAATATTAATAACATACCATATGACTAGTGCAGCCAATATGAATTGTGCAGCCTGAAGAATTACACTGAACTACGAAACTCATTCATTATACGTGTAAAAACAGGTTCGAAATATCGCTGAATATATCATCTACATCAAATACAGATACGTCGTACACATATTTCGAAACTGCATGCATGGACACAAGATATAATAAACTGAATCCAAAGCTAAAGAAAATATACATTATAATTCAAATAGCTTGGAAAACAGTAAACCATGTATTTGGAAAATGAAAAATATGACAAATCTCATACAGATCAAATATTAAGGTGAATTCAAGTGAATAATGATGAAGAACGGGTGCTAAGGGTTATTACTTTTAATTATTTTCTAAATGACATGCTTGGCAAGTGTTTAATGGCTAAGCATAGATGAAATGAAACACATACACCATTTTTTTTTTAATTTTTAGTTAGTTTTGACCCATCGATAGGCTGACCAAAATTAGTTAAAACAGTCAAGAACATTTTTGAGAGAAATCATTTCAAATTTTACCTTTTATATGACAGGTGAGATATATTTATTTTACTTTAATTTTATATGCATTATAATTCTTTAATATATTAAATATGAATTTACAAATACATATCACTTTACGTGATTATTATAAACCTATAAATATATCATTTATAAAATTAAAAACCTTCATTGATATATAAAAAATCACTATTTATACATAAACATAGATAAATTAGCTTCATTATAATACACAGTTAATTTAATTATTCATGACATTCATTTTAAAGCATTTTAAAGCAAAATTATATAAATAGTAGTATACATTTCCAGGAACATTTTAAGAATACATTATTAAAATATTGTATATATTATCATTGAAGACATTACCTATTATCTTGGGTGTTAACATTTCGTGTTACAAAAATAAGTTGATCGAAATTAAATTTTAGTATTTTGTTTATTTCTTATGTTAAATATTGTATGTACCATGTTAAACGTGATGGATTATCGCTGCCATCGTGGTCATCCAAAATGTCTAAAACAATTGTTGACTTGTTATTATACTATAATTTATTTATGTTCATCGACCACATAATCCATAGCTAACGAATACAAATAAGCACCCTTAACGGGTGCAACTATGGAAGAAAATGTAAACAAAATGTACAGCCATTCATTACTGAAAATTAAGAAATATTAAGAATTGTATACTGTGGATAAATTACTTTTACATCTGATGAAATTTATAAGGTTATGAGGTGCGAATTATAAATAGCAAAAATGTAGGTCTAGATAAAATACCAGCAGAAGTCTGGCAATTAGAAGTATTTCATGACATATATATATATATATATATATATATATATATATATATATATATATATATATATATATAGTATACTATTATAGGTATAGGTATTATTCTTCTACAATATTGATCATATCAAAATATGTAACGATACGATATCTACTACCGTTACCAAAAAGGAAACTTTGCCATTACCTAAACTACAGAGGGATAACACTATCAGTAATTGCCGGCAAGATCCACAATATGATATTACTAAATAAAATAAGACACGGTATAATATTATTATTATTATTACTTATATTTGTAATATTTGTATTATTTATAAAATTGCTGTTCAATTCTTTATGTCAACTGATAATATATCATATTACAATAATAGTGTTAGTATAATATCAATGATACTATATAAGGTATCTATTATTCTATAGATCGATATTAAACAAGAATAAATGACTGGACCAGCAAGTTATTTATCTCTAGTATAATTAAATAAATATAAATGTATATGTTTTAAACTCTTTCAATAGTTATATTTCGTCCTTCTATATCCTATACATTTTATCATCAACTTCTCACTGATATAACATCTTAATCCCAAGTCGGGACATTATAATGTACCTATACCTATAATACCTATAGGTATTACAGTTAATTCATCTATGAATGAATATTTATTTACTGAATATTTAATTAATATACAGAAGGATATTCAGAAGCTATACGTAGCTTATATTAAGAATATCCTTATAACAACAATATTAAATATTTAATATATAATATAATTATGAAATAAGAAAATGTAATAACAAAAATGGTGTAATACAAGATATTTATATCGAATATACATATTAATAATAATAATAATAAATAATAATAATAATAATAATAATAATAATATAATAATAATAATAATAATAATATAATAATAATAATAATAATAATAATAATAATAATAATAATAATAATAATAATAATAATAATAATAATAATAATAATAATAATAATAATAATAATAATAATAATAATAATAATAATAATAATAATAATAATAATAATAATAATAATAATAATAATAATAATAAATGATAATAATAATAATAATAATAATATAAATAATAATAGTGCGCATATTAATAATACTTATGTACATATATTACAAAATATTATAAAAGATATGAATTTTTAATATAGATTAGAGATTACATGATATTAAATATTTAATTTTTGAACAAAATTGGTTAAGTGTGGTTTGACTATTGTATGATTTTATATGTATCGGTAGATTATTCCAGCAAATGGGTCCATAATAAGTTATATTAAACTTTTTTGCATTGGTATTAACTAAAGGTATTTTAAATTTGTTATTATCGCGCATATTATAAGTAGAGTCTTGTAATTTAAATAAATTTATAATTGTTGTTGAAATTTGATAATGTTTAATCCTAAACATAATTTTACAGGCATTATAGAATATTATTTCTTTAAAAGTTAAAATGTGTTGTTCTTTGTAAATATTATCCACATTAGTTCTATTTTTTTGACGATATAATATTCTTATAGCTTTATTTTGAGCTATACTTATTTGTTTTGATGTTGCATCATAATTATTCCCCCATATATGTGTACAATAAATAATATGGCAATGAAATACAGAATAATATATTAGTTTTAAAATATTGATGGGTAAAATATTATTTAGTTTTCTTAGAATTGATAATCCATAATAAAGTTTAGATTTAACCATATTAGTATGTAGTTTCCAATTCATGTTCGAATCAATAATTACACCAAGGAGTTTTATTGAGTTTTTTTGAATAATGACAATATTATTTAATATAATAGATAATTTTGCTTTATTATTATTAAATATTAAATAGTTAGTTTTGCTTAAATTAATTGTCAATTTATTTAATGATAGCCATATATCAAGATTTTTTAAAGTTTTATTCATGGAATTTTCCATAGAATCAATATTATTTTCACGGAATATAATAGAAGTGTCATCAGCGAATAAAACAAAATGGCCTTGTGTTTTAATATTGACTATGTCATTTATAAATATTAAAAATAATAGGGGACCGAGGACAGATCCTTGAGGGACACCAAACTTAATATTCTTTATTTGTGATTTAGACTTATTGAATATTACAAATTGATTTCTATTATTAAGAAAAGATATTAATAATTTTAAAGCAACTCCTCTGAAACCATACTTCTCTAACTTATTTATTAATAGATCATGACTGATGGAGTCGAATGCTTTCTTTAGATCTATTAATGAATCAATCTATTAATCCCATATTTATAACATCATTAGTTATTTTAACTTTTATTTCCACAATATTCAACAATTAGAAAACAATTAAGCGATAACCATGATTTAAATTCAGTTAAACATTTAGACATTACATATTCATTGACATATTTATTTAGAAATTATTATCTCTCCTTAACTAATTAATTTATTTGTTTTCCTCTCTAAATTCCCATGTTCATAAACCCATTTCTAAATTTCTCACTCTATAATATCATTTCACTATCCCATAATATAATATATTCTTCTTTCACTAGTCAATATTACCCATTACATATTTAAATAATATATTTATAACGCATACATATGATTATATTTATTAAAAATACCTATATGTAGCCAATACGTATAAAAATACATTATTAAATATGTTTATCTATTATATTTATAGGTAGTACGAAGTATATGCAAACTGTTGCATAGAAAATATAAATTAGATGACTCCGAAGAAGGGGTACGTAACCTTGGCTTTGAGATAAGAGCTTTTATACAGTGTTTGGGTGCCATTGATGGTACCCACATCCAAATAATGGATCAAAAAGTAAATATGCCTGACTATTGTATTCGAAAACACTTCTATTCTATGAATGTAAACACTATGTAAAGAAAAGGTATAAATTACTAAATATGTATTTAATTATATTACTAATAATATAAAATACATTTTTGATTCATAGATGTTTATATAGGATTCCCTGAAAAAGTATACGATGCACCCCAGCAAACTATAATAGCAGACTTAAATACTTATTAAAGTAGTAATTTGTAATCAGATTTTCGAACATTCTGATTTAAAATCTGCTTTAATTCTACTGATTTAAATCTGTTTAAATTCTGATAAGTTTAAACAGTGAAAACGTTTTAAATCTGCTTAAGAAAGTTTAAATTCTGATTTAAATCTGATTAAAATTATGATTTAGTACTGATACATTTTTTATTTAAATTCTGATTTATTACTGATATATTTCGGATTGAAATACTAATTTATTACTGCCTTATTTTTGATATAATTTCTGATTTATTACGGATATATTTCAGATTAAAATTCTGATTTATTACTGTTTTATTTTTGATTAAAATTGACTCACATATATGTTAGTCAATTTTATATATTAAGCAGTAATAAATCAGAATTTAAATAAAAAATAAAGCAGTAATACATTACATCTCCGTGAAGGTTCAATTTCTGGCATCAGGGCGTAGGTATAGTTATTTAGTATCGACAATCTTTAAAATAAATAATTAATAATAAATAAAACATATGAATTTAATCACATTTGCTTTCCATATATGAATATATCTGCCTCAATTCTATCTTCCGTTAAAACATAATTAGGTTTAGGATTTTTAACTTTCGTCTTTCTTATCTAAAATATGTAAATAATACTTATGTATGCATTATATATTGGGATAGCTTATTAATAATTATAATTATATAATATACTAATAATTATATAATAAGTATAATAATAATTATACAAATAATTATAATATTTTCTTAATCATAAAATCATCGTGGGTTTTAAATCATCCATCAATTAGTTTCCTATAGTCCATAATCGCTGGATACAATTCATAGATAGTATTTATATATTAAGAGTTTGTTATAATTGTATTAGTATTCATAACTTACGTGATAAAAGCATATAAGCATGCGTCATGTCTTTTTGCTGGTGCCAACAGCCTCTCCTCTTTTGTCTCTTTTTCCAGTAAAAGAGTACTTTATATCTACAGACTCTAGGATCGACCTGACCGTGGCACTCGCGTCTTTACTGCATTTCTTCTTGACAATTTAAATCTAAATTAAAATATTAACACAATAATTGGATTTAACTTTTAACATTTAACATTTAAACTTACAAAGGTGTATATCAAAATAATGTATATATGAAATATAAAATAGTTATCTAGAACATACCACAGCTGCATCGTGACTCTATTTATCACGTAACTCTATTTCCTCCAAAGAAGGGATCTGAGTTAAAGTAATCTTCTCTATTGAATGCATCACATGTTCTGGAAATATAAAAATAATAAATATTGTAAGAATCAAATTATATATTTTCTTTACGTTTATGGGTGCCCATAGTTAGTATCAAATTGATATAATTTGATATGACACCCCTCATTTATATTGTATGTAATGGACCATTCCATATTATATATATATATATATATATATATATATATATATATATATATATACATAGTACATTGTACGTGCGTAGTGATATATTGCACATAATGGACCTTTCCATATAAACTGAACCGTGTAATGGATACATGTTGTATATTGTGTAGTAGTGCGCGTCACATAGGCCTATGCATAGTGCCTGGTATCACTACACACGTACACACGTACAGTGCATTGTACGTCGTACATGTCTGTCGTCACGCATGACCGCGCCAAGCGCAGACGGCTGCGGATATATGAATATATGTTTTTAAATCTTTTAAATGTGAATAATTTCTATAATTTATAAGTATATTAATATATGTTATACTAAAAACGTTTTTAAAACATATGTCGTCTGCTTTAATAATTAAGTATTTAAGCCTGATTTATTCCGATTCAATACTTTCCACATAAGATATATTTAAATCTGTCTTAATAAGTATTTAATTCTGTCTTAAAATGTATTACTGATTTAAAAAGTATTTAAGTCTGCTATTATTGTTTGCTGGGACGTGTTAATAATCGTTTATATTTTAAAAGAAAATCTTTCAATTTAAATGATACTTTTATAACGGCTATTACATCAAGTATTACGACTAGTTTCACTAGAAGATATGTATAATAAATATATAATTATAATAGAACCACGAAATACATTCGAATAAAGTAAAACCCATTTATATCCTTACGTTTATGTCCTTACCATGGGTAGTTAAACCCTGTCCAGGTGTAAATCTGAATGAGAACAAATGTAGGTTACATTTTAAACAGTAAAGTGCACGTATGGCAATCGAGCAGGCTTTTGGATTACTAAAAAGCCGATTAGCTCAAACGTCAAGATACAAATATCGATAATTTACCCTATATTATTTATTCTTATTTCATTTTACACAATCTTTTTATCGATATAGATGATAACTATGTGTGGTATTTGGAAAGGAGGATAGTTAACTGACTACGTGGAAGATACTGCACGCAATCGGGTGTGACACATATACAACATTATTTTATATTATATTTATATGTTTTTATCGGGTGAGACACGTGTACGAGATTATATAATATAAATACTATGACTAACTAAAAAATAAACTTAACATTGACCTATATATTATATTTATACATTTTTTATCGGGCGAGACACATATACGAAATTATTTTATATCATATTTATGTGTTTTATCGAGTGAGACATATATATACAATATCATGTAATGCCAATACTATATATAGCCAATACTATATACTATATATAGCTATAGCTAACACAAATTGACCTATATATTATATTTATACATTTTTTATCGGGCGAGACAAATATACGAAATAATTTTATATCATATTTATGTGTTTTTTATCGAGTGAGACATATATATATATACAATATTATGTAATGCTAATACTATAGCTAACACAAATTGACCTATATATTATATGTATACATTGTTATCGGGCGAGACACATATACGAATTTATTTTATATCATATATATGTGTTTTCATCAGGTTTGACACATAAATGCAATTATATATTATGTCAATTCTATAACTAACAAAAACTAAACTGACACTTTATACTAACTTATATTAACACAATATATTAACACAACATATTAACACAAATATAATCAATCTTTGATATTTATGTTAAAAGGATATTATTAATATAAGATATTTATAGCTTCTGAATATCGTTCCGTATATTAATTAAATATTTGGGAAATTAAAATAAATATAAACTTATATACCTACATGATACATGTATATTAGGTATACTTAAATATATATATATAATTGTAGGTATACCTAATTTATATATACAGGAATATACTAATAATGATATATTTCTAAATAATCAGAAGCTTCTTTACATCTAATTATAATATATTAATAATGTAAACAGCTTATTATTTGCACATACACTAATAGTTCACATAGGTAGGATATGGTTATATCTATTTGTTTATAGTATTCCCGATATATTATATAATGGATGTATATATTACCCATGGTCGTACATTAATATCGTGTATATGTTATACGTATTTCATTTATTTAATTAATATAACAAATGTAACTATTTATCATAATTAACTTTATAATGATTACAATTTTTACGGTTAGAACATCGATTACCCGTCGTGTTCAATAATGACAGTAAACATTCATATAAATCAGTACAACATTGATATTGTATATGTTGTAACATTGTAAGTTTAAACAATTAAAAATAAAAAAAACATAAACAAAAACATATCTAAATATAGATACTATGTGTACTATAGTACATCTCTATAAACTTTAATATAACACTTTTTTATTTGCTAAACTGCAGTTTATTTTTAGTCGCGGTTTTCGTGATAAATGTGTAGCCTAGATTTTAATTATCCAGTTCACTGCGTATAAACTGCGTATCGTTATACGATATGAAAGCTATATATAACTTTAATATTGTATAATTATTTTGTGTATATATATACATACATACATACATACATACATATATACATCGTATATTGTATAACGATACGAAGTTTATACGCAGTAAGCCGGATAATTAAGATCTACTACATTAATCACTCGGACCACGACTAACACAGCTACATCCGGGTTACCTAATCAAGATTAACGACGACGCCGGTGACGTAACCGGTACGACCTTCGGAGCTGTATCGTCACGTGGTTATCTAGGTCACGTGGTCGTCAAGGTCACGTGTCGACATCTCGTCATAGTAACGTATACGCGCTAGTGTATTAGTGTATTAATGAGATGGTCAATTACAGATTTAAACCCCCCCCGTGTTACGTAACATATATTCTATATATAGATATTCTATATATAGATGTCAAATATCGAGATGAACTATTTATACACTTGGGTTTAGGTCAAGTACATCGCATATAAGTTATAACTTATAAATTGGTAATAATAAATATATATATATATATATATATATATATATATATATATATATATATATTTCTAAAATATCTAAACTTCTAATCTTTTTATGTATATATACATCACTAAATTACTCCACCCTCACTATATTATTGTTCTAATTATAATTATAAAACTATAAAACAATTGATATTATACATAAGGCGTATAGAAGCGCGAATAATTCTATCAATCTTTTTGAACTCTATATTCTTTAAGTCATTAAATAATGATCCGCAATAATCAATTCTGGATAATACTAGTGCATTAATAAGTAGCTTAGTAATACGCCTAGAACAATACTTTCTAATATGACCAATCCTACGTAGATGGACGTTATCAGATTTTGAGATAGAATTAATGTGAGCATCACAAGATAATATACTATCGAGATAACTCGAAGATTACGAACTGAAGCAGAATGATATATAATCCTACCATCAATGATTACCGGTGGAAAATAAGTATTTTTATAGTACCATAGATACATTGAGTAGTTCGGTTGTCGATTTATTTACTAGTAGATTGTTTCTAAGATGCCAATTAATTATTTCAGATGCACATTCCAGAAGTTCCAAGTTGGAGTTAAGCGAGTTAACAGGAATTTTAATAATTATATACCAGCTGAGAGAAGAACATTCAATGCCAAGTTCCTTAATGCGTTAAATAAGAATATTATGGTTTAGAGTATCAAAAGCACTCGAAAGGTCGAGTAACAATAGTTGAGCACAATGATAGGAGTCGAGCGATTTGTAGAGTGTATCAGTACAAATATTTAAAGCAGTTTCAGTGGAATAATGTTGCACTGACAAGTTCTATGATTTTAAAGATGATTGGAAGTTGGGATATGAGTATATATTTCATAATATCATCAGGATCAATAGAGATATTTCCAGAATTGGCTTAATAATAGCATATTTTAGAGATTTAGCAATGATCCCATGGGATGCATAATTAAGTGATTCCGAAATCAAATTCGATATAGTAATCGAAAATAATAATATTACATTTTTAAAGACAACCAAAGGAAGAAGGTCAATATGAGATGTTGAATTGGACATCATAATCAATGTGTGGATTTCAAATATAGAAGGAGAATAAAAACTAGATAATTTATATAAATTTGGTTCAGTAATTTGATGGGCAATCAAATTCGGAGGTATATAATCCAGTTTGTATTCAATACATTTATAAATATTACATAGATTATTAAAATAAACTAGTCACAAACGAGGAACCCATATTAGAGTTGGAAAGTCTATTTGATATGGGATTCAAATTACTACAAAGTATTCTATTCACTATTTTAAAAATTATTTTCGAGTTTGAACCACACGCATTGAGTTTTTGCTCATAGAAATTAGATTTAAGGGAATACATTGATTTCTTATAAGCCATGCTTGCCTCCAAGAAAATATACTTATATATCACTTAATAATGCTTATATTGTCTATTATTTTGATATTTAATTTATAAAATATATATATATATATATATATATATATATGAAATAAACTGATTATTTATATTAAATAATAATGTATAACATAATTATATATGTATTAATATTTAATTTATATACAATGATATTAATATTGGTCCTAATTATGGTAAAAATGAGAAAACACATTTTTATATGTATATTTATATAATTAACTATATAAAACATAACAAAATATAAAAAAAGGTGACATATTAAAGGTTCTAGAATATTGTATGGTTTAATTGTACAAATTAGGGTAGTTTCCTTATACATACATTATACTATGGATAATATAATAATCCAAAAGTTATTTCAGTTACATATAGCAGTGGATTTGTTAATAATTTGCTATAACATGGTTAGCTAAGTAAGATCACTATTGTAACTTAGTATTAATGCATGCTTCAGTGCATAATTGCATTATATATTACTATGTATTAATACATGCATCAGTGTATATTAATCACGGGAGGAAAGATATATTCTATTTTTAAACTTGCATGTTATAATTATTTACCCTCACAAACATATTTTAACTTTAATTTATGTATTTATATATGAATGTATGCACTGATTATAGATTAATTCTAAATATATGCGCGTATTTAACGAATTATAGCGTATTATGGGCGTATTCAAAGGCGTATCTCACTTACATAATTAGTTCCCATTTATTTAATATGATATATTTAAACTTTACGCAGACATACATATGAATATATATATATATATATATATGAATATATATATATATATATATATTAATATATACGTTTTCGACTAGGTATCCGATATCAAATATTAATTAATCAGAAGGTTACTTTATTTTTAAACGTCACGCCTGAAAAAGTGTCACGTAGTCGACTCCGACTGCCGTACTTTCCACCGTGATAACTTACTTTCATCCGTGATAACTTACTTTCATCCGTGATTAAGTGAAGCGTACCAGCTACATAAAAACTAGCGTAACCGTATACACGCCTATATATTGTGTACTATTACATATTAATCTTAAGATTAATAGATCATTAATAGATTATTAGATGATAGTAACTTATATGCTACCTAATATGTATATATATATGTATGTGTGTGTGCATGTGTGCGTGTGGGTGGGTGTGCAGCTAACTCTAGTGCGCTGGCAATATGAAGTCCTAGCCAGTTTTCCGGTAGCGATTTTTTACGGTAATCGGATACCGGATCGTAACCTCGGCTGTCGACCAATCAAAACCCTCGATTCGTCATTCATCATCAACCGACAACACCGGAGTTAAGAGATACATAAACGCATAACTATCTTTACTGTTATATAATCTCTATATTAATATTACAGGCGCATACTTAACACCTAACAGCTATACACATACACCGCATTGGTATACTGGGATGATTCATATTCTTATTTAAATAGATTATGACGTATACAAATGTAATTTACACACTTTACATCTATTTTTAGATATGTTGATATATTTTCAATGGGATGTAATTAGGGCTTTAACCCCCACTTTAAAATCTAGGGTGACCTCTTATGTATTGACCCCCCGCCCCACTTTTACCACAATATGTATTTTGATAGGTTGGTCCCCCCTACATACAAAATCGTTCCAGCGGCCCTAGATGTAATCAAGATTTGAATTGAGAAATTATTATTTTATTGATTGGTTTACGACACATATATAATTACACGACATCGTTTAAAATATAATGTTTATTTGTTATGTTCTTAAAATAGGAAATATTACAACAAAATCAATATATGAAATGCTAATTAAATGCATGTTAATATTTACGCATAATATAGATACTAAAGTATATTAAATGATATTATAATAAATATATTGATATATATATATTTATATAGATATAATAAATAAATAAATTATACTTAATAAAAGTGTACACTATTTCATTGTTAGGATACAGTTTCACTACCGCACAACGATAATGAACAACTATACAATGATTCATACTCATTACATAACCACTTATTATATAAGTATACTATTACATGCTATAGCATGAATAATAGCATTTCAGTATGTTAATTATTAAATTATATATGTAATTATAGAGATATATTATGTAAGAATCTACAGTAATGCATGCTATAATGCTATGTATGCTATAATGAACATTATATACGAATTACCGATGTGTGAGTGTTTGTTGTTACGTGTCCCAGTTAAAGGGAATCCGCGTACAACCTCCATTATCATTATAAACCTATTACATTAATACACATGGCGACTATGTGTAATCTTTATACATTTGTAACATACTCAATGACAACATATTCCCTAAATATAATATATATATATATATATATATATATATATATATATATATATATGTATATAATAGTATTCGTATATTGACTATATGTTTATTTTACTACACCATATATGGTAATACATTTATAATATATATCGATCCAGGGTTACCATTTACATGATCTAGGTTCGAAATACGCAACAGTATATTTAATATGACTATAGTCATACTATAGTATATTTAATATATAAATATATATATATATATATATATATATATATATATATATATTTATATAGATATTACATAGATATTATGTTATGAAACCACGTATATTGGATATACAATACGAAAATCTTAAGTTTTTTTCCGAATTATAAGTTTTTTTCCAATAGTCATAAAAACACGTATTTCGTTATTAAATGAATTATTATATAATATAATTTATCAGTATATATATATGACTATATCATACTATGTATTGTATTTGTGTATATATTTTAGTTATATTATTAATATAAATAATATATATATAAATAAAATATAGTTTATTATGACTTAAAAATACATGATGATTATAGGCGTCATGATATACTAAAAAAAATAAACAACAATAAATAGAAAATTTATAACAAAATAGAGCAATTACAATGATTTGAAATATACGTACAGTTTACGTTTAAACAATGAAAGTGATGTTGTACAACGAATACCATATGGAGGTGAATACCAGATTTTCGGAGCAATAACCGATCAAGATGATTCAAAGTAGGCCAATAATCTTGACCGTTGGAAGTAGACCAATTTCATGATGTTTCACTTCCTACGAGATATGTTAGAACTCTGAATAATAATAGATTGAACTAGATATTCAGGAAATTCGAGGTGTATAGCCTTATGTGTAATACACAATATCATACGTTTACAACTGTATCTAAACTTAAGTCAGCCTAGTTATCTCATTAAAACATATATAGAAACTATTGAGGCAAAGTTTAGTTTATATAATACACGTATAGCATGACGTTTAATACGTTTAAGTTTATACATCAGGTTAACAAGTAAAATAGATAATGAATAGCGATATATAATTCTATTGCATAATATCGAGTGAATTAAACATTCAGTAATGGCAAATGTAAGCTTATAACGAGATTTACTAATATTATATAGAAAATAGTTGGCAGTGCGTATTATTTTATTAATGTATGGGAGTAGTATAGGTGAGATGTTATGGTAAAACCGAGGGTATATATATTATATAATATATAGATTGATAATTTGGAAGAGATAGTAGAATGGGATTAGTGATTGATAGAGGAGAACAGGATCTAGAGAATATGATAGTATCAGTTTTAGTCATATATTAGAAAATAGAGATATGAGAAAACTATCTTAGTGAGATCAGTAATATAATTGAACATATAAATTGTAATCAGATTAAATTCACTAGAACTAGGAAATGACGTATATATCTGTAGATATTTGGTATAAAGATGATGGTAAATATTGGGATATTTGTGATAAATTGATTTAATAGGAAGAATATAAACAATGAACAATATAGGGCCAAAAACAGAGCCTTATGGAACACCATATATGTTAACATAATGAGGAGATAACGAGGAGTTAATCTTTACATAATATATTTTAGATGAAACAAAAGACATACACAAATTATTGACTTAACCGTATATAACAATTTCATTAAGTCTAAGGGAAATATTAGTGTGATTGAAAGTATCAAAAGCACTAAATAAATTTAGCAGCACGCGATAGCATGGTGATTTATTATAAAGGGATATGCATATATCATATGAGGTATTTTAGGTACGAAGAGGAAGATAAGCACTTTGATATATATCAACAATATCATTGGACATCATGTAATTGATACATTGAGTGGCCACAACTCATTCTAAGGTCTTAGATATTGATGATAACTGGGATATTGGATGATAACTTGATAAATTAGATTGGTCAAGAGTAGTTTTTTTTAAATCGGAATAATGTATGAATATGTCATGGAGTGTGGAACATTATATGATAAAAGAGATCTATGAATGATTAATGTGATAAGTCAAATAACATATGGTGACAATAAACAAAGTAGATTGAGTGGAATAGGATAACTTGGGGAATTGGTTTTCAAGAATGTCATCACAGAGAGTACAGTGTAATATGTGAGGAGCGAATAACATGACCAATGATTCTGATTGGATGTTAAATTAGGATTGAGGAGTGCAAAGTTGATGTTTGGAAGTACATCTATAATACTAGAAATTGTGTGTTGTAAGAAATTGGCAAATAAGGATCAAATAATTGAATCAGGTTTGTCAGGAAGATACTTAGTCTATGTTTTACTTAATAAGGTGAACAATGTATACGATTTATTTGAAGATATACCATAACTACCGAGCACATTAGTGAAGTATGATGATTTAGTAGAGAGATGTTTGTTCATGTAAAGCGATCGAAAAACTTTCAAGGAATATGATCAGTGTCAAGTTTAGCGGATGCATATTTACGTTGTAGTCTATGAAGTAGTTACATCATATTAACAAGCTCAATATTAAACCAGGGAGACTTAGAATAAGTTCGATTTATAAGAGTGCTAACATATCAAGCGAATTAGATAATGCCAAATCAAATAAATTAAAAAGTATTGAAAAATCAAAAGATATACTTAGAGTTTATTTTCTTTTTAGTTAAATTTGTAAGATTGTAAAAAATAACTTTCTAGCCAACGTTTCCATACATTTTTTCCGGAAATACTGGTAGTAATACCTTACACTTAATACCCCCTTATGGGGTATTAATTGAAGGACAATTATTGAAATATTGACTATAGTACGTGTACAATTAGTGGGCGTATTAATGTTAGTAGTCAGTCGTATAAGGCGTAAAGATATCGTAACAACATGTATGAACGAGTGAGACGAGAATGTTTTGTGGAATGACAAAGCTATTATTGGATAAATCGTGCAGATTGGATGAACATATTATGCGATTAAATATGTATATATATATGTATTAGCGATGCGGCAATAAACAATCAATCATAATTATTACATATCCAGGTAAAGAAATATCAGTATAATTGTTGATCTAGTTTAGGTTATGGACAAAAAAGAATAAATATAAGAAATGAAAAAATGAAAAATAAAAAATGCATCACTAAAAAATAAAGGAAAATTAATCTTAAATAGACCGAATTAAATAAGAGAATGAGAGAATTAAAACATTAATATTTTCAATCGCAGCCTTAAATAAATTACATACCTATTAACTTTATAATCTTTAATAGTAATATAGACTTTTGTTAAATATGTGATAAGTATTACGTGTAGGCATCCTCTAGCATAACAATAGATGTCGTTATTGTTTGTCAACTTTTAAAAGAAGGGAAAATAACGTCGCAATTAGTCATCGAGTCTGTATAAGTAGAGGTAACATTGTATCTCGTGATGGTGAACTATTCACCCGCAACTCTTTTTCTCTTTATAGTATACTGCCTCCGTTCGTTCTGGTATCGGTATCAGTAGTCACACCCATACGAGAAGGTAGTTCAGCAGATTAAGCCGGTGACCTCTGCCCTCTCGCTGCGAACACACACACACGCGCGCGTAACCGGATAGCCACAGGGGTCACGTGATGTAAACACTATAAATACTCGGCTACCCGTCCTGGACCTCAACACTAGTTCATCGTCAGCTCGACTACAGGTAATACGATACAGCAGTAGCTGTAGTAGTAGTAGTGTACATTGTATCTTATAACACTTAATGTGTACGATTACATATGATTATAACGCCTTAGTTATGTCTTGATTTGACCATTTTAAAGGTTTTGATTTGGATTAATATTTTAATAAATTGTTCAACTATATATATGTTTAATTTAAATTATAATAATTTTGTCTTTATTGAATTTCCTAAACATATACATTTATGAATTATTATAATTTTATAATTAATTATTACGAATTAAACAATTATTATTATTAATATCAATTATATATTATTAATTTAATTAACTTATATTGAAGAATACGTGAAAGAAAGATGAGAATATTTTATCTAGCCGTCATTGGTTAGTCAATAAATATTGTATTATAGTGTAATATTGTATTTATTTAATAGTAAATATATATTTATTATTATATTAATAAATCTTAGTAATATATATATATAACATGATTATAGTCTAATTAATATACACATTATATATTATAATTCAAATAGTAGGTTACTTTAAGTAGTAACCTATGTTTTTTTCACAGAAATATTAATATCATTCATAGGATTGTTAAGTTAGGATACATCATAGTTATAGCGAAGATTTTGCGAAGCAAAGATATACCAATCCCTATGCATGCAACGTAATATAGTAATACCCGATGTCACTGCTAGCATCGAATCACCTACATATATTTTGGTTCATCTCTGTTTTCATACAACAATATTTGCATTGCTCTATTAAATTATCTTTTACTCACCAAATATATACGTATAGCATTTAAAAATACTACTCACACATTTGTTTGTTATATATTAGTAATGCACACTTAGTTATTATCATATAAATACTAATTTAAAGCATAGTATTTAACATTTTAAAAGTGTATAGTTTTATACAAATTTACATTATATACAACAAGTAGTTCCTAAAAGTAACCAAATATAGGTGGCACCAGGGTATTTTGTATACAAATTCGAATTACACGATTTCGCGTAAGTGTTATATCTTTCCTAAGAAAAATCTTTGGTTATAGTACGATTATATATCACCGATGATTAGTCATCCTTCGTAATGACTCATTAAGTTAATGTCACGGACGAGCATACATGTAGGTATGTTAATGGCATTGGACTTAGATTGCACTTAAAGTTAATAGTACGTATTGGATCGATATATGAAGTTCGAATAAGTATTATATAATTGTATATCATTTAATGAGTAAACCAAAATCTGATTGGTCTATAAATTTGTGTTAATATAATTAAATAAAACGTTAACTTATATATATATATATATTTATTAATCTATGTAATGATTACATTTGTAACAATACATATTAGTTTATTATATTAGTTTTATTTTACATTTCAATTTAATATAATATTAAAGTAATAATTAAGTAATTTGTGTTTGCAAAATTACCGTATTTTTAATTTTGAAATAATATATGAAAATGGCTATTTCTAAAAAATATAAATTAATATTTAATTTTGAATTTAATTAGAATATATAAAATAATATGGTAAAATATTCATATAAGCTATTCACGTTTAAATTCATAATAGTAAATAATATGTAAGTAATATAGTTTTATAACCAATATGAGGCTTCATAAAAACTCTAGTTTATATATAAAAACTGTTTTTATATTAAAAAAGTATATATATATATATATATATATATATACATCAAATATAGTTTTTTTTTAATTATATAATGTATGTAAATAATCTCAATAACAGCATTGAAAATCTAAACTATAAGCGGTTGTTATCAAGGACATGTCCTATATGTATACACATGTTGTCCTCTTTATTGTTGTAGGGTTAATTGCCATGCGTGCCGGCTATAAATACATTCGGTAACACGACACGTTCACGCATTAATAATACCACTCATAATAGCGCTAGTGATAACATCAATGATAACACCGATGATAATACTAATCGGATTATCTTTATTTAATACTATTACGATCCGTAATCGATCAGACGAACGCGAGTGTTACATGCGTACATGAATACGGTTAACGGCGAACGAGGGAAGCCTATTAATCATAGCGAGGTTTAATCAGAAAGGGAACCATAGTTTATTTCGTAGGCGAGATATGTAGTTATATAGATAAGATAAGTAGCTATATAGGGAATATAAGTAGCTATATTGGGAATATAAGTAGCTATATAGGGAATATAAGTAGCTATATTGGGAATAAAAGTAGATATATAGGGAATATAAGTTGCTATATAGGGAATATAAGTAGATATATAGGGAATATAAGTAGCTATATAGGGAATATAAGTTGCTATATAGGGAATATAAGTATTAATATATGCGAGATACTTAGTTATAGGGGAGATAAGTAATTTACACTTGAAGTATGATGACAACGATCACGAAAACCGTTGTATTTATAAATACTATTCGTATACTAGAGGTTCTAGAGAACTCTAATTATAAACCTAGAAGTCAATTTAGGTCACTATTGGCTACCATATATAGTCCTATATATAGTCCTATAGGACAATATATATATATATATATATATATATATATATATATATATAGATTTTTCTAAGGAAATATACAACACCGACGCTAAATCATGTAATTCTATTTTGTATACAAAAACCAACATCGCCATCTATATAGGGTCACTTTTCGGAACTAGGTGTTGTTTATTATGTAGTTTATAATGTTGTTTATAATGTAAATTCGTATCAAACTATGCATTTTTAAAATGACAAATAATATGCTTTAAATTATTATTTTTATTATGTTTTCATTACTAATATATAACAAAGAAATAGGATATGTTTGTTTTAAATTCTATAAGATAAGAATACATCTAGTAAAAGCTAATTTACATTGCATGTAATTTAATAGAGTAATGAAAAATTGTAGTATGCAAATCGCGGAAAACCTAAATCGATTTCGATACTGCTGCTAGCAGCGGGATGTATAAATACTAAGCACGTTGCTTAGATAGGCTATGTTATATATTTTCTTCACAAAATCTTTAGTGTTACTATAGTTACCGCAAGTTCAATGATGCATGACTGCGAGTTAGATGTGAAAGTTAGACATCTTCACTGTTATTCACACTGTATACGTGCACGATACGACGGTCATACGACGGTCATACGACGGTCACACGACGGTCACACTATAGTATACTCTATAGAGCTCAGCGCACAGCTGTTTCGATAACATAACTCTTCCTAGAAATGTTCAAGGTCAATCCTTTATTATAACTAGATATATCTACGCGATGTTAAATATAGCGCTAGTAACATTGATCTCATTTGCTGTGTATATAGTGATTGTAACTGTAGTAACGTATGCTTAAATAAAGGATAACAGTATAGGGAATCATTAGCGATCCTTCTTACGTGTCGGTTGCCTATGGGGCTAAGTCAAGTCTCGAGTTTCGTGCGTACATTTAGTGCGCGAATGTTAATTACGATTCTTAATAATGAGTCATTTTAGAAGTGTTGACCCCGTTGACATTACTCTCGCTTACACCGAATATAAAACACTCGGCACTTCGATATAGTTAGGGTAAACTAGTGTTTAACAAAAACGTAAACGCATAAAAGTGGTCCGATTTTATCCGATCCGAGTTTACCTGGTCCGAGTTGACCTGATCCGAGTTGACCTTGGACCCATTACGTAATCGACCGCCATCGGGTCCTACTCGGAACCTATTTATAATACACACGTTTATCTGTATTATATTCTAGTCGGACAGCGTATGCTAAGGATGCTTATTTAATAGTATACATTACCATGTTATCACACATACAACTGAATACTTATAATATCTATGTATATATTTATATATATATATATATATATATATTAGATTACATTTAAAAATAAAGAATGTAACCTATTTTATGATAATAGTAACATCACCGATAATTATCAATTATAATTATTATTATCGCCGATAATCGATACCACGTGACCCATTGTCTCTCGCACACGTACAGGCATATTGGCGGTCAGCATCAACGGAAGGGTTGACGTGGACGACGGGTATTGGGGTGAGTGGTCGAACTGCACAATAGAGGGCGCCTACCAGGAGTGCGGGGGTGGTATCACGAGACGCATGAAAATGTGCTACGACTTGCCCGATGAGGATTTCATGTGCGGCCGCGTCGCCGCCAACTGTAACATGATGGACTGCGACAGTTAGTGTGTACGCGTGCGTTTGCGTGCGTTAGAGTGTGCGCGCGCGTTGCCGCCAACTGTAACATGATGCACTGCGACAGTTAGTGTGTACGCGTGCGTTTGCGTGCGATCTGGTTTGTATGCGTGTGTCGGCCAACTGTAACATGATGGACTGCGACAGTTAGTGTGTACGCGTGCGTTTGCGTGCGTTCTGGTGTGTATGCGTGTGTCGGCCAACTGTAACATGATGGACTGCGACATTTAGTGTACGCGTGCGTTTGCGTGCGTTATAGTGTGTATGCGTGTGTCGTCCAACTGTAACATGATGCACTGCGACAGTTAGTGTGTACGCGTGCGTTTGCGTGCGTTATAGTGTGCGCGCGCGTTGTTGCCAACTGTAACATGATGCACTGCGATAGTTAGTGTGTACGCGTGCGTTTGCGTGCGTTCTAGTGTGTATGCGTGTGTCGGCCAACTGTAACATGATGGACTGCGACAGTTAGTGTGTACGCGTGCGTTTGCGTACGTTCTGGTTTGTATGCGTGTGTCGGCCAACTGTAACATGATGGACTGCGACAGTTAGTGTGTACGCGTGCGTTTGCGTGCGTTCTGGTGTGTATGCGTGTGTCGGCCAACTGTAACATGATGGACTGCGACAGTTAGTGTACGCGTGCGTTTGCGTGCGTTATAGTGTGTATGCGTGTGTCGGCCAACTGTAACATGATGCACTGCGACAGTTAGTATACGCGTGCGTTTGCGTGCGTTATAGTGTGCGCGCGCGTTGCTGCCAACTGTAACATGATGCACTGCGACAGTTAGTGTACGCGTGCGTTTGCGTGCGTTCTGGTGTGTATGCGTGTATCTGGAAACTGTAACATGATGGATTGCGACGGTAGTTTTGGAATTAGTTGGCGTGTGTTCGTGTTATGTTCACGAATGTATGAATGTGCATCGGATATCTATAATATGATAAACGGCGAAAGTTAGGCTAAATGCCGGACCTAGATACCTATAAAGTTTTCATATTCTATTAAATCTTAGTATATATTTTACAATTGATATAAAACAAATTGAGCCCAAATGCCCAGGAAATTTCGGTACGAATATTCTCATATGTGGCCTCCCCAGCTTTATTTGACCTCTATACTGACCTCTATCTTAACATCTATCTTAACCTCTATCTTCACCTCTATCTTAACATCTATCTTAACATCTATCTTAACCTATATCTTAACATCTATCTTAACCTCTATCTTGACCTATATATAAACCTCTATATTAACCTATATCTTAACCTATATCCTAACCTATTTCTTAACCTTTATCTTAACATATATCTTAACCTCTATCTTAACCTATATATTAACCTATATCCTAACCTATTTCTTAACCTCTATATTAACATATATCTTAACCTCTATCTTAACCTATATCTTAACCTATATACTAACCTATTTCTTAACCTCTATCTTAACATATATCTTTACATATATATTAACCTATATCTAAACCTATATCTTAACCTCTCAATTAAACTATCCCTTAACCTATATATTAACCTATATCTTAACCTCTATCTTAAGCTATTTCTTAACCTCTATCTTAACATATATCTTAACCAATATATTAACCTATATCTAAACCTCTATCTTAACCTCTCCCTTAAGATCTCCCTTAACCTCTATCTTAACCTCTATCTTAACCTATATCTTAACCTTAATCTATATTAACCTCTTTCTTAACATATCTCTTAATCGCCCCGTGTACAGATCCGTTCAAGAACACCGATTTCGACAATTGTACCGAGTCTTGCGGAGGTGGACTACGTTCCCGAAACGGAACCTACGACAACGGAACCGATACCTCCCAGACCATTAACTGCCATACCCAGAGATGTCCAGACAGTTAGTGGTAGTAGTGGTAGTAGTGGTAGTAGTGGTAGTAGTGGTAGTAGTGGGGGTAGTGGTGGTAGTGGTCGAACAATACACGCGTGCACTCATTGGTTGTACGGTTATATATCGAAGTGGTATATCATTATATTAAAATTAATATATATATTAAAATTTTTTAATTAATTTTGTTAACCGGGCGATAATATACATATTTTCTAAACGTATACTAACTTTCATACATTAATATACAGTATTAATGTGTACTTCATCTATTTATGTAGACGTTCGTAATACTTGCTATACGATGTAATTAATGATCTAGCTAAACGTACATTATACTTCATAATAGAGATTATAACATCAACGCAGTGTTTATTATTTCTTATTATTAATGATTTATTTAATCGTATACACAATCGTTAAAATATAAAGTTCAAATATGTGCTAATGATATGTACTCTACCGATATACTGATATATAATCACATAACTAATAATATATCTGTGATAGTATACGATATTGAAATAAACAATAACAATAAGAAATTAACAATACAAAATATATACTGTTACAATAGATCGTATTATAAGTATTATTAATAATATATATATATATATAATAATAATACAATAATAATAATATTTATTAGAAGAATTATAATAATATTTTTTTTCTGTTGAATTATAATAATATTTATATAATGTTTTCTTCTTAAGGGCTTCAAAATAATATGCCTATTTTTTGTTATTGTTGTTGTTGTTATGTAAATATGGTGTGTAATATTTCGCTAACCTCTAACCTCAGACCTGGTGGCTTGCAACGGAACCGATCTCGTGATCCTGGTCGACTCCAGTAAATCTATCAGCTCGTGGAACTGGCCCGAGATCAAGCAGTTTTTAGTGGACTTGACGATCGCGCTCAAACTCGACATGTCCAAGAACCGTATCGCTCTGATCACTTTCTCCACTCACGTTAGTCGAGCTCGGAGTCGAGCTCGGAGTCGAGTTCAAAGTCGAGTTCGGAGTCGAGATCAGCGTCGAGCTCATAGTCGAGCTCAGAGTCGAGCTCGGAGTCGAGCTCGGAGTCGAGCTCGGAGTCGAGCTCGGAGTCGAGCTCGGAGTCGAGCTCGGAGTCGAGCTCGGAGTCGAGCTCGGAGTCGAGCTCGGAGTCGAGCTCAGAGTCGAACTCAGAGTCGAGCTCGGAGCCGAGCTCAGAGTTGAGATCATAGTCAGCTCAGAGTCGAGCTCGGAGTAGAGCTCGGAGTCGAGCTCGGAGTCGAGCTCGGAGTCGAACAGAGAGTCGAGCTGAGATATTATTATTACGTATTATTATCAGATTTTTCACTGGGGTAATTATAGAATCAGAGATTATCACGTGCTAATTAACCTTATAGTTACCCTTGTTGCTAGATAGATATCATCATGAAAGTATAGAGCTAGAAATAAGATACATACAACAAGTAACTACCTAACTAGAGATGAAAACTGTCATTGAATAGTCATATATATATATATATATATATATATATATATATATATATATTCACGTTAGTCTCAGAGGTTAACAAACGTGTAGAGATATGTTACTAAGTTTGTCACGTATCGAATATATAAATAGTAATACCAATGGAGACAGTTAAACAGTACGTTAAGAGATATATGTATAGATATACTATCATTTCTTCTAAGATTTTAATATGAGCCTAGATTTCCGTGGCCAGGTTCCTATATTAACATTACGGATATAGCTAGGTATTCTACTAGGATAATCGAAGAACGATTTATATTACTCAGTTTCTCTAAGTAAGGAATTGGTCTAAGATTATCCTACGACAATCCTTAGCTATCTAGTTATAGTACCATATCCGCATGGTTATCACATAATCATCGTACACATACCCCGCATCCGTTTACTCATATTACCCATTCCTATTAAACACGCCCCCTCATCACCGGCGACAGGTGAAAAACATATTCCACTTGAACGACAACTACACCGAGCAAGACTACGTGAAGATGATCTGGGAGACTGATTACCTCGCAGGAGTGACCGCCACAGCGGAGGGGCTCATGGAAATGAAGAAGGAGTTCGATAATTACGTTAGTTTCCGGTTACGTAGATCTCTATACGCACACGTAGCACCGATTAGTGAACGTGTATAGAGTAGAATAGGGGTTGTACAATTATAACATTATACTATTTATCACCGAGAAATTATTATTTAGTTTAGATTTATTTAAAATAAAAATAAATTAATATAAATATACGTAATTAAATAATGGGACGAGAACCGTATAGTGCCAATTATGGAAATGAATTATGTAATAGGGCTCATTTACGTTATCCATAGTAGTCGTAATACTCCAGTATGATATCATTATGGATAACACCCGTATATGAGATGATAGTATGGGTCGTGAACGCTTGATAAACGCTTATGCTTATTAATTACAGTTTAATATATCTATCTCTCTCTCAGTCTATATCTCTTTCGCCATAGCTATTTCCTCTCTCACCATCTGCCTCACATCTCATCGCCGCCGCCCGTCACTCATTATCCCCGTCATCACCCCACCCCACTCAATCACCCCCCGTCATCACCCCACCCCACTCAATCACCCCCCCCCACCCCCCGCCCGCACAGGCCGACCCCGCTCGTCCCCACATCGGACTCGTGATCAGCGACGGTGCCGCCAACATCCTCATGGACCTCACCATCCCCTCTGCTAACGAGATCAAGGCTGACGGTACTTACGTCATCGGAATCGGTACGTAGCATAGGCCAGCCAGCCATCGCGGCATGTCTATGTAGTGGTATACCAACGTTACGCAATCCTGGCTATGTAATCGATATTACGTAATATAACTATATCGTATTGTAGTCGTTAGTCATTTAGTGAAAGAAGTAAATGTTCTTGTTTTTTTGATTTTATATTTCTTTTATTTTCTATAATTTATAATTTATATATATATATATATATATATATATATATATATATATATATATATATATACATATATATATGTATGTATATAATTTTAATAAATGTATATTAATGTAATAAGTAAATAAGCCAACGCCCGACTATAAACACACTTACATCAATCCACACGTGTATTATACTGTATGCGATAGTAGCCTATTACAATAGAACCTACCACATACTGTTCTGTGGACAGCATCATCGATATACACGTACACAAACGTACACTATAACGTATGCTCTAATCGTTACATGTATGAACATAATACTATAGTAACGTCTATGCATTGTCATTGAATTGAATTGGAAACAGTTTTTTAAGTTCAGAAATTTAACATAATTTAACACAAATGTCTGCTGAAAGGAGCTACCACTGAATACCTAGTAATATATATTCACAAAGAGTATACTTTAACGTGTACATATAAAATATACCCTACAATTTACACTAATGTTAATCCCTATCGGCAGGTGTCGGTGAATACAACGTAGAAGAGATGACTCAGATCGTCTCCTCGCCCAGCAACTTCTCTCTGTTCCAAGCCGGAGAGATCAGTACCCTCAGCAAGGTTGTCGACCAGATCGTGAAGAAACTCTGTAACGCTAGTTAGTGTACGGTGTACGTCGTACAGTGTACACTAGTTATGTTAAGCTGGCTTCTATCTTCGCAAGTGTTATAACTAAAGTATATATGCATACATATGCATATACATATATGTATATATATATATATATATATATATATATATATATTTATATTAACTGATTTCGTGGCTAGTTGGCTAAGGCACCAGACACACAAGCAGTAGGACGCGGCTTCGAGCCTTGTCCGGACCATTAAAATAGATCATAAAATAATATTTAGATGTGATCGTATATAATTGTTTATAAATAAATGATCGGCTCTCGTTAAAACCATGGATGCCTTAACACGAGAGCGGCTTCGAAGGGATATTAGAGAAATATGGTTATAAGTGAAAACTTCATCTAAGTTCGTGGATGGGATGAAAGGACTCCACTAAAATAACAATAACAATAACAATATATATATATATATATTCTGATTACATTTATAGATTATCAAATAATGTATCGTTATATTATTCTAAAATTGAAATATAATTCAAAGTAAAAATGACAATATTAGCCATCCACTCTATTGTTCATTAGTTGCTCGGATAATATTACAATTTTAAATATTAATTAATTATAAATTAATAAGGTTATTATATAAGGTTACTAACCACCCCTAACGTGAGCGTAATTAACGCCCCCCCCCCCCCCGTTTAACCCTTTTGTACCCCGTTAACAGCCGAACTTCGACCCTGTTCCCCGTGCGAGTATACCGATTGCGAGGCTGAGGGTTGTAACGTGATCGGGTTACTTAAAGGTTACGCTCCATAGAGTTTACTGAGTTTCGTTTAGTTAATCGAGTTTATTTCACTCGCTTTTCAATAAACTCGATTCATATAATTTACTCTCTATACGCGTGTGTGTGTGTGTGTGTGTATGTGTGTGTGTGCGTGCGCGTGTGTGGGTGTGCGTGTGTGTGTGTATGTACAATTATGATATTAGTAATAAATATACATTATTTGTACTACATAGCCAACACTATTACTTAAAGTAAACCGGATGAATGGCTATTGTTCTCTGTAATACGAACGACTAATTTTAACTATTACGTAATACCTGAGTTGATTGACAGGCATCGCGTAACGTAGTCATTACTTCATATATGAAAACCGTTGCGTGGTATTAAACAACTTATTTTGAAAAGTTGTTGTATAATTATTAAATATAATTAATATAATTTTAAGTACCATCTATACAACGATTTCATACTAATTATTTGAAAACTGATCCTCACCCTATAGGGTATACGTGTAACTATATCGCGCGTACCCTTAAAGGGTATATTAAAGGGGTTATACTATTAAAGGGGTTATACTAACATTGTCACGTTCACAATTATTACATGCGATACATCTACTATACATATACATTACAAATGTAGTTATTTAAATAGGAATAGTATTCATATTTAATTCATTATACATAATGATTAATTTATTGATACATACAATTCGACATACATCGATATTAAAATATAGGTTATGATTCCAAATAACCGACTCTAATATGATATATTGATTTACGATATTGTTAATTGTGTTAAAGTAAATATATATATATATACAAATCTCTCAAATAAATCATAATTAACGTCATAATTATCTCATAGTTACATCATCCTTACGTTACTATCGCGTCATTCTTACATCATCTTTACATCATCGTCGCGTCACCTCCTCGTAGGTACCTCCAAGTGTTTCGAGATAGACTTCGATACCGGTGAGATCGTTAACGAGAAGGTGGTCACGTGTCGAAAGATGTACTGCTACAAGACTTGCCCGACCACTACCGTTACCCCGGAGGACACCACTCCAGAAGGTTGGACCGATCCTAGTGTAGCTTGTACTTTGGGCTCGTTCACCGATTGGACGACGTAACGCGTAGTAATACGGCTGTTTATTATCACTAACTTTACATATCCGATATGTGATTTATTTGTATTACGCGCCACTTTATCTTAACGAAAACGAACGTTTTCTATACAATTAGGAATTTATGTCACCGGATACAATTATATTAAGTACAGTATGTTACTATTATTATAATATTGATACGTTTGTTTAATTTCATGATATTATTAAATTGATTATATTATTAAATAATATATACTAATATACATATATAATTCTTTTATAGATACTGAAGCTTCGACCAGTTAGTATATATTCATATATGTGGAAGTAGTAGTAGTAGTAGTAGTAGTAGTAGTAGTAGTAGTAGTAGTAGTAGTAGTAGTAGTAGTAGTAGTAGTAGTAGTAGTAGTAGTAGTAGTAGTAGTAGTAGTAGTAGTAGTAGTAGTAGTAGTAGTAGTAGTAGTAGTAGTAGTAGTAGTAGTAGTAGTAGTAGTAGTAGTAGTAGTAGTAGTAGTAGTAGTAGTAGTAGTAGTAGTAGTAGTAGTAGTAGTAGTAGTAGTAGTAGTAGTAGTAGTAGTAGTAGTAGTAGTAGTAGTAGTAGTAGTAGTAGTAGTAGTAGTAGTAGTAGTAGTAGTAGTAGTAGTAGTAGTAGTAGTAGTAGTAGTAGTAGTAGTAGTAGTAGTAGTAGTAGTAGTAGTAGTAGTAGTAGTAGTAGTAGTAGTAGTAGTAGTAGTAGTAGTAGTAGTAGTAGTAGTAGTAGTAGTAGTAGTAGTAGTAGTAGTAGTAGTACTAGTAGTAGTAGTAGTAGTAGTAGTAGTAGTAGTAGTAGTAGTAGTAGTAGTAGTAGTAGTAGTAGTAGTAGTAGTAGTAGTAGTAGTAGTAGTAGTAGTAGTAGTAGTAGTAGTAGTAGTAGTAGTAGTAGTAGTAGTAGTAGTAGTAGTAGTAGTAGTAGTAGTAGTAGTAGTAGTAGTAGTAGTAGTAGTAGTATTAGTAGTAGTAGTAGTAGTAGTAGTAGTAGTAGTAGTAGTAGTAGTAGTAGTAGTAGTAGTAGTAGTAGTAGTAGTAGTAGTAGTAGTAGTAGTAGTAGTACTAATAGTAGTAATGACATATAGTGCAGGTACTACAATTAATCTGTAAAGGTAATCACCATTACATCCCTAATTTAACCGTTACATCACTAGCTACCAAGAAACCCGACCATACAAAGCCCGACTGCTTCAGATGTGACTTCACCAAGGGTCAGATCTGGAGGCCCGACTACCTGAACTGCCACCTGTACTACGTATGTGAACCCACTACCGAACAAGGAGTATACAGGTCAGTATATCTTTTATATTTATTTTATAAAGAAATTTAGAATCTATTATATATTATGTTATATATTTATAATGTAAGGATGACTTTTATATACAATAATATAGTAGAATAATTGAATTTATTATTGAATTAAAAATAATATTCATTTAGTTGCAATCTATACACATATATTAATACGTATTCGTTCATTTAATAGAGATACATCTTTTTAAGTAGGACTCTATAGTACTCTCTATCAGTAGAACTAGGACCCGGGGTACTAAATGATCGTGAGTCATGTCGCAGCTTAGCTAAGTTATCATTTATGAGGGAATCGAGAATTTATATTTTCTATAATAAATATATAGATACATAATATATGTACATATTATTATCTTTGGTTTGAACTGAATTATAAATTATAAGAAAAGTTATACAATAATATTCGGATATTGGAAATTGATAATAATATTATATATTAAACCAACAATTATTATTAATAGAATATTACAAATTACTGATTATAAATCAAATAATATTATAAAATATATTATAAATTATACTTTGAGATCTCACTAATTATTATTTTAAATGTATTTCAACATTCAACGAAAGCTAACTTTTTCTTAAAATTGTGTTTAAGATTGTAATCCCGATGCTATGCAAGATGCTTACGAGATATAACGAGAGATAACGAGAGATAATGAGATATAACGAGAGATAACGAGATATAACGAGAGATAACGAGAGATAACGAGACATAATTAGAGATAACATTAGCTGTAACTACAAGCTCGTCGTATATATATATATATACAGTATACGCTTTACGATAACTCAGCGATCACATAAATCGATGATTATACAATTCGTAATTAGCTGTATACACTATTATCGTACATTTGTACATTAGGGGCGTGTTAAGGGGCGTGTTAAGGGGTGTGTTAAGGGGCGTGTTAAGGGGTGTGTTCGCACTATCCTTAAATGTTTACCGTGACAACGTTATGTAGTATGTAACTACGTTTTGAATACCTACGTCGTACATATATCGTATAAGAGATATGCATGTGTCTTACGTATGTGACACTTTGTGGCATACGTTGACACATTGACACTGTGAGCATATCACTGATAGTATGCCCACTTTTGCGCATGGGCGATTATCGCCCTATATGATTATCACCCTTATATCGCTAGCAGTAGTAGTACAATGCGATATCGTATCACGTGACTACCCCACGTGACTACCGCATGTGACTACCCCACGTGACTAACACACACGATACCCACGTGATTAGGTACTACAACATGACCTGCGGACAACAATACTGGAACCAAGAGATCCTCGCCTGCGACGATCACAAGACCGGATCTTGCGAAGTAGGCGACGTCGTGACGGTGGCTCCATTCACCGTCGACTGTTAGCACTACTTTAAATGCATATTAGTATGGCGGTTACATTTACAATAGTAGTTACACGTTAAATATTTACATATTATTCATCCGATAAATAAATATTGATATTTTCATGATTCAATACATAAATACGATTAAGGAAATGCTCCCCACAAGTAGAATCAGGTTGAGAGGCGTGCGTAAACATTGATAATGTAACAGATAGGCGACGCACGCTTTTCAACCTGATACTACTTTTGTAGAAACGCAGCCTATTAATATTTATATATTGAATCGCGAATGTAAAATATAGATACTAATGGAACCCTAGAGAAGTCACTGACTTGTACATCTTATAAATAACTTCTAGGGATTCAGGACAATACAAAACAATTATGTAACATTTGTTTGTCTTGTGTGTTGATATATCGCGTATTAAGTTATTGCTGATCATAAGATAAAAGCAAGCATTACCCGGAGTCAGTAAGAATTGACCGGAGTCGTTCTCGTGACCTCTGACCTACTAGTTGTTGACTGTTACGAATAGTCACAGATCCCAGCCATTTCGTGCCCATACAAGCTATACATTTAAATAGTTAACATACCATATACAATAGTCGATATGGTCGATAGTAATACAGTAAATACCCGTTATCGCAGACTCGAGAGATTAGTTTGAATAGTTTGAGATATTGCGGGCTATCTGATAAATATATAAAATCGAGTGATTAAACACCGATCTATACACGGTAGAACGTCTAACTTAACGTATACGCTAACATAACGAGCGTCCGAATACACGAAAGTACGAGTTAGCGAGGATTACGAGTTAGCCCGTCTTAACAACTCACGAACGTGCGCATGTGCGCGTGTCTATAAACGAGGTGTGACGGAGATACATCATCTAGTCAGCCTCATAGCATGTGTTATACAATTCGTGATCGAGCACACGAGTCGGCTAACACCCAACGGTTGTTATAAGTTTTCATAATAAACAATGTAATATAATACTCAATTTAGTTATGAGGGTTGTATGCCGGATTATATATATATATACATATATAGATATATGAAATAATGTTATAAAATATTTATTAATATTAAAATCACGTTTATCATTCGATTATTAAACTTAGTTTCGCAGTGAATTCAGTGGAATCATTCACGCCACTAAACGCATTACCTGCGATGTACCGCGATGGATACCTACCGTTACGTAGTACACGCGCGTATCACGTGATCGGTTACGCTTAGGTCACGTGTTAATATCGTATATCACGTGACATCATCTCGCGTGATATCGCACGTACGAGGTGTAAAATACTCGAACCTACTTAACGTGATGTGGGTGATTTCGCACGGTAATAGCTCGGGTGTGATATCGCCACGCCCCTTAATTAGTAACACTAAACCTGTGCTATTGTACACTATGGCTGCGCACGTGTGTGTATGCGAAAAACACCTGTTTAAGTCGTACATATATTTATTTACAATATTATTAAGTGTTAGTATATATATATATATTAACTTTAATATTGTTATTGTAAGTTATATCAACCGTGTAATTAATATTAATGTTATATCTCACTTAAATTATATCACAAAAAAAGTAATTAACATTACTTGTTTGGGATTAAATAAATTATTCTACTATACTATACTACATACTACTACAGTAGCTAACTACTATACGAATATACACAGACACCTGTCCGTTATCCGTATACGGAGATGACGACACCCGTTTCTGGACATTCGGAGACGAATCCAGCGTGCAGACTTGCCCTCGCGGACTGTTCTTCAACCCGATGTCAGGGTTCTGCGTATGCGTCACTCGTTTAGGGGGTAAGTAAGCGCTTACTCATATACTTAAGTAGTTCGGTGTTCGGTATTTAATGATTAAGTTACGAATATTCGAAAACAATCGAATAATATGAAATAAAATCGATTTAATTATTTGTCCTAGATTACTTCATCCGAAAATACCCCTCTCTCCCTCTCTCGCGTACACCCCGATATTAACGCTTAACGTCACGTACTATTACCTAACCCCATCCGTCATTACGTAACACCCCCTCCACCCCCTCACCCCCCGTAGTTACCGTACCCACCGATGGTTGCGAATCAGAGCTGGTGTTGGACATCCCATACGATGACCATTACGATGACGTCACTTGCCACAAGGCTAAGGTTAGCGAGATATTATCGGACTCCCCTAACCCTTGTACATAATTTCACGATTGATATATTAATATAATATGTAATCTATATAGAGTCATTATTAAGTATGTATCACAATCCTATGCACTCTCTCGTTAAAACCACGGATGCCTTAACACGAGAGCAGCTTCGGGTAATTCGGGAAATTAGAGCCATATAGTTTTTGACTTTTACAAATAGTCAAAGATCCCAGATATTTCAGGCATATACAAGCTATATATTTGAATAGTCTATATAACATACGCCTTTTCCCCGCAATACCCGTGAATAATTACGCGATAGATAGATTATTACGATTAATTATTAATTATTAAGTATGTATCAAAATCCTATGCAAGTATCCGAGTTAAAAAAAGGTTTATAGAAACTAGTATATCGAAGGGTTCAAACTATAACCTGATTCATAAAATAGAATACTATAAACGACGAATATAACATAATAGTCACACATTTAAAAGTCAGTCGATTTCGTTTACTAGCACATGATCAGAGAAACATCTAGTCGCATTATGTATCACACTGAAACTTCGGCATACATGATAGGACTTTATCGACTATAGACGTAATTTTTACATGTCTAGTTTTTATTTACATTTAGGAATTAATTATTTCATAAAGAGATTTAAGCGATATTCGTTATGTTCATATACTTATCTGAAATAACTTTTAAAATCGCATACACTACTATTCTATACATCTATACCCGATAGATTGTATCCATATCCGATAGATCAAATTATGTCGTAATATAGAATAATAAAAATCAATTCTCTTAATAAATTCCCTCGATATCACCAACGCTTGTTTTAATAACTATAGTTACTACGCGGTCTGTATACGAATCCCTTTAGATACACGTACATAGATAATCAAATTATGATGTAATATCGAACACTATACGAGTATTTCTTTATCATAACTACCGACTATCATGTTAATGCCCCAATACCTTCAGGCTATACAATACGGAGTCGGGGTCGAGCTCGTAGACGATGCCGATAGAGGTACCGTAGCCTGCTTCAACGGATCCTCTCACTTCGAGGTATGTCATGTGATGTGATGGTATGTTATGTGATATGATGGTATGTCATGTGATGTGATGGTATGTCATGTGATATGATGGTATGTCATGTGATATGATGACTAGAAAATCGTCACAATCGCGCTTATTGCATATCTAGTCACATAGCGCATCCTGTCACCGCAAATAGTATAACCTTGGCTATAAAATCCGGCGTAAACCTGCTCAATATACCCCTCTTACGTTGCTAGCATATTACCCCACCCTACCTATATCGCGTATACCACCCGTTGACCACGTGACCCTGTACCCGCCCTCGTATAACCCCCACCCTACCCTAGGTTCCATTCATGAGGAACTGGTTCGCCGAGAACGAAGTGGAACAGTTCACGGTGGAGATGTACGTGAAAACTAGCGCCGCGCAGGGCCCAGAGTTCGCCGGTATACTGAACAACGCAGACTGTAAAGTGGACAGCACTTTCGAATTCTCCGGAGAAAACGTTAGTATACCAGAGATTAGTGTACTATAATACACTATAGTGTATTCTATAACCTAAACTCATATTCTCGGACCAACACGATAGAAAATAGCTATATTATTCGAAGCCGTTAAACTAACAGAAAAACAAATACATTCTTCTAATAAATATTAGTATTATTATTATGAAGTACATTATTATTGTATTCTAATATGTTCATAATTTTTCAAATAATCTCTTAGCGATATATGTTCAAATGTATGCGTAAACTAATATAATCTAAAGATATAATTAAATATAAAAATATAGTTAAATTATAACGCCGTATGATGGATATTTGTCAAGATAGTAGGTATTTACTTCATTTCACTAACGAGTTCTTTATCTAGTTAGCCTTACAATATAGTTAGTTCACATTTAAATAATTCATCGAGTTTATATAAAATATAGTTAATTCACGGTAGAAAATACCCACATCTACAAACATATTTATACTCCCACCCACCCACCCACCCACTCATACCCTACACCCCGCCCACCCCAGACCGGTATATTCGCCGAAGGTACTACGGATGGTTCAGGAACCCAGCGTTCTTCTACCGTTGCCGTTCCAGCCGATGTATGGGTTCACTTCCTGATGACATACGATGGTTCCAACTTCAAACTCTACGTGGACAGTCTGCTCGTCTACACTATGCCCGCATACGGTACGTGCTGGTGCTAGTAGTAGTCGGGTGGTGGCGCTAGTAGTAGTGGTGTGGTGGCGCTAGTAGTCGGGTGGTGGCGCTAGTAGTCGGGTGGTGGTGCTAGTAGTAGTCGTTTTCTGGTGTTAATAGTAGTTGTGTGGTGGTGCTAGTAGTCGGGTGGTGGCGCTAGTAGTAGTGGTGTGGTGGTGCTAATAGTAGTCGGGTGGTGGCGCTAGTAGTAGTCGTTTTCTGGTGTTAATAGTAGTTGTGTGGTGGCGGTAGTAGTAGTGGTGTGGTGGCGCTAGTAGTAGTGGTGGTGGCGCTAGTAGTAGTGGTGTGGTGGTGCTAGTAGTCGGGTGGTGGCGCTAGTAGTAGTGGTGTAGTGGTGCTAGTAGTAGTGGTGTGGTGGCGCTAGTAGTAGTCACGTGGTGGTGGTGCTAGTAGTAGTGGTGTGGTGGTGGCGCTAGTAGTCGGGTGGTGGCGCTAGTAGTAGTGGTGTGGTGGTGCTAGTAGTCGGGTGGTGGCGCTAGTAGTAGTGGTGTAGTGGCGATAGTAGTAGTGGTGTGGTGGCGCTAGTAGTAGTCATGTGGTGGTGGTGCTAGTAGTAGTGGTGTGGTGGTGGCGCTAGTAGTCGGGTGGTGGCGCTAGTAGTAGTGGTGTGGTGGTGCTAGTAGTAGTGGTGTAGTGGCGCTAGTAGTCGGGTGGTGGTGGCGCTAGTAGTAGTTGTTTGATGGCGCTAGTAGTAGTCATGTGGTGGTGGTGCTAGTAGTAGTGGTGTGGTGGCGCTAGTAGTCGGGTGGTGGCGCTAGTAGTCATGTGGTGGTGGTGCTAGTAGTAGTGGTGTGGTGGCGCTAGTAGTAGTGGTGGTGGTGGCGCTAGTAGAAGTTAGGGAGTACGTACTAATAGCATGACGTCATACCCACATTAAGCCGATTCAGCATTTTTACAGATATTTATAGTTAATATATCATTTAATGTTAGGAGTATTTATATTACTATGGTAACATTTTTTATTTTATAGGTAATATTTAACATTCGCCAAAGTTTTTAAAAATGCCAATAAATATGTTAATATAGATAAAAAAACCGCCATTTCATATATTGAATTCATGTGCCAATTAAATTGTAAACAAATAATTTAAAAATAGAGTCGACTATCAATGCAAAATAATGATTATACCCTATTAATATAATAAATAATATAATATTGTATTAATAAAATAAAACTGTTGTAAACATTTTTTTCAGATTTTGTTGACGAATGAAATAAATTAAATAACTCTATTATTAATCCAGTAGATTTCAATTTTTTTTTTAATATTTCGTAAACTTTTTTTTTCTTATAGAAAATGTATCATATGTTTACATTCAAATTGTGAATACATTACCATTTTGTTGATTCTAAATGTTAATGTTGATGTTGTTTTATTCAATTAATTTATTATCTAGTTAAAATAAATGCTAATTTTAATAAATATACTTTTCACAAATAAATTTATTAATTTATTAAATTCATTTATGGAATAAGGACCACGTAATACTATACTCACACATTGCTTTACGACACCTCTATTGTTACAGGTATGATGACCAACAATCACGTTCCTTTGATCATCGGAAACAGATGTAACGAACATTACTTCGTCGGATGTCTTGACGACGTTAGTACGAGTTGACGTCACGCATGAGTGAACGCTCATCGGCGTGTGTTTTCAATCGATATAAAGAAAGTGGATAATCAATTGAATGTAGTGTATGGCGATTTGCGATAGAGGCGTTGCAGTCGCAGCCCACTACTAAACACCTACTACATGTTAAATAAATATTATTTATTTATACATATATATTGATAATTACTAACAATTTTAGTGTACTATCTATACGAACAATAAAATTATATATTTAAAATACATCATATCAACATTATTCGTAATTTTGTGTATTTAAATTGAAGATATCATACTATTTTATTGATATTGATAATCAAAATCCATTGATATAGATATAGGTCACTTCTATCTATTTCGACGAAAAGCTTACTGTTTTAATATTTGTCATATATAATATGACTAATTTCCAATCAAAATCACTGTATTATTCCGATTATTATCTAGTAAACATATGTTAAAATGATATAATAATTAAAGTATATAAATATTAAAATAGTCTTAAAATGTATAACGTAATATATGTTTATTTGTTACTCTATAATTATACTTATGTATACTTATCTATACTAATCAATATATATATATATCGAATAATAGATAATTCAACAATCCAGATAATTCATAATTAAATATAATTATTAATCTATTATCATAATATTTTATTAATATTAATAATAATAATGGAATCATATTTGATAATAATAATTTATAATAAAATTTTTGCATTAACTTAACGCGTATAATGCTTCTTTATTTGCTTAAGCCATATTTAATGTAGAAGTATAATGTATCTTAATTAGTTATATTCAATAGTAATAAAATCCTATTATTAATAACCCTTCTATTACAGATTAAAGTATGGAACAAAGTAGTTGATATCGACATTCAAATGTACTATACAACTGAACAGTGAAGCACAGCCACAGCTGTCTGAACTATTGTTTACTCCACTTCCGCTTTAGGCTATTTATTATGAAATATTTATTTAATCTAATAAAATTATCACTAATCAATATCCTTTAATAATAACTTATAAATATGTCACTAAACCTAGTCCTTAGTAAGATAATTTAGTTTAAATTTATACATTTTGAACTAATTCTATAGAGATTATCTGATTCTATATTATAATATCTCTTCAAAATACGTAAATAGGTGTTAATAGTAAAATAGTTGTCTAATTCTAGGTTATATAATAATACCATAATTATTATACACTATTATATATATATACTCAAAATAAATTGAATTAAATAAGTATACGAATAGTATTACTTGTGGATCTACACTTGCCACTGATATACATAATTATTACAAATATGTCACAAAACATCTTAATAGATTGAATATACTAGACAGTATTATTTATATATCATTATTAATTGTCAATATATATATATATATATATATATATATATAGTTTTAATATTAAATTAACCATATAATAATATAGTAGTATTACATTATAAAATCAATAGTCATATGATATAATTTTAAAATATGTATATATACAAAAAATGGATCTATAAATATATATATATATATACATATATACATATATACTAAAACTATAGTTGTAATGATTACAAATGTAATGATTAGAAACTCAATAGTATAGATAATCAAGTGACATTACATTTTGAAAGTTGTGAACTTCGACAATTTATTACGTCACCGAATCACGTGTTCACCGCCTTCATTGTTCACTGCACGATCTGACACACCTCCTCCTCCATGTTGTTATCCGTAGAGACCTCCGCGTGCCTAGGACTATTGTGTGACGTAACATTTAGTGTATGCGTAATGATACTCGAATTAGTTTTATAATTAATTTATAAATAATTAGTATTTTAAAATTAAAACTAATTAGGTTTATATATATATATATATATATATATATATATATATATATATATATATATACAGTAAAACCTCAATATAGAGAGGTTTTACTGTATATTTGACACACATTTGGTTGGACACATTTGGAATTCAACCTTTTTCCACATTAAAAAACCTCTTTAAAAATAATTTTATATGAGAAAAACCTCTTGATAAGAAACTCATTAAAAAATAATTATATACAAAAATAAATAGAAGTATTGTATATTGATTAAAATTATAGAAATTAATGAGATATTTTTGTTTCATACATATATTTTAGCTATATTATATCAAATTAATTAATAAATGTTATTGATATAATTAAATTTATTAAAATTTAGTAAAATTAATAAATTAAAGGTTATTGTTATCATTGAATTTATTCAAATTAATTAATTAAAATATATATTTATACATTAATGGGTGTATTTTTTATAATTACTAATAATATACTATAGTATTATTATAGTGTTTTATATAGTTTCCTATAGGAATACTTGTAAGTGTATTAGTATATACCAGATAATTAAACTGTACGTCTTACGGCCATTCGTATTGTATATGTATTACTACTATTAGTATTGATATATTAACTTAAGTTAGTCATTAATTAATACTATAATTAACATTTATATAATTAAGTTAACTTATATAATTCGTAATATTTCTATTACAATATATACTAACGTCGCTGTATTATTTTTCTTTTCTTCGATATTAACGGTATTGGTTTCCTTACTCAGAATGAATTGTGATTCCATATTAGAACTGAAATTGAAAAAAAAAAATATATATATATATATATATAATAATAATAATAATAACATCATATTTGGCATAAAGCCTGGGTGAATGAAAAAGCATGGCTTGTCAAGTATTTCACCCATTAAGATAATGAGGAGAAAAATTTAAATAAATAAAAGCAATAAATGAGTGTAATAAATTATATATAATTGAATCAAAATAAAAAAATCAAAATCAAATTTTTTTGTATATATTCAAAAAAATATAAAAATTCTAAATAAACAAGTTTAACAATAAAATTTATATTTTCGTATATACTGGCAAAATTCAACTTTTATAATTCAATACTTGAATATGTATTCCTATATATATATATATATATAAGGATAAGGATAAGGATAATTTATTATTGCAAAAAACAATTTTAACAATAAATGGCTAAACAAAATAGTAAAATTGACTTTCGAGGTGTTTGGCCAGAGTAAATAATAATGCAATTACATATTATACATTCAAACATGTATGTGTATAGAAGGATAATCAAAGGGAATATATAAGTGAAGGAAGCTTCGGGTTTCCCAAATCCCATATGGGTAGCCCACACCCAGGAGTGTAATACTCAGTGATTTATTTAGCGTTTCAAACAATCAGAAATATAATCCCTATGTTAATCCATCTGATATTACATATTAGTAAATCATAATAATAAATAAATAAGCACGGAGCTTAATAATATATATATATATATATATATATATATATATATATATATATATATATATATATATATATATGTATACATTTAATTAATTTAAGATATATTTAAATTATGTTTATTATAAATATTAATATTATTAGATGTGCATACAGGAAGTAATACTATTTTCATAATATTTGTGTCCATTTGGTTCCGCCATTATTATACATACGTATTAGTATTATATTATATTAATATTAAGTATTAATCATGTCGATTCTTAAAGTGTGCTGGACATTGCCTACGTAGATATGATGAAGTTGTTTCGGACCTAGTTCTTTGGGAACCTACTTATGGAACTAGAAGACGGGGAAGGCCGCCAGAAAGCTACATCAGGAATCTCGAGCGCGAAACTGGAATACCGAGCGAGCGAGATGAGAGTAGCTATGATGAACCGTGCTGTTTGGAGAACTTTTACTGTCCGGGAAACAACAATCCCGAAATAAGCAAGTAAGCAAGTATTAATATGACAATAAGAGGATACTCGTCTAGATTAGCATTATTAATTTAATAAATATAGCTATAAATACAAAATTTGAACATATATACATACAATATTATTATTTATTATTAATATAAGTAATTATGTAATATAACATAACCTTTTTTTCCGATAAGAGATCATTATATAACCGATACACGCTATTACTGTAATACCTGTTTAATTATGAAATACATATACGTATATAAGTATATATATATATATATATATATATATATATTTGGGTCAACAGGTGGCAATCTGTAATACTAATATTGTATGTTATTATTATTTTATTTATTAATTTCTTATGGTTTACTTTATTTTATTTTATTTTATTATTACATATGGTATTTATTGTTTTACCTACTTTTATTATTTGTATTCTATATATATATATATACTTTTGAGAAATCATTTATAACTAAGTGTTTAAATAAACTTTCAATTTATTTAAATTCAATGTATATATATCAAGTATGTATGTCACCAAATGACAACTAATAATGGTACATATTTTATATTACGGACGAATTAATATATTATTTTAAAATATTTCATTCATCAGGCTTTCAATTATAGGATCAGAATGTTCGCGTATAGTATGTATTCGGTCATGGATCATAACAGTTATTGTTAACGGATGTTATTGTTATTGTTAACGGGTGTTATTGTGTTTGCGGGTGGAGTGTATCGCTAAAATATACTTAGAATACAGTATTATAATTATTTATTATAATTATTATAATTATTATTATAATTTATAATTATTATTATAATTTATTATAATTATTATAATTAATAATTAATTATACGATGTTAATATTACAATACGTTTATTATTTAAATTCCACGTCGTATATATTTGATTATCTCTTTTAATAAACTATATTTATATTATTAAAAATGAGGGTTTAGGCACTCCTTAAAAATATAACGTATCTAGTATAATGTGTTGTATATATGTATTGATCCGGACGGGGCTTGAACTCGCGACCTACTGCTTATATATATATAAATTATTATAAAACTTTATTTATTATAGATACACTTATTTTCTTTATAATTAATAATAAGATATGAAGATTTTCGAATAAATCACGAGTCTTAATGTTAACTAAATATTGTTATATATTTATATATATATATATATATATATATATATATATATATATATATATATATATAAATACCATATACGGTTTAAGTCTGTGTAAAATATTACATGATGGGGCTACTATAGCAGACAATTTTATCATTTTTTAAGATTACAATATAATAGTAGGGAAAAGTAACCGAATACGGAGAGTAACCGAATACGGACACTCTCGGTATCTCAGAAACCATAAATCATACAAAAAATGTTTAATGAATAAAATATTCAAAATTATATAAATACTCAAAAGTATTTTTTAATTATTCAAAATATTGCTGATATATCCAATAAACTTATTATTTTATTACGTTTTTAAATTTATACAAAAAATTTCAACTTAAAACCTTCTCAAGAATATACAAATGTATCTATATAAAATATAATATTATTAAAAAATAAAGCATTCTAAAATTATATATATAATTTCTATATTTGTTATCAAATATTCATTACGTTATACGCATATATCTAGAGGTCATATAAGTCCCTAATACGGAAACTCTAGGTATCTTAATACGGACACCCTATAACCAATCAGCGCGAGGCGTATGAACTATTCAAATTTTCATTAAAATCGTGTGAGTTATAATATTAATACCAACAATACATATTACAGATAAAGTGGAAAGTATTATTTTATTTTTGTTTGTTCTGTATTATATTTTGTTAACAATTTATTTTTGTTATAAAAATTCGGGTTTTTTATATCTATATTTCAAATATACTATAATATAAAATTAATAATTCATTATTCTTACAGATAAAATGGGAAGTATTATTTTATTTTTGTTTGTTCGGTATTATATGTTTGTTTTATATATATTTTGTATATATGTTTCAAATGTATTATATTATTAAAATACAATTTTAATAATTTTCTATTATTTCAGATTATAGATATAATTATTATATTGTTTGTTTCGTAATATTATTTGTATGTTTGGTTATTAACTGTTTTTGTATAGGTATATTGGTTTATTTTATTTGTAACGTATTCTGTTTGTATATATATATATGTTTCAAATGTATTATACAATTAAAATATAAAATTAATAAAGTACTACCTACTATTATTACATATTTTGGTAAGTATTACATTATTTGTTTATTTTATTCTAGTATTGGTTTAATTGATTTTTAACATGTTCTGTTTATAATATATTTAAAATTTAACATTTAAATATTAAACTATATAACTAATATTGTATTACTAAAACAGGGTACAAAGATAAGAAGAATTCTATTAAGTTAAAGTAGAACTTGAATATTTCGATGCCATTTACAAAATAATGTATTTTATTTCTATTTTCGATTATTTTTACGTTATCTTTTATTTATATTTTGATAATTTTTCGTTTATTTTTAATATATGATTTATTTCTATAGAAGTATACTTTCGATTGTTTTTCATTTATTTTTACGGTAACTGTAAAACGTTTTAATTTCTTTAATTTTTTAATTTCGTATTATTCTTTGTTTATTTCTATAACCTAGGTTATCGTTAGCAAATATTTATACTTTATACTTTCGATTATATTTTCGGCTATGTATTTGCTTAAATAAATTATCAATCAATAAAGATAAATCTAAACATTTTATTATTTAGATACTTAAATTGTATTATTAATTAAAATAAACAAATTATTAACTAATTAAATTATAATAAATTATTCATAAAATTAATTATAAATAATGTAATTGTAATTTATCTGATTGATTCATCAATACTATATAGTTTATCTAGTGGTATATAGGGTGACCGTGTTATAACACAGGGCGTACGTATTCAGACATGGGTACCGAATACGGACACCCCCGTTATCTATGGAATTAAAATATTAAATACAATTTTAAAATCACAATAATATCTATAATCATATACTATTAATATATTGTAATTTTGAATAAAAATAATGAGTCATAAATATTAAGACAATTTATTGTTAAAGTATCCGTATTAGGTTACTTTCCCCTATATGCAGTTACTGCGATGCTACTATAGATTAATATGTACGTTAGTTAAATATTAATTATAATTAATGTATACATAATAATATAATTAGGCACATCAGAAGTTGCGTAATCAATTACCGCATTGCCAACTCCCCAATCGATATGACGTAGGGCTCATTATATTGTACATTGTACACCCCTATTATCTGAAACTAGGCTATATAGTATAAAGTATATACTATATAGCCTACTTCTCATTGCGACCTATAAAACTAATCATATGGTTTATCCGAGATTTAACATTACGCATTAATCTTACATTATATTTAATATATATATAAATTATAAAATCCAATATTGTGTATACATATAGCATATATTCATATACATGCTATGTATATATATATATATATATATATATATAGATACGAATTTGTATATGTATATATAGCGTTTATACTATAGTATACGAAATAAGGTACTGTCTTAAGTTCTTATTATTAAAATCTAAATATATAAATCTTTTTATTTTTAAATATCCTATGTATTCATATATGGTTTAATTATAATTTATTACTTTTAAAATATACTATTATTCGTTTATTTTTTATATCGATACGATTCATGTATATTTACGATATCGTTAAGTTGAACCAATAAATCATGTATTATATATATATATATATGTGTGTGTGTATTTGTACATATTTAATTTAATAATTGCGTATTAATGTATATGCCTAATGTGAATACGTTAATAGTGTGTGTTAACTAACAGAGCATGTAGATCACAAAATACAAAAAATCTTGATCATTCTCTATTTTGTTATTATAGTGTATATTATGAAAAATGCGAATCAATATAAAGGGGGTATTCCACTACAATATTTTCCGGCTACTTGCCGGAAATACTGTAACTTTAAAACCATTTTCCATCACGTTGTAATGGGATACCCTATAAAGTTATTATATTTCAGGCAAGTTGCCGTAAAGTAAGGGGGTTTCCCACTAAAACCAGAAGTTAACTAGATAGAAAATTGTTTTAAAGTTAAAATATAAATCGGTAAGTTGCCGAAAATACGTGTAGTGGGATACCCCCTTAATACATAAATACATTAAATAGATAACTTTTATGATATCAATGTATATTATAATGATATATATATATATCTAATAGTTTTAGTTAATATATATATATATATATATCGTATTTGTATATTTTCATAACTCGAATACTATTAAAAATCACATATTTACGTTTTAATATCATAATTATGTTGTGCCTAATTCAATTGATTCAAATATAAAATATATATCTAAATTATCAGATAAATTAATACATTTCAAATAATATATATGATACATTATATATAAAGAATATGTTATATATATATATATATATGAACTAATACTACATTATTTGTTATTAATATATATATATATATATATATATATATATATATATATGTGTGTTAGTGTGTAATATTACCTCTAACAGAATCTAATACTATAAAATATATGTTTTATCATTAACATTAATATACATTATACATATAGTTATATCATAAATGTATACACATATATATATAGTAATATATTAATATATATATATATATATATATATATATATATATATATATATATACGTATATAGTATGGATAAAGATTTTGCGAAGCAAGGATATTGCACTCCCTATCTATCTCTAGTACCTCAAAATGTAAATTTAAAATGAAAAACAACATTAACACTAGATGGCGAAATAGTATATGAAATGTTAAATCATGTGATATTTTAATAAATAAATTGTTATTATCGACACAACTTTTTTATTATTAATTATATCCAAAAAGTAAAATATGAAACTTATATTACTTTTTCATCCTCTTTCCAATGGTATCAATAGTTTTATAAAAAAAATCTCATTGCTGTACCTATAATATTATATTAAATATATATAATTGATAACATATATCATCATTTATAATATACTATTATATTATATATAAAATATTATAATAATTATATTACATTAATATATATATATAGGTATAATATATTGTTTAATTAAATAAACAATATTATATAATCATTATAATAATGTATAATTAAAAATGACAAATAATTACGAAATATTCACAGCTCCAATTTGAATTTAATATGTTAATAATTCATAATTTTAGAACATTTAAAATTAATATTGTACTTTTAAACTTTGACTATAATATTATTAAGGTATATTACAAATAAACACTTATATTTCAACTATATAATATAATATTAATAATATTATATTATTATTATAATATATTTTAATATATTCTAATATTAAGAGAGATTATAGATATATAATTTTATGTAAACACTATTTACTTATATAATCATTATATTGTGCACAAGATACTGAAGTAGATCGGCAATATTAGTGATAACTCGTAAGTACATCTGTACAAAATGGCGAATATGAGTATGATTGAATTTAGATATATATATATATATATATATATTTTGTTATTGTTATTTGTTATTTGGTGGAGTCCTTTCATCCCATCCAGGAACTTAGATGAAGTTTTCACTTACACTATATATGGTTCTAATGTCCCTTCGAAGCCGCTCTCGTGTTAAGGCATCCATGGTTTTAACGATAGCCGATCATTTATGTATACACAATTATATAAATTAACTTCTAAATAATATTTTAAAACCCATTTTATAAAATTAATTAAAGTTCCGGACGAGGCTCGAACCCGCGTCATACAGCTTGTGTATCTGACGCCTTAGCCACTGAGCCACATATGCAGTTCAATATATATATATATATATATATATATATATATATATATATTTACATAAAACGATAATAAGGCTTCAGTTATATTTTATAATAATACTACCTTTTTTAGCACGTTTAGTATGACCGTTACCTATTCGGTAACAAAACATAATTATTATCATTGCAACATTAGTTGACTTTAGGTATATATATATATTTTGTAATTGTAATCTATTATATATATATATATATATATATATATATATATATATATATACTATTTGGGTGATATTATTATAAGGATATTCTCTATACAGTCATATTTTTAAATTTATATTGTAATAATCTTACATTTTTACTATAATAATGTAATAATGCTTTATAAATGATTTCAAGTCATATTTTAATAATTAGTATACATTTTATTTATTATAAAACTGTAATATGTTGTCATAACTATATATATATATATATATATATATATAATATATATAAATATATATATATATATATATATATATATATATATATATATATATAAGTATTATATTAAAGTATATATTTGCACTACATTATAGTCAGAATACGTAATCATTTATGTTTTAAATGCATTCGTTTAATACACAGTTACCATGTTTAACACAGAGTATATGCGTATAATTGTAATATCTAACTACACAACTTACTAATCTATTTGTAATAGTAATAAGTAAATACGTAAATATAACGGGTGGATATAAATACGATTTTCATGGTGAGTTAGAATTATTATTAGATTTTTAAATATTCAGTTAACAATATTTAAGTAGTAATATCTAGTATTCAATATATACACATAACAACACATTACATAATATATATATATATATATATATATATATATATATATATATATATATATATATATAATACTTTCTTCCCCAGATGACAAAATCCTCCTCATTTTACCAAACACGCTCTCTTTTTGAAAATAAAATTACTAGCATTAATACTTATGTGCATGTCTACTACATCCAAACTCTATCCTATCATCTATATTACCTATCCTATTATTTAATTATTAATAATCACTATCCCTTCACTGTTAGAGTAAATTACCTACTCATAAAATATTACTGTACATCCCCACTCAACCCCTACCTATATCATTATATCACACATTTCAACCTTATTTTCTCCTATTTGTTTAATAAACCGTGATCTAATCTCTTATAGCAATTATCTCCCGATCTCCCACCTACCCTTATTAAGTAAAATATTAAATAGAAGTGTCTCCAAACAACTTATCACACACACATATTTATATGTACAAATAATCTTTTCGACCCGTTTCAAAGCGCTTTTCTTAATGATCATTTGACCGAAACAGCTCTCCTCCGTATTACGTATCAATATTATCTATATTAAATAGCAACACGTGATCCCATATAATCCTACTTGATCTCTCATCTGCTTTAGATATACTGAATAATAATATATTGATATAGCGGTTATATCAGATATGAGCTAACTGCATAAGATTATGGCTCCTATCCAATAAACTACTAATTAATTCCTATAATACTACTCTAATTAACATTTCTACTTTTAATACTCCATTTCCAAATATCACTCTAATCAACAACATTATTTATACTTCCCATTCTTCCAAAAACCTGGGATATATATTTGATGAAAAGTTATCATTTAATGAGCAATCTCAATTACTTTGTTTATAATTCGAATTTTACACCCAATGCAATGCGTGCATTTGATATCAATCAATTAATTATAGATGTCGCTAGTTGACATCATATTATATAATAGATCGTATATAACATTGCATTTAAAATTATTAAAAAATATAAACTTATAGATATCATATTATGTACGCCATTTTTTACAATATTTTTTACCAATTAGGTCTTGTACTAAACTATCAAATTGTATCATTTATAAGTCTTTATTTGCTCTATAAGTTTCAGAGAATATTAAATATATATTAAATAATACTTTTCTCAAATATAAAAAAAATAAAATTATTTTAATCCCCTTGAGAATAACATATCTTCCATAACAAAAATCTCCAACTTTCATATTTTCAGAATTAAAAAAATACGGGTTTCACTTTCCAGAAACCTTACGTAATCTCTAATAAATAATCTTGTAATTTCCCGATGTGACTAATGTTCTTAACTACTGAATATACTTCCTGCTAAAGCTACTTCTACACTAAATTAGATTATCCGTTCCTAAATACATACTACTTACTGCATAACACGACTATATCACTATATTATAATATCTCATAAATAATATCATATGTGGCTACCATTCTCCCTCAGGTGTAAATTACGTGTGCTATCTATAATCCATAAATCAATATATTCTTTCATCCCTAGTTATATCTCTGATCAAATTAAAAAGGAAAAATAATACTATATCTTCATTACCAAAATGATCATCTCCTAAACTATAATAAAACTTCCCTAAATGATAGAGATGTTAAATAGTCCTGCCCAATCTATGGAATTCCTTCCCTCCTACCATTCATTCTACTAGATCCTACACAAGATTTATAAATCTTACATATTATTTTCTCTCTACCTCTAATCATTAAATCATCCAACTTATTATTTTTGTCTCTTGTTATATTCAACGTATTATTATTATTAAATTTATATCATATTATTATTATCTTATTATTATTTTCGTTCCATACGAGCGAAGGATTATATTATTCTATTTTAGTGCCCGATACGCCGTATCATTATATATATATATATATATATATATATATATATATATATGTATATATATATTACACTTACATTGCATTGGTGTTAATATCTCCCTATAGTTAACATCGGTGCATATTATTCTATCGATTAATAATTGATGAAATAGCGGATTCCTATTGATCCATTGTAGCGAACAATCGCAATTAATGCTATTTTCTCCGATCGATATATGTTGCAACGTTTTTAAACGCGAAAACGTCGACTCGTCTAAAGTTACTAGCCGATTGCCGCGTAACAGTAATTCGCGTAACGCGATAAGCCCTTCGAAAGCATCCGTTTCTAGCACACCGATCCGATTGTATTGTAGATCGAGCGATATTAATAGACTTAGCTTCTCGAACGATCTATTCGCAATCCTGCGCAGTTGACTTCGGCCCAGTTTAAGCATAACGAGGCTCCTAGTCGCGAAACGCTTAACGAGTTCGATATCGCTGTCCGTACAATCTAGTATTTCTAGCCGCGGCATTCTTTTATAGACAATCGATTCCACCCGAGACAGCGGATTATCGCTTAACAATAGATGACGTAAGCTAATTAAACCGTCGAAGGCGTCCGCTTCGATATTCATAATATTATTATCACTCAGTTCTAGGCTGTACAACTTCGATAGAATAGAGAAGGTGTTATTTTTAATTAGCCTAATATCGTTTTTACATATTTGTAGATCATATAAATTAGATAGGCCTTCGAAGTATTTCGCTTCTACATTCGTAAGGTTTACATTATTTAAGCTGTAGCTCATCAGCTGAGGTATGGGCACCGGGTTTATAACCTGTAATTTGAAATCGCGAATTTCTAATATAGTTATATTCTCGAATATTCTCATTATCTGTTCCGAAATCGTCGCCAGGGTATATTTTCCGCGAATAATCAGTGAATTTATTCGTAATCCGCTCGTTTCATTTTTAATTTCGACGTGGTAAAACGATGGGCTTTCATATGCTAGGACATAAGTGTCACCCTAAAAATAATATTTTATATATATATATATATATATTTATATATATATATATATATATTTATATATATATATATATTAAGATATATAAAATAATATATAAATAAAATATAAATCGGTTTATATATCGTTCTATACATACAATTACTAGATTCACATTATAGTATATAGTATATACTCAGTAAACGTAATACATAACTCATATAATACTAATATAATATATACTTCGATATCTTCTAAATTCGCCTTCTGCGAAGGTCAGGAAAAAATGTCCATAGTGGCCATATTTTGGCACCCGTATACGAGCGCTAACAATAGAAAATACATACTGTAGTTTTATTAACAAATAAATGAAACAGAAAATAAACAAATTTCTTCTAATAAATAGTATTATTATTATTATTACTACTATTATTAATATTATTATTATTAATATTATTATTATTAATATGTTATTATTAATATAACATTATTACTGGCTAATTTATTTAAGCAAATATATAGTCAACATATATGATCGAACGTATAAAGCTTGCTAACGATAACATACATTTTAGAAATAAACACAGATTAACAATACATTAACCTTACCTATCTAGTATTGACTACTGCTCCAAAACAGCACATTCGATAAATATATGTATATGCGTATGTATGTGTATATATGTTGACATACTTTATAATGTATTGATATGATATATCACAGTATTGTATAGGTTGGGGTGTAATCTGTGTTATAAAAGAGGATATGAGCGTATACTCTTCATTGTATAGAGTCGACACTAGATAGGATAGAATAGCGCAATGAGGGAACAATAAAGCCACATGTTTATTCAGGATATTAACAATATATAATATTGTGCCCTTATTAATGGGTGTTTTGTGGGTAATTACCCTTAAATATTATTAACCCCCCCCACACTTTTAAATTTTAGCCAACAAAAAAATTAGATTTGTTCTTAATCAATCATATTATAATCCTAATTATTTATTATAAATCAGTTGATGTATTATATTAGATTTATTTTCATATATAATTTTTTTTAAATATTATTTTTGAAATTGAAATTTTCTTCATCCAACTTTCAAATATCAACTTAAAAAATATAATTAATTTAGGTTTTCTATTAGATGAATTTCAATTGTCAATTATATATATAGTGAATGATTTGATATATGGCACAACTGATAGATAAAGTAATCGATATTAGGTTTGTAAGATTAAATTGTCCTAATGCGTAGAAAATTTGTCTATGATAACAACATTCTATTTTCGTTATATTGACGTCAATACCTTAGAGTTAGATGTTTTATTAATAATAATATCAATAACAATAGGATGAATAGAGAAGGAGCTAAAAGGGATTAAAGAAGAACCATTTTGGAGGTATTTAGAATAGGTTTATTAGAAAAAGGCGGCTTTGTATCGAGGAGGAACCATAACAAAGTTGGGAGTTAGCAGACGGCATATTCATAGTTTAGATAATAACATAGCTGTATTATACAACTTGTATATCATTAATTGTAATGATGTGTATGAATGCTCTATTATTTGTATTTAAAGACAAATTATCTTTGATAAATATCTATATGCAGCATCGTTAATTTATTAAGTTTTCATTACATTACTATATATATATACAAGTATAACTTTAATATTTCAAGTAGTCAAGCATATAGAATAATTAACCTATTATATATATATATATATATATATATATATATATATATATATGTATATTTAGTATTAATTAAATATAATTTATATAACCTTTGTTTGAGGTATTTCTGGATCTGATTTAGAAATATATGTATTATATTATATATATATATATATATATATATATATATATATATATATATATGTTTTGATATACATCACTAACTACAATCTATCATACATAGTTATGCATGACTGCGTTAGCACTGACTTAACACATTTGAGAAGTGATCAGTTAATCTTAACACGTTAGTGTATATATTACATATATATATATATATATATATATATATATTAAATATATATCCGTATCCTATACATGTATATATGTATATAAGATTGTAAATGAGTTAAACAATTATCAGCGTGTTATTCATGGTAATACCTTGACTTCTATATTATAATATATAACTACTAATAATCTACTATATTATATACTATACGGTATCTAGTATAATGTCTAACTACTAACACTATACTATATTACACAAACAATTAATCTATATTGTTGATTAATAGCTAAATAAAAATATACATTATATAGAATAATGGGGTACATATCTGTTATGACTCTGATACTTATTACATTTATTTATTAAAAAATGTCACTTAACAATAATATAAGTATACGTATAATTAATTACTATTGTAATATATACTATATTTATAATTAAATATATAAACATGACATAATATATATATATATATATATATATATATATATATATATATATTACCTTTAATACATTTCACTGTTGTAAATATTTCCCAATAACTACTATCGATGCACTTTATTCTATCATTTAATAGTTGGCGATATTGTCGATTGCTATTAACCCAATTCAGGGTGCAACCGCAAGTAAATCGATTCTCTTCGATCGAAAGCCGCGTCAACATTTTCAAATAGGAAAAAGCGCGTCCCTCTAAAGTGGCCAATAGATTTCCGTTCAGTAGTAGGCTAGTCAAATTGTCGAGGCCGTCGAATGCGTTCGCTTCTATAACTAGTATTCGATTGTACGACATGTCGAGATACGTCAACGAACTACCCGTCTTAAATGAATTACTCTCCACCCGGGTCAGATTACTCGACGTCATCCGGAACAATAAGATACTCCTCAACGTGAAATATGTAATCGATCGAATGGAACTGTGACTGCAATCTAAGGTATCGAGAAGCGGTATTCGATGGTAGAGAATCGCGCCCACTCGCGTCATGGGGTTTTTATCCAACCCGAGTTGGATCAGGTCGGGTAATCCGTTGAAAGCGTCGGCTTCTATTGTCTGGATGTTATTATCGTCGAGGAAGAGTTTATTTAACGTCGACAGCGTGGTGAACGTGTTGTTCTTGATGACGGCGATATCGTTGGAACTTATGATTAGAATATATAGCTTGGCGAGACCGTCGAAATAATGCGATTCTATATTCGTAATGCCCACGTTCCTTAAACTGTAGCTTACTAGCGTATTCTTGTAGCTCTTCATGGGTAACGGATGAATGGTCGTCAATTTAAAATCACGAATTTCTACGGACACTACGTCTTCGAATAATTGCAAAAGTTCGGTAGAAATAGTCGCTTCGTTAGATTTCCCTACTATGAATAATATATTAATGGTACCAAATTTACTTATTTCATTTTTGATTGCTTCGATTTCGTTTGATGGATCCGTATAGTCCTCCATTGTATAGCTCTAAAAATAATATATATATATATATATATATATATATATATATATATATATATATACTTATATTGTAATATATAAAATATTATTAAACATGAAATACAAACTGATTAAATCTTAAATTTCGTGTTATTCAAACAATCAAGACATATACATTAGAATATTTTTTTTAATTTTTTTTTATTTGGTGGAGTCCTTTCATCCCATCCAGGAACTTAGATGACGTTTTCACTTATAACCATATATGGCTCTAATGTCCCTTAGAAGCCGCTCTCATGTTAAGGCATCCATGGTTTTAACGAGAACCGATCATTTATTTATACACGATTATATAAGATCACTTCTAAATAATATTTATATATATATACATTAATTAAAACAATACAATTCATATTTTTTTAATATGAAGCATACGATACGTCTATGTTTTTAATATGTATATGTATATCCATATATCACATTAGTTTATAATTAGATATAATCTAAACATGGAGATAACATTATCCTTATAGACACCATTTATGGTGTACAACTTATATATATATATATATATATATATATATATATATACACGTACACGTGTATACAATATTGTTATGTTTATATTTGTTATTATGTATTATATCCTAAACTATAGTTTATAATTATAACTTATCTTATAGTTTTAACATTATAATGTATATATAATATAGCGATACTTTTCTAATAATCCGATACGTATATTTAATGTTATGTAATTATGTTCGTATAGAACATAGCACCAACGGTTTCTATTTAAACAAAATAGATAGGCCCCTATAGCCCCCTACATAGGTTGTGATTTCGGACAAGTGTGCTGTTTATAATGTGAATTCGTATAAAACTATACACTTTTGAAATGTAAAATAAATGGTTTAAAATTATTATGTTTATCACGAGAACTAACTGTTCATTACTAATATATAATAAAGCAATGGGATAGTTGGGTTTTAAAGTATATACATATCTATGTGGCAAGTGAAAGCTAATTTAAAGTGTACGTTATTTAGTAGAATAATGGCAACATTTTTACGCTTCAACCCTATATTTATTTCAGTGGTTTGACACTACATCTTGTAATGTGATGGGACAGCATTAAACAAGTTGCGTAGATAGAGAGTATTATATAATACTAATTCGCAAAATCTTCGATCACATACGATCAAAAGTATACGGTGAATAAACTTCGAGGAATATTAGTACGATTAACTTTAAACAAAACAACCGCATTGTAATAACATTGAAGTACTGCTTTTAAATTCAGTGTAAACAAGAGAGGTTAACTTAACAATTGACTCCTTATTAAGAACATAACTAACAATTGACTCCTTATTAAGAACATAACTAAAAATTGACTCCTTATTAAGAACATAACTAACAATTGACTCCTTATTATGAATCATAACTAACAATTGACTCCTTATTAAGAATCATAACTAACAATTGACTCCTTATTAAGAATCATAACTAACAATCGACTCCTTATTAAGAATCATAACTAACAATTGACTCCTTATTAAGAATCATAACTAACAATTGACTCCTTATTATGAATCATAACTAACAATGGACTCCTTATTAAGAATCATAACTAACAATCGACTCCTTATTATGAATCATAACTAACAATTGACTCTTTATTAAGAATCATAACTAACAATTGACTCCTTATTATGAATCATAACTAACAATCGACTCCTTATTAAGAATCATAACTAACAATCGACTCCTTATTATGAATCATAACTAACAATTGACTCCTTATTAAGAATCATAACTAACAATCGACTCCTTATTAAGAATCATAACTAACAATAGACTCCTTATTAAGAATCATAACTAACACTGATAAACTAAATCAACGCTCGATACCCGATACTCTATACCCGACTTAGACCCGACGGAAACCATTACGTATACAATGTAAAGTTATCGGGTTTAAAGTATAACACGTTTATTTATAATATGTACATAACAATGATAGGTAATATATATAGACTAGATTTAAATGACAATGTGTCGCTATCAACATTGGCTTATATAGCTTATAGTGTCACGCATGACCAGCCAGTATCGTATGATAATCTAGGCACAACGTATCTTCGTAATAATAAATGTGTAGAACAATAGAAGTGAAAATGTATTGATGATTTGCATTACGCGAATACAACACGTGATGATAACAATACAACCTAAACGTACGATACAATATAAGGATGCTCTTCATATAATCGTACATTGCATCTTATAGCTATTGAAATTCTAAGAATATATGTATACTTCAATTTTTTTTTATTCATTTTTTACGACACGACATACTGTCAATCTTTTTTTTAGTAATTTTTTACGATTTTTTACGATTTTTTACATTTTTTAGTGTCCTGTTAAAATGCCAAGAAATTTTCAGGAATTTTTTTTTTAATTCTATTTTTTATATTTTCTATTCCATTATTATAAAATAAATAGTGTGTTAAAATTTGATAACAAATTATTCATAGCAAAGGTTTCAAATACTTATTTTTTTATAATTTATTTTTTACAATGTAAAATTTGTATCTAACTACATGTTAAACTTCACGATGCTATCGTGTGAGCTTAGATTAATAAAAATAAAAATAAATTCGTGTGCTTCATTTTAATGGTATATTTATTAAGAAAAACATAGTCCAATGTTAATCTGTTAATTTTAAATTGTCTATGATCGCCCTTAATGTACACACACATCCACACACATACGCACAGTGTACGCCGTACACCCTCACGCATACCTATACCCGTACGCCGGTCTATATGACTGCCAATCGAACATAAAACGATACGAATTTTCGCGAGGGCGTGATGAAAATTAACGAATGTATGTGTGTGTGTGTGTGTTTATAATTATGTATGAATATACATAATGTATCGTACACAATCTTGTAAGCACGCACACAAATACACACATACAAACACACACTCACACACACACACACATATATATATATATATATATATATATATATATATATATATATATATATAAGTATACTCTGTGTATCGCGGTCGCAATTCATTGCTTATATATATATATATATGTAATTTAAATTAAGATATTTCTGATGGAGATATTTCTAATCGTGTATTAGATGATTTGTATATGTTCATAGTGTTAATTACGTCATATAAGGAGATTATTTAAAAATATATACGGTGTATATATTTATATACGCCATTTATATTAATTTTTATAAAAACATATTATATATTTTATTTAATACATTATATATTAATTAACATATACTATATGTATAGTATATATATATATATATATATATATATATATATATATATATATATATATTGTAGGACACGGGTTCGATATATATATATATATATATATATATATATATATATATATATATATATATATATATACAGTATATATACGTATACTTACACTCCCGCTGTATTTTGCTACCGAATCTGAGATGCATAATATAACAATTATAAATGGTATAACTTTAATCATATTTGTTTGTACTAAATAATATAGTTGTTATAAATAATAACAATTTTTAAAAACTAATAAATTACTAAATGAATGAAATAAATATCTATTTATAATTATTATAATAATTATTATTATTTTAATATTTATTAATTTGATATATACATAATATTTTAAATTGATATAATTATAGTTATAAACTAAATAGTACGTAACAATACATAGAGAACAATACATAACAATATATCACATAGATGACGGATTCATCACGCAAATAAATAAATAATATGTTTCCTATTACATAACATTGAATATATGTCTCGGATTATTAGAAAATTATCACTGAATTATATTTACATTAGTTTAGGATACATAAATAAATATTTAATATATATATATATATATATATATATACGTATATATACTTATATATATAGTATGATAATTGTACGATATCTCTATCCCTAATTGCACTTCAGCCCGGTTTTCCGCGCTCCTCTCCGATTGGCCAGAATAAGTTTACGGCCTCCCTGCAGCATCTTGTTCATCCAGTACACGTTGATGACGTCGAGTATTACGCAGCACGCCATCATAGCCGGCCACATGTGACCTAGACGCCCGCAATCGTGACTTCCGGTCGCGGCGTACACCTAGGCGGGAGACGGCAGCGATTACACATTTTAGATTTAATTGCAACGTTGCGTATTTAATAGATGTGGTGATTACATTAAGTATGTCATTTTTGTTTACATTTTTGTGCGATTTTAAGATAGAATTTGATGTTTTAAAAAAGGTGTAAAAATGGTATAATTATGAATTACGAAATAGATTAATCTAGAATGAAGCGCGTTAAAAGTGATGATATATAACCGATCGATGTAATACAACTTTTATTTACATCGATGAACATAAAGTGTCCGTCGTGGATATTATGTAACATCGTCAGCGATAATACCAGTGGGTAAGTATATAATGATATAGGTTCGTTGTTGTAATTGTATCGGCCACCCATTTACATGTAAACACATTGTACATGGGAAAATATCGGGAGTTGGTATTTAATTACATAAGTGTGTAATTTTCGTACGATGCACATTTGCGTACGACGGTTTCGAGATTATGAATTTATATCACGTATTTCTGAAATATTCGCCCGCAATCGCGATATTCAACCGAATATATTTGATTTGCGAAATAATATCGTAAACATCTCTATTACGATTACGGGGGTATCCTACTATAAGTATTTCCGGAAATGTGCCGGAAATATTTTAACTTTAAAACTATTTTCTATCTATGATGCTAACTTTAATGATGCTAATGATGCTAACCTTAAACTAATACATTGGAATGATGCCAACCTTAAACTAATACAGTGGGATGATGCCAACCTTAAACTAATATAGTGGGATGATGATAACCTTAAACTAATACAGTGGAATGATGCTAACCTTAAACTAATACAGTGGGATGATGCCAACCTTAAACTAATATAGTGGGATGATGATAACCTTAAACTAATACAGTGGGATGATGCCAACCTTAAACTAATATAGTGGGATGATGATAACCTTAAACTAATACAGTGGAATGATGCTAACCTTATACCAATACAGTGGAATGGTCGCTATTCTGACTAAGAAGAAAACCGTGGCCATGGATACGCTGTTCAGAAGATACATCCACGAATTCCGCTTTGTACCCGTTACGTCGAAAAACCACCTTCACGGAATAATACAAATGTCAATACAAATTATATATATATCTAATCGAAACTGTTTATTTATACATTATATTATAATGTATACAATATATTTTATAGCATATATGCTCTAAATTAACTATAATGTAATAGAAAAATAACTATAAAATAAAACCATAAATTAATCACATATTCGTAGTAGTATAATTTATTTAGTCATACAAATTAAATTTGAAATAAATTGTTAGTAAGTAATATATAAATTTATGATGACATCCATTATATTTAATCCATCTTATCATAGCAAAAAATAAAAATAAATAATATGAATACATTTTTTTAGAAATGTTATAGAGTGTATTAAAGTGCAGCAAAAAAAATTCATAAAAAAATTCATAAAATTAGTTAGGCCAGTTCAAGCAAGTATCTATGTAGTATGTTTTTAAATTTGTTTAAGTGTTTTTCGTTAGTTATAATGCTGGAGAGTTTATTCCTGTGAGATGAGTATACTCATCTACTATCTACATATACATATACATCTACATCTACATCTACATCTACATCTACATCTACATCTACATCTACTATCTACTATCTAACATCTACCATCTACTGTAGTTAGTTAATTGATTGTGTTTTAAAAGCATATTATTTGTAGACATCACGTTATGTCTATATTTAAATTCGTGTGATGATTTAATGTATATAGGAAGTTTAATATGTATTGAAGTAGGTATAATATTTATAATTTTGTAAATGAATCTGTGTTTAAAAGTAAGCCAGTTTAGTGTTTTCGGTAGTATATAGTATGTTTTGGAAGCTTAAACATTAGTCTTCAAGTTTGGTTCACATTTTGTTGCCTTTTTCTTGTAGTTTAGGTATGGTATAGATCAGTACGTAATGCGTTACATTAATCAAGTTTCGCTATAAGCGGATATTATTTACTTGAGAGATAGTGCATAAGGTGCTTTATTTGTTTTAATTGAGTTGTTTATTATGACATCGTTTTATTGTCGATGACATTTGATTACTTAATGTTAAGTGTTTATCGAGTTTCACATCGATTGTTGTTATATCAGTTATTTTTAAAATAGTTAGGTCAGGTGGAATTATGCGTTTATTATGGAAGATAATACTTTCAGTTTTTAGTGTATTACATTTTAAATAATCGTTGTTGAAATATATTTCTAGTTCAGTAGTTAATTTATTAATTTTAGTTTTGGTTTCTAATAGTTTATTTAAAGTAGTTGATATATATATATAGTATATAATCGTAAATTTGTGATAGTTAATATTGTAATAGGGAGTTAATATCGGATATATATATATTGAAAAGGAGAGGATCCGATACACTACCTTGGGAACTCCTATTGCAGGACAGTTGTATTTTAGTTCGGTTTATTGCATTTTATTGTGAAAGTTGTTTTTGTATAACATTTAGAAAGTATAATCGTGTTAGTGTTATTAATGTGTTGTTTATCCCGAAGTAGTGTAGTGTTGAGTAAATTATGTTATGATGATTATATAAAATGTATCAGAGAGTTCAAGTAATATAAATTATAATGATTATTTTTAATATTTGCAGATATATTTGTTGTTATGTCAATTAGTAAACTCTTAGTATTGTGATTTTGTTTATATAAACTTTGTCTTAGATTATATACTTTAGTATTCATGATATGTTATATAAGATGGTTTTCGATTATATTTGCATGTTTGAATGAACTCCCTCCGTACCTCAAACCACTAACACATCGACGAACACTTTCAAAAATAAACTAAAGAAGTACCTCCTTGTTCACGATATATGCACTTCAAATATATTCGTCTCCGCTAATTTGTACATTTGTTACGTGTGCATATTGTTTGTATCTATTATTGTTACACTATATACGAATGAATACTTGAATTAGTTTTTAAATAAAATCATCATCATCATCATCATCATATAGTAATTCCCATAGTGAAAATGAAGGTAACCTTTGATTGACGAAAGGCGTAGAAAGTTCTCCCAGAATCCTAATGTTCGCGAACCACGACATCACCCCGTACGACTGTGTATGCGTGTATACTTATATATATATATATATATATATATATATATATATATATATGTATATATATATGTATATATATATATTATTATTATTATTGTTATTGTTATTGTTATTGTTATTTGGTTGAGTCATTTCATCCCATTCAGCAACTTAGATGAAGTTTTCACTTATAACCATATATGGCCCCAATATCCCTTCGAAACCGCTATCATGTTAAGATATCCATGGTTTTAACGAGAGCCGATTATTTATGCATACACAATTATATAAGATCACTTCTAAATATTATTTTAAGACCTATTGTATTGGTCCGGGCGAGGCTCGAACTCGCGTCCTACTGCTTGTGTGTCTAACTCCTTAGCCACCTGAGCCACACATGTAGTTTTATATATATATATATATATATATATATATATACCCAGGAAACCAAATATGGTTTTTTACGTTGCATTTGGTTGAATTACGTTGCAAAAGTTAATAAATATGTTTATTGTGCAACTTCACATGAAAAATATAATTATTTATAAATATATTTATAAAATGTTGGTTGCATTTAAACATAAAATATAGTTAAAAAACTGTAATCAATTTATTTATAAATACGTTGAAAAATGTAGTTAAATACTATTTATCTGCAACTATAAATACATTTCTTATAATTGAATGATAACATTTTGGTTGCATTTAAACATAAAATATAGTTAAAAAAACTATAATAAATTTATTAATAAATATGTTGAATAATATAGGTAAATACTATTTATCTGCAACTATAAATACATATCATATAATTGAATAATAGAATCTATATATATATATGTATCATGGGTATATCACCTATATGTATCATATATAATTGTAATATTAGAATTAATAGTATGAAACATATTAATATAAATTATATTATTATTTAATGGTCCTAAATAATATGTACTTATTATAGTATATTAAAGTATTATTATAGTATTATATTCCTATATTATATTATTATAATATTTATAATAACCCATCAAATAGTAATAGCTTCATAATAGCAACATAATAGCAACATAATAGCATATATAATAACCTCAAGTGTTTACATTGTGCTATTATGCTGTATTATGTTGCCATTAAAAGTCTATTATGCTGTTATTAATTTGTAATATATATTATGCTGCTATTATTTTGCTATTATAATAATAACAACATAATAGCAACATAATATCATTAACAATTAATATTAATATTATTAATTTATTTAGAAAAATAAATTATTTAAATATATTAAAATAATATATATATATATATATATATATATATATATATATGAATTAATAATATTAATATTATTTGAATAATTATTAATTTATAAATTATATAATTAATTAATTATATAATTTATAAATTAATAAATATATAAAATATAAATATTAAAAATATAAAAATGTTATGCAACGGTGGGGATTCGAACGTAGACTTTTTGACAAAATGTATTATAATACATCACGCTAGATCTCCTGGCCAAATCTCTATTTTGTATTTATATAAATTTACGTATAATTTAAATATGTGGGATATAATTATAGAGAAAAGTGGATGTAGATATAAATTGGTAAATAATTATATAATATTATTCATTTTTTAATCTAATATAATTCATAATATAAATGTTTACCTATTATGGTGTTACCTTATTATGCAATTGTCATTTATAATAATGTGTATATATTTATTCTGAAGTAATTAAGTATACTTACATGTATTACATGTAGGTATGTCAACAGTATGTCAATTTGACATGATCATCATGATGATGTAAGCTTACATAGTTACATTATGCTATTATGCTGTATTTCAAGTAGAACACATATATTATATAGGTATATGTATAATAATATAATCCATCGATATTTTATCCGTTAAATGTTATAGTAACTTTAAGTTAAACTTATCATTTCTAATAGTAATAATTTAAATGTAATCAAAAATAAAATGTATTAACAAATATTTAATTGTACAGTTACTATAACGGATAACATATCGATGGATTATATTATTATACATATATAATATATTGGTTCTACTTGAAATTAAACGGGCATTCTATAACTATATCGATCTAATTTGTACGTAACATATTCGAATTAGAATAACATATTTTCTAATTAATAATTGAAATTTAATAAAAAATCAAATTTATTAACAAACATTTAATTGTACAGTTACTATAACGGAAAACTTCGCGATGGATTATATTATTATACATATATAATATATTGGTTCTACTTGAAATTAAACAGGCATTCTAAAACTATATCGATCTCATGTTTACGTAACATATTCGAATTATAATCGTATATAAAGAATAATTTATAATAGTAATAATTTAAATTTAATCAAAAATGAAATTTATATATATACATATTCGACGTGCAGTGCACGTCGTGCACGCGCAATGCGCGTCGCGTTGCGAATACGTATTATTTATATCTGAATAATCGTGTATGAATATACATTATATATCACTGTAAAGTCAATGATTCATTAATTCAACTAGTCTATATCGAATTAATTGTTTTTAACGGGCAGAATAGTTCAATTCCTTGATTATAATATTCATGACCTCGAAGTTCACTCTCATAAGGCCCGCCCACAATATATCACGTGTGAAAATATGCCACTCGTATCATTACAGAATTTCTACATTTTTTAATTTTATTTAACTCTAAAATAATACTTTTATCATATTATCATGTTTATATTGATAATAGTAAAACATAAGATTCTGTATTATAACATATAAATACGTCAAGCAAAATATCTAAACACATGAAGACTAATGAAAAAAAAGAAAAAAGGTTTTATTTAGATATTTAAAAGATAAAATAAATTTAATAATTCATATAATAATAATTATAATAATATATGAATTAAACAATATTTGATATATTTGTTATATATTTATAACTTGTAACTCAATGTTTAATAATTAAGGCATAACTTAATAATTTTAATATTAAAATTATTTATTTTTAAAATTATTTTAAAAATATTATGGTACATACATATATACTTTGTTTCAATAGTTATAGTAAAATATGTTATCAGAGTTATAAGACTATAGTATAGCTTCGGGTATTTACTAAATACAATTTATATATAGAACCACGCAAGACTTACGTGGTAAGCATTCTAAATAACTAAAAATGGCGAAATGGATCCAGAAATTCCATATACATTTATATATCCATAATTATTATTTCTTATATTATATAATATTATATTAAATATATATAATTATTATAATATTATAATAATATTATAAATATATTCTAGAAAAAATAATGTGTTGGAGGAACTTTTTACCATATACGAATATAGTTTGTATAATATAATTTGTATCACTAAAGCATAACTTATTAATTACATATGTATTCAATAAATCTATTTGATAATAATTTATTATATTCTAAGAATAATTTCTATAAGAATAATTTTGTTATAATTACAATAGCTCATATTATATAAATTCTGATATGTATAAAGTATACTTATTATTATTAGAATAATACTTTGTTTTATGTTATCTTTCCAAATTTTATTATTATAATTTTTGGATCAAAGGAACTTTATGATCAACGGACTTCAATGTCCGTAGATTTTTCCGATGAATGTAAAGTTACTCATATATACTATCTCTATATATTTACAAATGTCCGCGGATCGTAAAGTTACTATAATATACATATATGTCTATATATTTAAATATGTCAGCAGATCGTAAAGTTACTATAATATACATTATATGTCTATATATTTATAGATGTATAACTGATTGTAAAGTTACTCTTATATACATTATATGTCTTTATATTTATTTGTCCGCTAATCGTAATGTTATTATTATATACATTATATATCTATATATTCATAGATGTGGAAATCTATGAATAATATCGATGTCCATCGAATTTGTCCATTGATCATAAAGTTCTCTTGATCCTCATTTTTTAATATATGTAAATTATAATGATTATTAATTTTTATTAGGTAAATGAAAAATTACTAAATGTATACGTTTTTAATTAATTAAATAAAACTTTACAATATTATTGTAACTATAAAATCATTATATATTGTACATAATTTTGTGTATACTTATATAATACTTTACAAATATTGTATTAACATATAAAACTTAAATTTGATAATGTCTGTATCAAATTATAATAAATATTATAAATCTGTAAAACGTAGCCATAATTTAAGTAATATATTGAATGTAGAAAGTTTGCGTGAATTTTGTAGTGATTTATTAAAATCACTACATGACGACCATAAAGAATTGCCATTATAAATTATAACTTTATTAAATAATCCACAACGAAATTCATTAATATTAAAATCTTATGTACGTATTATTATTTAAATTTTAAAAAAATGTTGTATACTAATCTTTTATCATATTCAAAAAATCTATTATCACAACATATCTGTGTCAATCTAAATAGTTCGGTTGCCGTGTCGAGTTTCTAAAGAGGTCGTATGGCGTGTCAAGTTGCTAAAGAGGTCGTCTTTCGTGTCAATATGCTATAGAGTTCACCTGCCGTATCGAGTTTCTAAAGTGTTCACATACCATGTCAAGCCGTAATATAGCTGATGTACGTATTCTTATTTAAATTAAAAAACACATTTGTATAATAATCATATTCGAAAAATCTATTATCACAACAGATCCGTGCCAATCTAAAGAGTTCGTTTGCCGTATTGAGCTGCTAAAGAGGTCATCTGCTGTGTCAAGTTGCTAAAGAGGTCGTCTTTCGTATCAATATGCTATAGAGTTCACCTGCCGTATCGAGTTTCTAAAGTGTTCACATACCATGTCGAGCCGTAATAGATTTCTATCAGCTTTGCCATGTATACGCCATAAGAATATCTTAATGTTTAAGAGGTAACTCTATATAATTATTATTATGATTATTTTTAAATATTAATATCAATTATAATTTTATTAAAAAATCCTCAATGTAATTCAATAATATTAAAATCTCGTGTAGAGTATTCTTAGTTAAATTTAAAAAATCCTTGTATAATAACTTTTTTCATATTCAAAAATTCTATTATCACAACAGATCCGTGCCATCTAAAGAGTTCACCTGCCGTATCAAGCTGCTAGAGGTCACCTATCATGTCAATCTTCTGAAGAGTTTGCCAACTGTGCCGAGCTACTAAAGAGTTAGTCTATCAGTGTTGCCATGTATACGCCGTAAGAATATCTTAATGTTTAAGAGGTAACTCTATATAATTATTATTATGATTATTTTTAAATATTAATATCAATTATAATTTTATTAAAAAATCCTCAATATAATTCAATAATATTAAAATCTCGTGTAGAGTATTCTTAGTTAAATTTAAAAAAATCCTTGTATAATAACTTTTTTCATATTCAAAAAATCTATTATCACAACAGATTCGTGCCATCTAAAGAGTTCACCTGCCGTATCAAGCTGCTAGAGGTCACCTATCATGTCAATCTTCTGAAGAGTTTGCCTACTGTGCCGAGCTACTAAAGAGTTAGTCTATCAGTTTTGCCATGTATACGCAGTAAGAATATCTTAATGTTTAAGAGATAACTCTATATAATTATTATTATGATTATTTTTAAATATTATAATTTTCAATTATAACTTATATTATTATCATTACAAAGTTATAAATAATCCTCAATGAAATTCAATACGATTAAAATCTAGTGTAAAGTATTAGTATTTAAATTAAAAAATAACGCTGTATAATATTTTTTCATATTCAAAAAATCTATTATCACATCAGATCCATGCCAATCTGTTAAAGATTTCGCATGCCGTATAGAGCTGCTAGAGGTCACCTATCGTTCCTATCCGCTAAAGAGTTTGAATGCCGTGTCGAGCTGCTAAATAGTTAGCATATCAAGTCAAGCCGTAATAGATATTGTGTAAGCTATCAGTTTTCATACCGCGTGTCATGTATCACGCCGTAAGAATATCTGTACGTAGTAAGAGGTAACTCTATATTATTATTATTATGATTATTATTAAATGTTAATATTAATTATAATTATATTAAAAAATCCTCAATGTAATTCAATAATATTAAAATCTCGTGTAGAGTATTCTTAGTTAAATTAAAAAAAATCCTTGTATAATACATTTTTTCATATTCAAAAATCTATTATCACAACAGATTCGTGCCATCTAAAGAGTTCACCTGCCGTATCAAGCTTCTAGAGGTCACCTATCATGTCAATCTTCTAAAGAGTTTGCCAACTGTGCCGAGCTACTAAAGAGTTAGTCTATCAGTTTTGCCATGTATACGCCGTAAGAATATCTTAATGTTTAAGAGGTAACTCTATATAATTAGTATTATGATTATTATTAAATGTTAATATCAATTATAATTTTATTAAAAAATCCTCAATGTAATTCAATAATATTAAAATCTCGTGTAGAGTTAGTTAAATTAAAAAAAATCCTTGTATAATAACTTTTTTCATATTCAAAAAATCTATTATCACATCAGATTCGTGCTATCTAAAGAGTTCACTTGCCGTATCAAGCTTCTAGAGGTCACCTAACATGCCAATCTTCTAAATAGTTTGCCTACTGTGCCGAGCTACTAAATAGTTCATCTATAAGCTTTGCCATGTATACGCCGTAAGAATATCTTAATGTATAAGAGGTAACTCTATATAATTATTATTATGATTATTATTAAATGTTATTATTTTCAATTATATCTTATATTATCAAATTGATATTTAAAATATTCAGTAATGAAAATATTCCCATTAAGGGGGGGAGGCACGCGTTCATCTAAACAATGCTATTTTAGCTCTATCTAAAAACACTAATGATAAATAACTAATGGAGATAATTTCAAGTTTTTTTAAACTAATAATTATAAAATATTATAATATATATATATATATATATATATATATATATATATGTATTACATTTATATATATTTATATATATATATATATATATATATATATATATATAAATGACAAGTAAAATATAATGGTAAATAAACAACACTGAAACAATATTAATTAGTACTAATCAGTGTTGGGGTCAAATACACTTTATCAAATACAAATATAAATACATTTTTCTTAAAGAATCAAATACAAATATTTATTAAATTTTTATACAAATACAAATACAATTACAAAATAAAAATATGAATACATTAAATATTAAATCATTTGATTTATTCATATTTTAAATCATATGGGCATATTTGATTTAAAATAATAATCCTTATCCATATACCAGATTGCATAATAATTAATTGAAATATATTTTAAATATATTTAATTCCTAAAGAAAATCAATAAAATAAAAAACTGTAAACAATAGACTTGTTGTTTGGGATATTATAAGTTATAATTTATAAAGCGCTGTTCACATGAGAAATCTATTCAAGAAATTTCGCAATGGAATTCTTATTAATTCCCAAAATGTAAAAGTCTATGTTTTTTCTGCGATTTTTACTAAATGTTCTAATACCAATGTATTCTAGTTTATTTGACAATTTAGGTAATTGGTAAAGCGCATGTACATGTATACTGACTAACATTAATGCATATACATTTACATTTCTATTATAAATATATATTCTATTTTCTAATATAAATTATTGTTAATTTGTTAACTCATAAAGTAATTTTTAAATTGTATTTAAAAATGTATTTGATCAAATACACCAAATACAAATACATCACTGATTAATTATTCAAATACAAATACAAATACAAATACAAATATACAAAATCAGCGTATTTAAATACAAATATATATTTGACCCCATCCCTGGTACTATTATAGAGTAGTACTTATATAAATATTATAATGAGATATACAAATAAATATAAGTATAGAAGTTATAAAATAGAAAAATATTAATTTATTTTTATAGTAATAGTTTAATAATAGTTATAAAGTATTATACAAAATAAATAATGAATAGTATAAAATTAATACAAGAATATAACGTGTTGCGTAGACAGCTAATTATAGAAAGAACATTTATAAATTTTCTGTTTGGAAGCTTCTCTTTTCAACCAATGATATCTTGTTATATACATATGTGATTTTTTTATCAATTATACTTTATCAATAATCTATGCTTAATGTAAAAATATAAATTTGTTTAGTAAAATATTTGTATACGATATCGAAATATATAATTAAATGTGACAAGTATTTACAAAAATCCTGTCAATTTCAAATAATTATTATATCGATTACGCTTATAAAATTACTTATTAAAATTAATACTCACAAATAATTACAGAAATTTTACAAAATTATAAATAAGATATTAACATATGTAATAAATTTTTTTTGTTAAATAAAAATATTAATCATATTTTAATACGCGCCTCATATTTTAATACACCCTTAATTTTTATTGGTTTAAAATTTGAAATTAAAATCAATATTTAATACCTATAGTTACCATATATGCACACATTAGTGTTCAATGATAACACTAATATATATATATATATATATATATATATATATATATATATATTTACTATAATAATAATATTAAATGTTTGGCAGGAAAACAAAACGAATCTGTGACAGCTTTTGAAAATGACGATGATATTATTACTTAAATAATAAATATATATTTAAAAACTATTTTTCTTTTAATAGGATAATGGTAATATCACTTATTTAATCAAAATATGTAGTATATTATAATATATATATATACACACATATATATATAATTTAAGTATATTTACTTTAGACTAATTTTGATATATAGATAAATTATATATTTTATATTTATGTTTAATTTAACTTAGTAATATAGTTAAAAAATCTAGTTTATATTTATGTTTAATTTGACCTAGTTTAAATATATAGTTAAAAAATCTAGTTTATAATTATGTTTAATTTAACTTAGTTTATAAACATATTTAAAAAATCCAGTTTATATTTATGTTTAATTTAACTTAGTTTATAAACATATTTAAAAAATCAAGTTTATATTTATATTTAATTTAACTTAGTTTATAAACATATTTAAAAAATCCAGTTTTATTATATGTTTAAAATATGTTTAATATAACCTAGTTTAAATTGCTCACATTCACCCATATATTTCAACGTTGATAATAAACTAGTTTAAACTAGTTTTTTCAACTACATTTGGTTTCCTGGGTATATATATATATATATATATTATGCGCATATAAACTACAAATGCCCTGCTTGTATAACTATATGTAAATCCAATGTATTTTGATATGACGCAATAACACGTCATCAATGACTAAATCACGTGCTATGATTGCATAACATATTAAATGGGATCTCAATATGAAATTCATTAATTTATTATAAAATAAAATATGGTTTATATATATATATATATGTTATATAAATTGTACATTTATTACATAATCTATTATACATTGTATACACGAAGTACGTTTATAGGCGAGTTAAGTGGTAAACTTCCCCCTCCCAGTTATCTCTTTGTTATTGCTGCCTATAGGCTACATACATGATGCACCTATAGGCAGCCTACACACTAACTCGGAGTTGTTCATAATCAATGATTTCATAGTAATAGTTATCCAGTATAAATCAGTAGGGGATATTTTATATTTTACGGATATTTTTACATATTTTGGAATCCCTCCTTTCATATCCTTATAAAGGCGTGGCCTAATTAAGCCGATATTTAACACGTGACACTAACCAATACGAAGTAGTAGGCGATCAGAATAACCACGTGATGACAGAAATAGGACACCGCCCCTATCGCTTTGTAGTTGAACACCATCACTATGCCGTCTGAGTGTGTGTGTGCATAAGTGTGTATGTGTGTGTGCGTGGGATGGGGATGTGCGAAAGAGGGTGCGTTGTGGCTGCGTGCGGGGTGTGGCGTGTATATATGTGCGTATGTGGGTTATGCGTATGTGTGCGTGTATGCGTGTAAGAACATGTACATAGATATAGATATATGTTTGTATAAGTATCTATATGTATATATGTATGCATGTGTGTGGGTGTGTGCGTATTACGTACTGCTTTATTATTACCGAATAACGATGTCCTTAATAATCGGGAACATTGTTATCTAATAACGCTATAATATAATGATGTACTTGAAGGACATGTTTGTTCACCATAATATTTAAAACCGCCACGTATATTAAGAAGAACGAATATTTGTATATTTATACTTTATTTTATATATATATATTTATCATATGAATATATAATGTATTTGTTTAGTTATATTCATCCATTAATTTGAGAATTATAATACTATTACTAATTTATCGAGGTTATAACTGAGACCTATTTATCGAATATGAGATATTTGGCTATGAATATATTCATTTATAAACGTTGGATTTATTTATGTAATTGATTAAACATAGTGATATAAGAAAATAATATCTAAAATGACTTATATACATATTATATAGGTATAGGTTTAACTATAATAAGATAATATACTAGTGATATGGGGACAACATATTTCATTTTATTTGTTAATTAAATCGTTTAAAGTGGGTATCCCACTACCAGTATTTCCGGAAAGGTTTGCTAGAAAATTATGTTATAGCAAGTTGTAGTGTTTATACACTTTAAAGTTATTATATTTCCGTCAAGTTACCGGAAATAAAAGAGTATCCTACTATAATATAATAGTTGACTTGACATTATTTCGCAATACTGGTAGTGGGGTACCCCTTAACAGCAAGAATGCATAATGGGTGATAATAATATAAAATATAAAATATTAGGAGAAAGAGAAAATAAAAGAGAACACAACAGCGTCTTCTATTAAATAATAATAATAATAATATAATAATAATTATTATTATTATAATATATTATATATATTTTATTAATTTATTAATATATTATATATATATATATATTATTATATATAGTAACTTTAATTGATAAACGACATCGTTCACGACTTATACATACTACCTACTTATAACGTTAAATAATACTTTACTATCATAAAGTAGTACTAACCATATTTCATCATATTTCCTATATATATATATATATATGCTATAGCGTCTATAGATACTATTATTCTAGAAGAATTACATGAAATATCACCCACTATCAACTCAATTCTAGCTTATAGAATGCATGACTAATGTAGGCTAGTACTTACTCCTGGTTCGTTCATATCATCTTTAAATATCACCCATTACTAATATTATTAATATATCATCACTTATTATCGCTCATACTTTTAGTAATTATACATTAATTTATAATATCCTATATTTTCTTACTCTTATTTTCTATCAACTAATGATATATGTATTCATTTCTAAAGAACGCGTGTACTAAGGGTGATCACACCATAAAAAAAATAATGATAGATTTTGAATTCTAAGAACAATACAATTCTCGGATTTTATTTTTATTTAGTTTTAGATACTTTGCGACCTTCAAAGTTTCGTAAAAATTTCAAAATAAATTTTTCAGAAATAAATATTTCCCATTTTACCCATTTTACCCCATGACTCTACGATTACGTAGATCTATTGTTATTATTTTATTTTGAACTTTTATATATCTTATGTTTAATTGTTCATCAGTATATCAACCCATTACTAATTATTATATAATCAATATGAACATTATTGTTATATTCGATGTACGGAATACCCTATAGGTTATAGCCATACTCAAACAGTTAAAAGAACCATATAAATGGTATCAAACACATCCAAGTGACTTTCTGACCCAATTGAGCGAGATAGACGGATCCATATTACACTAATTTAACGGCAGATAATTCATTCATATAAATCCAAAATATAAAAAATATAAAAAAAAATTAATATTATTCTTTATATTTTACTTATACATATTATGTGAATTTAAAGGAAATTTTGGTAATTTATAATAACATTATACTATAATATATAATAAATATATTGTATATAAATTAAATTAAATATATAAATTCAATAATATTTTCTATTTAAATATTTATTTTAAATTAATATATTTGGAATACATAAAATCTAAAACCAAAAAAAAATCTTTAATAAATAGTGTGTAAATAGTAAAAAAGAATTAATAAAAATTTACCATCGATTGGAAAGGTAAGAAATATATATTTATGAATAATATCGATATAAAATTTAAAAAATAATAAAAAAAAATGATCAGAATTTCTAGGAAAAAAAAACCATTTTTGTTTGTAAAAATGATTATTAAGAAAAACTGATTATTTTTTTTGTAAATAAATTTAGTTTTTAAATGTCGTATTTATTTAGTTTTTATATCATATTTATATTATATTTATAAATGTTTTAAATTTAAAAAATATGTTCATTGGTAAAAACAAGTATATTTGCTTTTCTATGAAAATCCTCGCAATTTCTAGAATTTGCTACTTACAAATAAAATGTTGTAATATTATATTATATATTTAAATGATAAACAATTTCCCGATGTTTCATCAAAATAATTTCATTATTTGTATTTTAATTCCAATATGTATATCAACTCTTTTTCAATTCAAATTATACGTAATCTTAAAAGCGTGGGCGACATATCAAAAATAGTTCAAATTTGGTCAATTTTTGTTGTAACTTACTTTTATTTTATTCTCTATAATATATTTAATAGAATGTTTTGTATACTTACAAATTTCATAATTTCGCTTACTATGAATACCATTAGCGTGTACTAACCGAGTATATTTACCTAATTAAACTATTAGTTTGTATGTATCTTATTTACTAATGTTACTAGCTATATATATATATATATATATATATATATATATATATATATATAATACAACACAATGATAGGCGATGGAAAATATATCCTGATGTATACTATAAAATTATTAATAGTGTGAACACTCAATTCATTGGTGACTTCATGATAGTATAACTTCACTGATATTTTATAATATTATATATATATATATATATATATATTATATCACTTTCATGATCATTATATAAATATATGACATTTAAAAAATACAAATTACTATATTAGTTATATATATAATATTCTATATAACATAATATAGATATATGAATATTAATGTAATGTAATCATACATAATATACGAGCATATCTACCTAGACATTACCTGCAATCATGTATCCTATCACGATAGCACATGTGCATTTGACCATGACGGAGTCCCCCCTGTAAGTTAGATAGTGATTCATACACTATCATTATATATACACTATTAGAAAGTAAATCTATAATATATATTCTCTTATCAATAAATACTATATTTTATTATAATAAATTAAGTTATTAAGATTATATTTTATGTAATTTTATATATTTACCAATATTTTCCATAACTCTACTACTACAACTACTACTACTACTACTACTACTACTACTACTACTACTACTACTACTACTACTACTACTACTACTACTACTACTACTACTACTAATACTACTACTACTACTACTACTACTACTACTACTACTACTACTACTACTACTACTACTACTACTACTACTACTACTACTACTACTACTACTACTACTACTACTACTACTACTACTACTACTACTACTACTACTACTACTACTACTACTACTACTACTACTACTACTACTACTACTACTACTACTACTACTACTACTACTACTACTACTACTACTACTACTACTACTACTACTACTACTACTACTACTACTACTACTACTACTACTACTACTACTAC